>MEJB01000105.1:2831587-2913088 GCA_001752375.1 Rhazya stricta
AACCCTCCTTTTCATTACGGAAATACCAACGCACCGTACAACTGCTAATAAATTTATGACCAAAAAACAACAAAAATAAGTTATGTACGGCCTACTTTAATTTACAGCTCAGTTGGAATAGTTGTGAGTTATGAGGAGAAGTAGATATCGATCAGTGACATTAGATTATGATGATGTGTATTAGATCTCAAAAAAGGGAACAAGCGACTATAGATAAACAGAAATGAATATAAGCAATAAAATAAAAAATAAAGCTGCTGCTTTCTCTTCTAAAGCAAAAGATGGCAAAAACAGAATTCACCGTGAGTTTGCTTATTATCCTACTCTGTGTGTTTACCGGTGAGTTGTTAATTCCTTATGTTTAAAGTTTTCTCAAATACACGCGTGAAGGTGAAGAGAAAATTACATGCTCTATTGGTGTTTCTTGAATTTTTCATGATCATATTAGTATTGGCACACTGAACACTGATGGGCTCTAAAAGATTTTGCTTTTGCAGTTTGTCATATCCCTAAGATGCTGACTGTAGAAGGAAGAGAAATTTCCCCCATGATTGAACCACAAGGCTGTGATTGCAACTTCTTTCATGACCATTGTGGTCGATGTGGTAAATCGTGCAAATTTAAATGTGGAAGTGAATATTGTAAACCAATCTTTTATTGTGAATGACTTCCATCAATAAATGACTGATGAACTTGAATAATGATTTAATCTTCTTTTAGTTAATTGTTGTAAAATTGAACAAGCAGCATTATGAATAGTTGAAAACAAAATGACATGAAAAAAGAACTTAATAATATTGARCAAAACTTTTTATCATTAATACAATTAACTACCAAGAATGGTTAGTTTATCATTAAGATTAAACAGACCATTTTCTTGTCATTCTAAAGGGTTTTAGGTTACAGGTAGAAAATCGCTATTTCCTCAAAAGTAATCCATGCCACAAACCAGTAAGGTTCATCAAAGAATACTACTATAAATTCACTTTCATGTATATATTATATCAACATTATATTTCACACAACATAATATTTTCACTAACAATATTTTTGTTAACAGTAATCCCAAATTGGTCCAATGACAATTGCGTTAACTTCTATACAAACAAAATAAAATCAACATGGATGTTGGCATGTGTTCGATGTTGTATGGTGTCTCGACTAAGCTTTATTTATAGTTGTCCCTTAGCCGAATGGTGCCCTGGTTTAGTGGAGATGGTCTCTATTTAATAGCTATTTAAATGATTCTTTATATTAAGAGTTAAAATATATTTATAAGAAATTGATAGAATTAATGAGTAGAATTTTTTTTTAAAAAAAAAGAGTTAAAATTCATATTTTGTATTACAATTAAAAAATTCTTATTAAATTAAGAGTTGAATTAAATAATATTTTAAATGAAAAATGAACAACATCTTTAAATTATGATGTCATCGAAATGGAGGCTAAATCATGTTCCAAGTCTTGGCCATTTCTCCTCCTAGTTATTCCTATAGCAGGTGAATGAGTGTTTTCATTTTTGGCCTATTTTGTGGAAAAGTTGTTGTTGAAAGTGTTAAAGCTTTTAATGAAGATTAAATAGTTTCGATTGATAAGCCATCATTAATATTTCCTCAGTCTCTATTAACTTATCGTATTTGAGAATATTTTCCTTTTATATATTAATTAGGGATTGTTAAAACATAATGATTATATATTATACATAATGATATAAATTTTTTTATTATACCCTCTTTAGATATGAAAATTTTATTAGATTAAATTTTTATAATATATTTAAATAATTAAAAGCTAATTTTAAATACTCTCATCAAATTGGGGATATGTGACATCTCGACCAATGAAACGGTGACATGTGTCAAGAATGACAAGGTTCAACTAATGAAAACCAATGACGGAGCCCGTCGAATCACGTGACGCCACGTTGCTCCTAAATATAACTTTGACCARTCAAATCAATTYGCTTTGCCTATAAATAGAGGCCAAAACACAATAGGAAGAGGTCTAGAAATTCATATTGAGAGAAATTTAGAAGAAAGAGCACCAAATTTCTCTCCAAATCCCGAGATCAAGCTATGAAGCCCTAGAAAAATTGCAAAGAGTCAAAATCCCGAAATCAAACTGCGAAACCCTCAAAATTCCAAAGAGAAGAATCAACGGATGAGTTCTTGACTTGAGAACATTTCAAAGATTATAATAATTTCTTATCAAGTTTATAAGATTAATTCTTTTTTATGCATTTCTCTTGTTTTTGTATTAATTTTGCAAGCAAGAGATTCGTGTAAACAAATTTTAGCATGCCCAATGGGACTATCTCTGTAGTTTATCTCTTCAAATCCAATCCAATTCATTTAATGGCCCTCAAGAACAAAATCTCAAAGACTACCCTTTCCAAATTTGCAACAATCGATGCTGTTGCCAAATCAACCATGGCATCAACATATGCAGGAATTATGACACAGAGAAGAGGGTAGGGCTCCATCTGATGTAGGAAAAGAAATGAAGGAGTACTTCTTAGATAATCAGATCTTCGAACGCTCCAATCTCATGTGCATGAATATTCCTCCTCAAGAAGGAAATATGGGAGTTGGCTCTACTATAAGAACGACCGTGTTCTTGTTGAATCCTAGAATTAAGTCACAAAGATCCAAACAAGATAATGGTGAGTCTTCTAAAAACTTTACAACTGTTGTTCACCAAGAAGATTTGCAATTGGAAAAGCTCTGTCATGAAGATTCTACTACAACTTCATCTATTATATCAGTTATGATCATCGACATTGCCACCATTGAGAACAAATCAAAAAATTGGACAAATTGGTAGAAAGACTTGCAGAGAGTTTCCAACAGTAAGATATCATCTTGTTTCATTGTTGAATCGCCTCGATGGTACTGGAGAAACAAAATAAACTGCTCCAGAGCAATCGAAAATTGCAAATGATGTTGAATCTACTAAAGTTGCTTGAGTACAATATCGATTCGAAGCCAAATCTAAAACTATAATGGAAGTACAAAACATTCAAGTTTCTTCTGATAAATTGATCTCGATAAATAACTTGAACGATGTCATTGGAAAAACAATTGAAGAAAAGCATGAAGAAGTACAAAGAACTTCCCAAGGGTATGCTAAACCATATATTGAAAGGATATGCAGTCTTCTAATTTGATTATGAACCTCCCATACTTCAACAATTTGACGATAAAGGAAATTCAAAGCAACATATAGCTCACTTTGTTGAATCATGTAATAATGCAGGTGCTAAAGATGATCTACCTGTCAAGTAATTTGTTAGATCTCTTAAAAGTAATGTACTTGATTGGTATACAGATATTACTCCTGGATCAATCGATAGTTGGAGTCAACACGAGCAGGAACTTTTGAATTAATTTTATCACAATCGAAGAATTGTTAGCATGCTTTAATTAAGTCGAATTTGACAGTGAAATGATGAACCTGTCAYTAAATTTATCAATCGATGGAGGAATTTGATTCTAAATTGTAGAGACCAACTTTGTCAGACTTCTTCGATTGAGATGTGCATTCGAAGTATCCAATGGGATCTTCAATATATCCTTAAAACCATTCAACCGAAAACTTTTGAAGAATTAACTACCTGTGCTCATGATATGAAAAAAAGTATTCCTGCCAATCAAAGTTAAGAAATTCATGTCAAAGAGTCAACCAAATATGAGAAGAAGTTGGAATTTCAAAGTGGGGTCAATCTTTCCTCAGAATTTGAAGCCAAAGGGGCAATGTCAATAAAACTTCAAATTACTCCTAGTGTATGAGCCTAAAGTGCATGTTCTCCTTGATAATAGTTAAAACTGTCTGAATGCCTTAATAAAAAAAAAATTCAAGATGCTCCTTAGTGCACGAGCCGAAACTGCATATTACTTCTCAATAAGAGTTAAAAATATCTATAAAACTTCATATTACTCTTCGATTGCACGAGCTCAAATTACAAGTTCAAATTATATAAAGATGAACTACATTTGAATTGATTCCTTCTTTGGATACGTAGGCAGCTTAAAAAAATATCTAAGTTCAGTTATATATTCAATAATATATCATTTTCTATGCTTCTTATAGCAAAGTTATATATTTAACATATCATTCAAAGTTGAAGTTAAGCAATGGTCTAAACTCGGGATTTCGAAGTTGGCCTGCAAAGAATCAACGGAGTGAATTGGTGACTTGAGAGCATTTHAGATATTGTAACAATTTCTTATCAAATTTATAAGATTAATTCTTTGTTSAACATTTCTCTTATTTTCTTATTATATTTTGCATRCGAGAGATTCGTGTAAACACCCTTGTATATAAACCAAATTTCTTTCATAATTATCTAGGCCTTTTTCTCTTTAGACGTCTTTTCTTTCGATTCCTAAACTCTAATTTGGAATTTTGAAACTCGATTTGCAGTTTTTTCGCAAAATCTCTTCGGTTAAGCCAATATTCATGTAGAATTTTATACATTTTGGGTTAATTTTGCAGCCGAACCTTCAGTTATGGATCCATTGTTCAACTCGGGTTTACTGTTCAACCCGAATATCATCTCGTTTGAGGTAAATTTTATTTAAAATTTAGAAAAAATCAAATATATTATTATTTCGTTTAATTTTTTAAATTTATTATTAATTCATGTTGATATTTTTATTTAATTTGTTAAATGTGTTATTAATTCATTTTGATATTTATGTTATGTTATTAATTTGTTCAATATGTTATTACTTCATTTTGTTATTAATTTGTTAAATGTGTTATTAATTCATTTCAATATTGTTAATAATATTTTTTATTTTTTGTTATGTAATTTCTTTAGTATGTTATTAATTAGTTTTAAATTTTCATTAGTATGTCATGTTTTATTGTTAATTATTTAGTATATTACTACTTCATTTTGAATTTTCAATAAAATGTTATGTTTTATCATTAATTGTTAAATGTGCTATTAATTAATTTATTTTTTATTGTCAATAAGACATTATGTTTGTTATTAATTGTTAAATGTGTCTTTAATTAATTTTGTACGATCATAGTATCTTCTTATTATTATTATTTTTCTGTAAGATGATTACCAGATTTTCCACAAGAGGAAGAAGTAGTTTGGTATTATTTCAATCATTATGTTGCTATTGATCAATTCTTTTCTAACCACATTGAGTTATTTAGATGGATCAAACAAGTTGAGAATCCATTAAACATTTTCATGATTATCAAGAGTTCAGTGAAGAGGGATCTAAAAGGGAATGACAGTGTTTGGGTGTGTTATGAGAGTTCCAGTTCTTAGACCTTTTTCAAGATAAACAGCTTATAAATTACTAATATATAGAATTCTTACTATAGCTTATTTTTTGAAATCGTTCAGTTGTAACCTTTTCATTTTAAATACAAGATATAATTTTGATAATTAAGTTTGATAAGAAGTTCAATGAAGATATATTTCCTGGTGATTCTTCAAATAAAAAGTCATATGGAGTTTATAACAAACATGCTATTGTTGTACATAAATCTACGCTTATTAGTTTCGATAAATTATCATTTATTTTATGAGACAGAATGAAGGCGATACAAGTACTTCACTGGGAGAGTTCTGTAGAAGAGGAAGAAAAACAGAAACAAGCTCAACAAGAAGTAACTAGTCATCAAATTGAGCATAGAATAAATGAATTTCCTAGATAACTCAAATGGCTTCAAGTCCAAGAGAACCAATCATATGTGACCTATCTTAAGGTGTAAAAAAATTGATCTAGTGATCAACTAATAATATATATTAAACAAGTTTTTAGAAATAAACTTGATTAATGTGGTGTTGTTGTTAGAAATAAAGTTAGACTGGTTACCTCCAGATTCAACGAAGAGAGCATTGACTATCAAGAAACTTTTGCTCCATCGTTTGCTTCAAGGGTTTTTAAAATTTTTAAATGAATGTTAAGTTTTTAAAAAAATTGTTTTATAGAGGAAAAGAAGTTTACATGGAGATGATTCCATGTCATGTCTATAAACTTTCAAAAGCTTTGTGTAGATTGACAAAACTCCTAAGCCTAGTGTGAAAGATCTAATAGATTTTTTTTTTTTAATTGAAAATGATTTTCTAAAGAGCACACTACATTTTTGTTTTTATCAAAACAAAACAATGTAATAACATTTTTCTCTTGATCAAATATATGTTGATAATTTACATTTGGTGCTAGTCCACCTCCACAATCCTTATCTCTTGCTACCCTTACTCTGCTGTTAGAGATAGTAGCTGCATTCAAAATTGTACAATAACACTTAAGGGTAAGGAGAAGGCGAATGTATAAGTGTCACCTCCTTTATGGAAGGATGAGAAAGGCTAATGTGCCCAACTTTAGTGAAGAGAGGGAGATGAAAACAAAGGCATATAATTTGTTAAAAGACATGGAGCGGAACTATACGATCTTTAAGGTGTCTAAAGGTCGCTAAGGTGCGGTAGTTGTACCTATTTTTGTGGATATGCAGAGATTTGAAGCTGTTGCACTAGAGTCCTTTTATGATGGACAACCCTAATACGGGATGCTTTCAAAGAAGCATTCCTAGGTCATTACTTTCCTAGTTCTTTACGACTAGAGAAGCAAAAGAATTCTGCAACCTTCGCAATCTAAAGGGATGTCAGTAGCGAAATATGCTGACAAGTTCAACCAACTAGATAAGTTTGTCCTTGAGGTAATGGGAAATGACTCTTTGAAGATAATGAGATTTGAGAAAGGGTTTTAATGTGCATAATTCAAGTTAAGTAGTTTGCAGATGATTATGATAACACGTATGCATGGAGTATCATAATTAAGGCAAATATTAGGAAAGGGGATGTAGAAAGAAAAATGAAAAGCCCTCACCAATTTGTCAACCATAGCCAAGGGCAGACTTTAATAGTAGTTGTTGAATGGTCGGGTTCTGGATCGTAACCAATTGGGAGGTTTGCACCTAAATGAGTATCTTCTCTTTTCATTCATTACTTTTATCTTTTATTCTCTCTCTTTTTTTTTTTTTTTTTGTTTCTTATTAGGGTTTTAGATTTAGGATTTATGATTTAAGGTTTAAGGTTTAGAGTTTTAGGGTTTAGGCTTCTAAGGTAAGGTTTGGGGTTTATAAATAATATTGTGGATTTTCATGCTTCTATTGGTTTTGATTTATCATTATTATGATTAATTTTATTTAAAGTTTGATAACAGTATAGAATGAGGTGATTGCATAATTGATTCAGGATTAGACGTACTTTTTTAAAGAAAAATTTCATTAAGTGAGTTATGCCTCAAGGATACCCTAAACTTCGAAGTACATTCTCAATCCATATCATGGAAGTATCAAATCCGATGCCCAACTTGGACAAAGTATGAGCTACATAATTTCTAGTACACGTGAACATGACTGAGTTCAAAGTGAGCAAAACAACCTTAATATCCGCAATGATATTGCCCATTGTAGGGTGATCATCAGCTTCTAGCTTCTTGAGTTTGGKGATTGCCTCAAAGGCATCCCCTTCAATGATAAATAGCTAATTAACAAAATCTTTGGAAAATCGAACCCTAAAATATGCAGCAAAAATCTCAACATGCGCAGCTTCTYAGTATAGAGGACTCTTCATCGCCATTGATGCCACAACCTCCCCTTTCCGATTCTAAATAATCGTGTATATCCCTGTCAGTGTTTCAAACCAAGAAGCACTCGCAATTGATTTTGTAAGCAGGTGCTGTTCGGGCTTTCCATTCTATTCTTGCATGAGCAGGCTTAGTTTGAATACCATAGCAGTCACACACCTTCAACAATGATGAAAATATAATGGACAACYTGGACAAGAAAAGTTTTCTTTTGTATGAATACATGGGAGTTTCTGCCCAACCAAACAGTCTATAGAGAAAAGCCAAAGAGGCAACATTCTTCATCCCCTTCAACTCACAATAATGCAGCTAGAAGATAATGAAAGCACGTAGCCAGATGTGACAACCARCTTTGTAATAATCCTAATTCATGCCAAATTTCTCTAGAATGGGGATAATCAAAGAGTGATGATCAGTTGCTCTTTCTCCACAGYGATGGCAACCAGACCCAAAACCTCCTTCTTGCCAAGTTATGATTAATTTCCAAGATTCCAATGCTATATCACCACAAAACAAGACTAATTTTTGGAGGGGGTCAAATGTTTCACAGAGTATTCTAGAATATCATTTCCCTAACTCCACTAAAAGTAGAGCCAAAATTACCCTCCCTTCCTTRTGTGTGCATGTGATTTTTGTATCCAAATTCGACTGTGTATTTCTCAGATGCAGTATGAGCCCTGATCAACACCTCCAGAGGTCGCAATGAACTTAGTGGAATTTGCCCAATCACAATAATATCCTCTTCTATTAGAAACTGGGCAAGGCAATTTTTATCCCAAGAATAAGAGCCCTAGTCAATAAAGGTAGAGACCCTTAGGTCATTAGTGAAGGGCTTGAGGACGAGGGGTTAAAACTTTAAATGTATGAYGCCTAGGCAACCATCTATCACCCAAACCTTCGCCAATTCACTGGAACCTATCATCCATACTAAACCTGTATCCAATAGCTCACGACCCGTGAATGCTCCTTCAGATAAAAGAAGGATGATGCCCTAATTTTGCTTCCAACAATGTTTATGTTGAGTGATACTTGCTCTGCAGGACCCTAGCAACGAGGGAATTAGGGGTTTTGAATGAGCTTCACCCTCGCTTGCCATGCTAAAGTCTTTCCAAATTACGAAACCCTAAACCTCATTCACTTTTGGGTTCGCAAATGTCATCCCAAGCTTCCTAATTAATCTTTTGGGTKCCCTCTGGACCATCCCACCAAAACTTTCGAGTCATAGAAGTAATAATGTCCCTAACAGAAATTGTTRGGAGGAAACCAGACATGACRTGCATGAGAATGGATTGAATAATTGTTTTTATTAGAACTTCTCTGCTAGCCTTGGAAAGGAACTTCTCTTTCCATCCATTAACTCGTTTCTATACATTAGTGATGAGGTACTGAAACACAACTTTTTTATTTCTCCTAGTGATGTATGGTAGCCAAGGTAGGTCTCCTTCCCATATCCTTCAGCCATACCCATAGTGATGAGAATTTGTCCCTCAGTGCCAATATCAAAATTAGATCCAAAGAAAATAGAAGATTTACCATAATTTATACACTGCCTTGAATAATAGTCATAGGTACTGAGGATGCCTTTGATTGCATTAGCATTATCCATATTCGTCTTTGTAAAAAGGATGCGATAATTAGAAAAAAGAAGATGAGAGACACAAGGTCCATCTCTTCCAAGGGAAACCCTTTAAGATCCCTCCTTTCCTGGGCATACTGAATAAGGACCCAAAAGCCTTTCGAGCACAAGATGACTATGTAAGGCAACTAGATCGCCTTGTCGAGTGCCTCTATTAGGAGTAAATGTCCCAGAGAGTGTGCCATTCACCAATATTGAAAAGGAAACTATCCACATGCATCTTATAATAAGGGAAGAGAGGCTTGTCGAAAACCCTAGGATATCTATAATTGACTTAAGGTGATCCCATTCGACACAATCGAAGGCCTTGCTCATGTCTAGATTCATGGCCATGGGAGTTTTTTTTTTTTTTTTGGCTAAAGTGCTTGGATTGTAGGCTGTGGAAGACTTCAAAAGCCATGAAGGAATTATTACTGATCTGTCTCGCTTTGAGAAAAGCATTCTAGACCTCATCAATGATTTTCTCCATCACTGGCTTTATTTGTTGGTAAAGACTTCAGATACAATCTTGTCAGTGACATTACATAAGCTGATGGGGTGATAAACCAAAATAAGGGAAGGGGATTTCATTTTAGGATTACTACAATAAAAGTAGAATTTAAAGGAGCATGGTCTGCTTCAAAGTTTATGATATTAAGGACCATATCAGTGCTTTYTCTCCGAAAATATGACACATCTATTGCAAGAAGCATACATGGGGATTTCGATGGAGCTGTTTAGGAAAGGGCTTGATGCACCTCATCCAAAGTGAAATTGCAGCTAAATGGCTATGGGTGCGACTATCCAATTGGCACTTGAAAAGTTAAGAAAGATATGGCATTCCTCTTCTTTCGGTTGTTWCTCCTCTTATGRAAATTTTTTGTGTTTTGATCACCTTCTTTAAACCACTCAACTCTTGACCTAGTCCGCTAGTAGGTTTCATGTAGTTCAAGGAGATGCTCAAGTAGTTACAATAGGGTTTTCTCCAAACAAAACTGGAGAATAGAGAGGTTTCTTATCTGGATAAGTTTCTTCTCATGTTTCTAGATGTTCATTGCAAAGTTACCATGCTCGGCCTTGCTYCAGTTGCRAAAGGCTTTTTTGGAGACAAGGATTGCCCTTAATAGATCTCTAGAATCATGGRATATGTAAATATTTGACAATGCTTCCATTAAAACCCTATCATAGCTCTTTCTTTCAGCTAATATGGTTTAAATCTGTCTATTTATCTTCCCAATACAAATCTGCCCTGCCCCTCAAACATTTTTTTTCAACCGTGATAGAGAGTGATAAACTGTATGAGGTTCTTTTGTCCCATTACACCAAGTATATTTAGGGCAAACAAGCCCCAAATCATGGAGTCCAATCATAGTCACCTCACTGAGAGCATCAACATTATGTTTGAGGGTGCTCTAACATGCCTTGCTTCTCGCCTTGATGGAGGATTGAATTGAAATACCCTGCACAGAGCCAAGGTAGGTTTGACTAGAATCCCAAACAACATAAAAGGTTCTAGCTATCAATCCTAAAATCAGTTCTAGGGTTCCCATAGAAGCCAGTAAATTGCCAAACACATCAATCCAAGTTTGTGATTGCATAATCAATGTCCCTTTGAGTAACTAAGTAAATATAAATTGACTGAATCAATCCATAGAAGTCAAAGTCCTCTACTTCAATTACATCTATCAACATAGGATCCATTGCGAAAGCTTATTCGTATTTTTTTTCATAATATTAGTAGTAGACAGGGTTTCAGATAGAAAAAGAATATTTGGATGGCTAGCCCTTACAAGGGTGCCCAGTTCATGAACTGCACAAAGATTAACCAACCCTTGTCATTTCTAACAGAGAGTATTCATTGAGATCGGTGGGACTACTGGTGAGCAACCACTATCACTGGTAATRGACTGGAATATTGTTTCTTTCCAAAAAAGGGCAAGTCTTTCTCTACTGGTGAGAGTATTCATCAAGCTGGCACTTCAAGGACTGCAGATTCAGCTTATCCCCATTTCCATGTTAAGAAGTGGCCGTTGGTTTCTTAAAATGAGCATTTTATATTGTTCATGAATTAGGAAAAAAATAAAAAAGAAACAAAAAAATGAAAAATAATTAATGAAAAGAAAAAAAATTGATGCTCTTTTAAATGAAAARAATGGTCAAATGACTTTTTAAAATGATAATACTAGTTTAGCCATTAATACTTCTATTCATTAATTGTACTCTGTCAATTCTCCAATAAGTGTCTCAAGTGAGAAAGACACATTAATTTAAGAAATGACTAATAAATTGACTGAGTTACCCCTAATTATATTCACAAACCTCCACATTCTCTCTTTTTTGGTTCCCTTAACAGAGGTCTAGGGTTAGAGCCTTGGGTACGGAAAGAAAACCTGTCGGAAGTTCTGCCCTCAACAAGAGTTCAATTGAAGATCGAGTTGAATTAGTCGGGGCATAATCCCTGACACGAATGCAGTAGCCAAAAGAAGAAAAAAGAAAAGAAGAAAAGATACCAATTAATGTGACATTTATCTACATTTAATTATTAAGTGGAGATTTAAAGAATCATTTCCTCGTCTCTCTAGATTCGGAACACAAATGAAATGAAGGATAAAATTGATTTTTTAATTTATTTTGTATTGAAATGTGTAATGAGACACTTATTTGAACCAAAAAAATTGGCACTCGTAGGGATCAATATTTTACTAGGAGTAAAAATTCTTAATAATTTAATACTATTCATTAATGCTTAACCTTATCTATTCTTAAAGACTGTCTAGAAAATTGAGAGACGTGTTGAAAATTGAAAACCAATTCATATATAGGATTTTGTTGACTAAGAATAAAATTGAAAATTTTCAATTAATACTCCACTAATATTTGAAATATGACATACTTTTCAAAATGGAGAAAACAAAAAAGGTGCAAGATAGAGGTAGTATAAAGTTTGCAATATTGTATTTGATAATTTTTTAGTCTTATATATGTTGACCCAAAATTTACTAGTTGAGACATAATCAACTAACCGCTCGAGCTAAAACTGAGTTGTCATTCAACATACAAAAGGTAGGCGAACAACACAAGAGGGTGAATTGAGTTTTCAAATTCTTTTTTAATAAGTCAAGATTATTTTAAAAATAACAAAAGATTCTGATAGAGAATCAAAGAGCTGGAAGTCAACACAATAATGTATTATCACAAATAAAGTGTCCACGACTTCTTGCACTTTGACAAGAATCACGAAGGATTTGATCTTTTGGATGTGCATACTTGTAGCTTCACTCATTTGAGGCTTGATTTCGCGTTGATGAACATCTTCATTTTTTTGGAATTTATAATAATATAATTCCAAATTCATAATTATAAATGTGAAAAGTAAGTTTGCAATAAAATCATCTCCAAAATACTATAACGAATACAAAAATAAAACCTAATACATAAAGTTAGTAGTAGGCGAATTAATTTGTTAGCCATAATTATGGAGACAAACAAAAAATAATACTCTCGCCTGGATTTATGCTTGAAAATTTGAATTTCTACAAAAGACAGTAAGTAAACCACCATTACTAATCAGTCAAGGTTGGTGGGAAATATTCAAACCAAATCATGTGCATCAAAATAAAATTTCAGAATAGTTCGAAGCAGAATCCACAAACTTTCAGCAATAATCTGGAAGCTTCAAAATTTCTTTAGCAACAAACATTATAAACTACCAACTTGATGCTATTGCGGATAAAGATGAGTACATCGAACAATTGGAAGACATCCTCGCCCAGTTGAAAGGAACTTAATTCCAACTCGTCGTAGACTGCAAGACTGACAAGGGAAAAGCACCAAAATAAGAAGAATAAGAAGACGAAGAATATTTGATTGACTTTGCCCAAGAAAATAAAGGGAACTGTTTTAGAATCTTTTCTCCTATTTTGTTGTGTTGGAACAATAGATTTGTTATTAAAAAAAATGAACTTAAAAAATAAAATAAAAAAGAAAGAAAAATCATGACAAGACATTGTCGTGTTGGATGATTCCCAAAACAACTGGAACTTTTCTAGTTTCTTAGACAACACGATTCCAATTGGGAAACTCAAAGATATGTCTCTGTACCTACTTGGTCATGTCGAGCCATTAAGTATCTATAAATAAGACCCCTTCTCCAAGAAGAGGCATCAGTTCCTCTCCTCCCTTGGCAAACGTTTTGCAGAAATACCCGTGGCAAGAGTTTCTCTAGTTTTTTAAACATTTTAAACATTATTAGCATAATCTTAATCTTTTAATCATTTTATTTGTATGAATTTCATATTTTAATTTATTGCATTTAATTCTTTATTTACTTTTGCTTTTATTATTTGTTTATGGTCGGCACTAGCGCCTATATTTGAATTTTATTTTTAATTATTATTTTTTATTTATCTTCATAATTATAGCCAGCAAAGTTGCCTACACCTGAATTTCAGAGGTAGTCCATTGCGACTCTCTTCCTTTCTTTTCTTTTTCTTTATTTTTCTTTCTCCAATGCCCATTCCCGTCTGACTTTCAAGAGAAGGTCTAGAGATGTCTCTTTTACTTGAGACTCTCTCACCAACATGATCCTCTTGGTTGCAGGCAGATTGCCGATAAAGAGTCAGCAGTAGGCGATTTTGATCAGAGAATGAGATATCAGCCATTCTCGAAATATCTAAAACATATATGAACCGAACAACAATACCAACAAATACCTTCATACTATTGGAAAACACATCCTCAATTGCAACCTCTACTGCAAAAACTCTCAACCTCATGAAATTCCAAACAAACTCAGAAAAGAAATCCCTTCTCCTACGACAGAACTACAAAAATGAAGTGCTGCCATTGAAGCCCAATTAACCCCAGATACACCACCAAAAAAAAAAAAAAAAAAACAAAACCATTAGTCTCTAACCTTTTAAAAGATACTATTCTACAGACGACCCACCAAGGGAATTATCTCTAACCACTTTTATGATATATCAAAACTCAACCACCCAGGACCATTCAACTGGAAACAGTCTCTAAAACTATTCTCTCACAGAATCAATCCTCGGGTTGTTGTTTTAGAAGAAAGSCATGCAGTGATGCAAAACCAATACAATGCCAACATATACAAATAGAACATTGATGGAGACTTCGAATATAATACCATAATTAATCTCTAGCAAATGGCTATGGTGGGAACAACTTATGGAACCACTCACAATTGTATAGAAAGACTACCAATCCACATACTAGTTTCCGGATTCACGAGTCAACTTAAAGGATGTTGGGATGAACATTTGATACAATTGGACATAGAAAACATCTTCAATGCTATCAAACTAGATCAAGATGGAGAACCCATTTTGGATTAGGGACATCTAATTCCTGATGCAACATTTATCTTCACGAAAGCAAAAGTATTTATTGGAGACCGTGGATTGTTCAAATCATGCAAGCTTCTCAAAAATCTAAAATGTAAAACATTATTAGCCTTTAGATGCTACAAATACACCTTTTTAACCAAAATTTATGCCAGGCCAGATGGGACCAAACATGTTTGAGAGAAAAATTTCTTTATGGTCTACCAAAATCTCTTAGAGACATGGTTCAGGAAGAACTTAGAACAAAATACAACCGGGTAATCCTATATGAGCAGATAACCTAACGCCAGATTACCAATCAAGATCAATAGGTGGCCTTGAAGATTTATGTCAAGACAAAATGCTGAAACAAATTGCTCGGGGTTGAGCTCAGAGGACTAGAGAATTAGGATCTTTTTGGGAGCAAATGAGATTACCAGAAACTGGTATTACCAAGAAATACAAGGAAAGGCCAAGCTCCATTTACAAGCCCAAACCTTTCTATTCTAGAAAACTTGACTCAAGACCTTATAAACCCTGAAAATCACTTCCTGCATCAAAAAGCTCGCCAACCTACCAAAACAAATTGAAAAAAAAAAAGAAGAAAAACCTTCCTGCTTTACCAACATTTAACCTAACCATTATTTACCACAAATGTAAAAAACTTGGTTACATTGCTAAAATTTGAAAGCTGAGAAGAAACTACAAGTCTTGACCTAGAAGAATTGAATCAACTTGAAAATATCTTTGAAGAATCCGGATATAGTGGGGATGATCAAGCCAATCCATTACAAGATGCTGAATTAGAAACTTCTTCTTCTGAGTCCAGCCAACCCAAAATCAATGTTCTCCCCAAAGAACAAGATCTCCTCTTAGAAATCATTAGCATCCTTTCTGATCCAAAACAACAACAAAAGTACCTCAACCAATTCAAAAAACTATTGGTCAACCAAGTTCCTCTAATATGAAACTCTAACGCTTTTTCTAATCATCCTAGAGTTCTAAACACCTATAATTTTATAGATATTCTCAATATGTTTATTCAAAACCTAAAGTCCATAACTACCCAAGATTCACAAGCTAAAATTTCCAAACTGAAACAAGAAATTAGTGAAATAAAATTAAAAAAGGTTAGATCATCTTGTTATCCGAACCATACTTTCTGAAAGAAACCCCACTTCGTTCTGAGAATTTGATAGAGGAAATTAACCAGAAGAATTCAAAAGGATTCCTCAATATTTTTTTCATGGTAAGAATTCAAAATGGTACACTTCAGTAAAAATTGTTGTTAAAGATAGCTTTGTCCTAAGGACTTATCCCAACAAAATCCTTTGGAAGAACCAAAGAAGCACTCAGGTCATCCAAGCGTTTCAAACACTCAATAAACTTTAAACTTACTGATGTAGAAATACAGTGCTTGTCTCAGAGAATAAAAACCTCATCACTTGACTAACAACATAATTCTAAGGACACCATTTATACAACATATCATGTCTTTTTTTTTGTCACCAGAGAAGGAATCTAACCTMCTAGGTTTGACCAACAAATTTTATTTTATTTTCTCAAAGCTCCAATGGACAAACATCTTAATCTTCTCAAATTCAAGAAAAACCAAATTAACATCTTAAAGGAAGAAGTTAATTTCCACTGAATAGTTACTTCATAGTTGGCTACTTTAACATTTTAAAGTTAAAACATCAAGAATGTTTTGGTCATTGGAGGAAACAATGAAATTAGGACTCTCTTTTAGGAATGGTAGAAATTGGTTGAAATGTTGAAGTGCTTGGCATTTGAGACCTTCCAGACCTGATTTTCACATCACCATTTGAAAGTTGGATTATGTCTGTAATCGCATTGTTATGCATTGGAGTAGCTGGATTTTCCTTAGCTAACTCCCATTAATTTGGGAGTGTGATATGCTCCCAATGTATCGTCCTGGGTCTAATCAGTCTGGATCTGATTAAATCTATTCAGAAAAAAGTTTGTTCCTTCAGGGAATATCTACTGGGCTACTCTTCGAATATTGTCATAAAAAATTTCCACTTTAATTTTTGTAATATTTTTGTAAAGTGTAGTTTGGAGATAGGGATTTGTTAGGTTTCGAGAGGATACTGGGATTGGGAACTGGATAACTGCTTCAGGTTTGATGGTATAGTTTGGAGACTTTCACATTGTTGTTGCTGGAGGTAGCAACTGTTTGTGTTTTAAGGGTCAAAGAACTTACCTGTTTATTTGGGCTGTATGGAAGTGTCAGGGGATCTCATGGGCTCCCGACCAGTTTTCTTGAACTGTTTTGAATTTAGACGTTGCCACCGGAGCTTTTTATTTCTCCTAAATTTTTTTTGTATTCTTCTTCATCGGCAATATCTACCCATGTTTTTGGCACGACAAGTGACAATGGTTTGGAGCATGCAATTTTTTGTAGTTGGTTTGGACACATGGCATAGGAAGCTGCGGTTTGTTTTTGTGTTTGGGATGAGATTTTTGGAGAGTTTTCACATGATGATTCTTCGTTTGTCGAAGAAGTTTGTTCATTCTTCTTTCTTCTTGAAATTTTATCCTTCCTGTAAAAATCCCCCGGTGAGATAGTTTGGGACAAAATCTATCTCTCCTTTGATGTATTCAATGTCAAAATACMAATCAGATAAAATAGATTGCCATCTTTCAAAAATTTGCTTAGAAGCAATGTTTTTTATATCTTTTTAAAAAGGAGCATGCTATTCTGCTCATCTTAATTTGACAAAAATATCCTAAATCGTAAGCCCTAAAATTCTAAACCCTAAACTCTAATTTCTAAACCCTACACCCTAGAATCCTAAAATCCTAAACCTAATTTATAAACACTAAACTCTAAATCCTAAACCCCTACCCTCATGTTCAAAGATTAGATCCGGGGTAGATATTGAAAAAAATAATATTTAAAGTTTTAATTACAATTTATTGCAATAAATTACAATCAAAATCTGATGATAAATCATGAAAAATAATGAGATATCACAAGAAAAAATCAGTTTTCAAATAGTTTGTCAAATTAGAGTGAGCAAAATAGCATTATTCTTTTATAAAACATATTTAGCGGATCTACAATCTACATGCAATAAAAAATTTTGATTTAAGAAATTAAATTGTAATTTAGAAATACACAAAAAAAATGGTTACCATGTCTTTTTTAATTGTAGAATAATTTTGTTATGCACTGTTCCAATGTCCAGATGTAAATGCTGATATGTTCTTTACCATTCTATTTTTGTTTTAAAATCCCTCTGTACCCAATGTCTGAAGCACCATTTCAACAATTTTAGGTGCTGCAAGACTTGGGAGGGCTAGAAAAGGAACGGTTTTAATTTGAGTTTTGATTTTCCTAACAACATTTCTGTGTTTATCTATCCAAGGAGGTGGTGCTTTCTTCTATCTATCATGTAGTTTGGGATAAAACAACATTAAGACATCCTAAAAATCTTAAACTTGTCAGAAAACTGGATAGACGTTTTTATGGATATGACGGTTCCCTAATGGATATGGTTACCTAAGAATCAAATTTTAGTTTGAAATAGACTAGAATTCTTTTGAGAAAAAACCAACCCATTCTATTTGACAAGATGAAGAAATGTGTTGACATGTTTAAAATGCTAATTAATGTTGTTTGAAAAAACTAAAACATCATCAATATAAATAATGATAAATTGAGTATAAGGATTAAAAATGTCATTCAAGATTCTCTGGAATTCTAATAGTGCATTCTTGAGTCCAAAAGGCATTTTCATAATACCCTAAAGGAATGGTGAATGTACCTATTTGATGGATAAACCTGAATTTTTCAACATCCAGATTCATGTCAAATTTAGAGAAAATGTTTGCAGAATAAAGTCTTTGAATAAGGTCTTTTTGGTTTGGAAAAGGGTAACTAATCCATCTTAAAGCCTAGTTTAGCAGTTTATAGTTAATGACCAGTAGTGGAATTCCTCTCAAAATCTAGATTCATGTCAAATTTAGAGAAAATGTTTGCAGAATAAAGTCTATGATTAAGGCCTTCAAACCTAGTTTGGCTGTTTATAAAATGTTGAGCAACTCTAAGGAGACTGATTAGGTTGAACAATTGTTTTGGTGAGAGGGTCCTACATTTCTTTTTCATAGTATTTGAGAAGTTCTTGATTCATTTGGATAGGTTTGGCTTTAGTTGGGATGAACTTTTCATCAAAGTTTTTTTTTTCATAAGGAAGATAAACTGGGTGTTGTTCTCGGTTCCAAAATGTTGTAGGGATTTAATAGATGTGATACCGGACTTTGGTTTGTAAGGCTTCTATTTTGGCTTGGATGAGTGGATCCTTAAATTGAACCTCTATTCAGTGGAGATTAACTTCTTCCTTTAAGAAGTTAATTTAGTTTTGCATGCATTTGAGAAGATTAAGATGTTCGTCTATTGGAGCGTTGAGAAAAAGATGTAAAATTTGTTGGACATAAACAGGGGTGATCTGTAATACAAATGGTCTTCCTAGAATTATGTTGTTAGTTAAGTGTTTGGCTAAAAGAAATGAAGCTTTTATTTGAAGAGACAAACAATGTACTTCTACATCAGGAAGTTTAAATTTAATAGAGAGTTTGGAACCACTGGCTAATCTGAGTCCTTCTTTGGTTTTTTCAAAGAATTTTGTTTTGATAAGTCCTTGTATGCAATTAAGACCAGCTCTTGTGTTGAAGAGTGCTAGAACTTCTATAGCAAAGCTATCTTTAACAACAATTCTTACTAAACTGTGCCATTTTTGTACTTTTACCATGGACAAAATGTTGAGGAATCCTTGAGAAGTGGCTTCTCCTTTTGATTTCCCGTATCAGATTTTGATTATGAGGTGGGCTTTCTTTTAGAAACTATGTTTTGGATAACGAGATGATCTAATTCCTCTTTAGCTACCAAAATATTATTCTATCTTCCCCTCATCCAGAAAGACTTAGGAAACCAGACGATCTCTGTTCTGGCTCTAATACTACTCGCTGGGTTAAGCAATGATAGCTAGCAAAACATTTACGCTTTCTACTGTTGAAGCTGAATGAACTTCAGATAAGCAAGATTTTCACCTACTAGCAATGGTCAAACTACTTTTAGCAGCACTCCTAGCTTATTTTGCCTCTGCCTTGTCTTTAGAGATTACTCTCACTTATCTATAGTAACATCAGCTRCTATAGACCACAACAATAGATCAAGACTAAATATTCAGAAGAATTAAGAGAAGTATAATGGAGATTAAAGAGTTTCAAGAGAATAAGTTTTTAGCAAACCATACTTGTATTTCACAAAATATCTTACAACAACTCTCAGTTCAAATCTAGATTGGAGTTTAAGTTCAAGTCTCCAATCGAGTCTGTCCTGAGAAAGATACAACTGACTCCTTACGTAGAGGGCAAACTCCAAACTTCTACAAACTAAAACAGAATAAAAAATAAGCATCAAACTAAAGTAACTTTACAGAAGTCGACATAAACTAAAGTGGCTTTAATAAAATCACTTTTATAGAAGCTAATATCGACTAAAGACAACAAAGACTAAAGCTAATTTAATAATGCAAAAGTTAAAAATGACTTTAGTCAATCATAGCTACGATACTCATAATATTCTGTAGAGAATGGATCTTTCCAGAAAACATCACATCCTTCCTAACTTATTCAAAATTCTTTATCAAGAATATCTTCATTTCTTGGACTTGTAGAGGTAGAGGGTTCGGTAGGAGATCTCGGAGCTAACTGGCTGGTCATGGTTTTATGTATCCTGGTGAACATATGATTCATATTTCCCATTGAGAATTGATACATATGTTTTTCTCCATTGATCTCTTCAAGTAAGATGACACCCCATTCTTAAAAGCCTACTTGTCTTCTTCCAAAGCTTGATGATATTTGTAGAAATGTTTGATCTTTAGATGTGGACGAGCTCTGTAACCATAAGATATAGGAGAAAGCTTTTCACCCACCAATTGATAAGGACAGTTTAGAATGATATACAAAAATAGAGGCTGTGTAAAATCTGCAATGTTATCCAACCATTCTGGATGAGTAGCGTACCAAATCAGGAAATTCCACATACAATCTCCAAAGTTCTTTGGTTCTGTCAAATGTGATCTCAAATCATGGATATTAATTTTTATAGTGTGTTGCTCTTGCTAGTTTAAGATCATCAGGTGTCATACCTGAGTGAGTCRCTTTTGTAGGATTGACATCCTCATTAAGCTTAAAAGGAAGCTTAACAAAAAATTCTTCTTTTTTTCATAATGGCCTTGGATGGTTAAACTTAGCATGTGAATCTACACACAAAGAAAGCAAATTTTGAGATATCAATTTAAATCTCTCATCTACTTTTGTAATTGTAAATGACAGATAAGTTTGAAATGAATGCTTAAAACAAATTCCCTGGGAGATAATTCTCAATCTTTGTGCTTTGCTAATTGCATCCTATCCAAGCAAAGCATTTTTTTCATGAAGTCCATTTCCATAGACTTTCAACTAAACAACACATTCAGAAAAGAATTTAATTCTAATGGGCCTTCTAGATATCAATCCTGCTTCAAAGGTTTCACCACTAGCTATAATAAATTGTGTTGGATAGCTCCCAAATGTCTCTTGATAATAACTTATGATCTATCATGGTCTTATAAGCACAATATCAATCATAGTTGTAGCCTTAATTAGCTTAGCAAATCAGATGCGAGTAGAGAAACCTACACATGTGGTTGACAATTTACAGAATTAAGAGGCATTATAGGATAAATAGGAAAAGAATTATCTGAATTAATATCAGAACTAGTATCACAATCACTCCCTATTTCTAAGACTTCTGTGGCAAACACTGTATCATCATCTGGTTGACTCTGTTCAAAGTAAATAGATTCAATATCTAAGTTTGGATGATTTACCATCATCTGCGAAATCATTTTCATTCCCTTGCATTTCTTCTAAGGATAATTTTTTGCAAAATGTCCTTTCTTCTTGCAAATGTGACATCGATCAAACTTAAAATTCTCGTGAAACTTCCTCTTTTTGAAATATTTCAAGAACTTTCTTCCTTCCTTGGATGAAGACTTCTTTCTGAACTTTCTTCTTTTCGTAGGGCTTTTTAAGAGCAGGAAATTAGAAGGCTCAGAGCATAAATTGAAGATGCTGACAGGTAAAAACAAACATAAGACCTTCCATCTTCACTACCTCCCTCCTCACCAACATTTATTGAACATAGGTCAGATATTTCTTAATTATTTCCTTCTATAAGGACTCCTAACCTAGTCTCTCCAGTGTTTCCAAGTGTTCCTGTAACAGCTCAGTCAACATCAGGATACGCTTCACCATCTCAAGTATCCAAACGTCCATCTCTACAAATTTCTTTGTATTAAGAAATGAAGAAATGCAATGAGAAAAAGAGGACTGTGCCAGAGATGCAAAAGCTGCTAGAGACAAAGGAAAGAAAAAGGTAGAACAAAGAGAAGACACCATGAAAAAGGAATCTGACCATCAACAATTCATGGTAGCAGATATGAATAGGGTTATTTTTAATCCTGAATCCATTTTAGATCCAGAAGCCATTCCAGAAAATGTTCACAGAGATCTGGTTCAAAGTGTTCTTCTAAATGATAATTTTTTAGAAGATAATGAAATATTTGAAAATTCAGATTTTTCAAAAAATGAACATATGGATGTGACAGCATATTCATGGCTGATCCATAGCCCTTGGAACCTTATGTTTGTAAAGGATATTGAAGAAAAAGATGAGCTGAAAGTTTTCAAGCCAGATCTCAACCTCCGAAAGTTAAAGAAAAGCTTCAAAAGGACCATTTACAATTGATGATTTTCCAGTCAACAAGAACGAGAAAGATTGCAAGAATTCATAGCATATAAACTCTTGTCTTCAAAAGGGAGAACTCCCTCCTAACATACTTGTTGAATCCTATTCTTGATTAACCGGTTCAATAGGTGATTTGTTTGCTAATCTTGGTTCTTATAATCAAAGTAAATTGTTTGGTCTTTTTATGAAGAAATCTTAAAAATTTTATATAAAGAATTTGTAGGAGACGTAACTYCGCATGCTAGACAACTCAAATATGATCATTTTAAAATGAAATGTTGCTCTTTAAAGCTTTCATATTTAAACAAACATTTTAAATGAATGTCTAAAATATTTTATGTTCCAGGTGGAACGCCGGATCTAGAAACAAGTTTATCTTACATCTCTTCCACATGAATTACACCCTAATATTGAGAAGGTCATGAAAGTTATGCCATAGCCAGCAAGTCATTGCTGATTATTTCAAAAAATGAGAAGCATATAAAGAAGGCATGTTCTAAAAAGTATGAAATTGTGTGTTCAAGACATAGGAAATGTGTTTGTACAAAGTCCCCCTAAAAGAAGAAATTTGAGAAGAAGTCTTCATCCAAGAGAAGAAACTTCTTGAAGTATTTCAGAAAGAAGAAGTTTCACAAGAATTTTAAGTCTGATCAATGTCGCAGTTGCAACCAGAAAGAACATTTGCAAAAAATTATCCTTAGAAGAACTCAAGGCAATAAAAATGATTTCACAGATGATGGCAAATCATCCAAATTTAGATTTTCAATATATTTTTTTAACAGAGTTAACCAGATAATGATACAGTGTTTACCATAGAAGTCTCAGAAACACGGAGTGATTCTGATACTAGTTCTAATATTAGTTCAGATAAATCTTTTCCTGATTATCCTATAATTCTTGTTAATTCTGTGAACTGTCAACCACATGTGCATGTTTCTTTACTGACMTCTAAATTTGCTAAGAGCTATGATTGATATTGGTGCTTATGAGACCATGATAGATCCTGAGTTATTATCAGGAGACATTTGGCAGCCATCCGACCCAAAGTTTATTGTAGCTAATGGTGAAACCTATGAAGCAGGATTGATATCTAAAGAGGTATTGGAATTAAATTCTTTTCTGAATGTGTTTTTTGGTTGAAAGTCTATGGAAATGGACTTCAAGGAAAAAATGTTTTGCTTGGATAGGATACAATTAGCAAAGCACAAAGATTGAGAATTCTCCTTGAGGGAATTCATTTTAAGCATTCATTTCAACCTTATCTGTCATTTGCAATTACATAAGTACCTGAGAGATTTAAATTGATATCTCAAAAATTGCTTTCTTTATGTGCAGATTCATATCATAAGTTTAAGCATCCAAGGCCATTATGGAAGAATGAAGAATTCTTTGTTAAGCTTCACTGAGGATGTCAATTCCACAAATAGCAACTCATCCAGTTATGACACCTGATGATCTTAAACTAGTAAAGCTGAATATGAGGAGCTTTTAAAATACAACTTGATCGAACAAACTAAGTCTAGTTGGGCATGCCAAACTTTTTATGTGAACAAGARAAGTGGGYAGATTAGAGGAAAGAAAAGTAAAKATTGGAGATTGATTATAAACCTTTAAATCAGTTTTTGCATGATGATAAGTTTTCTTTGCCTAGTATACAAAATGTTTTCATACATTTACAAGGGGCAAGTTTTTTCTCAAAATTTATTCTAAAAGCAAGTTTTTTGGCAATTAGGAATTGTTCCTGAAGAACAATACAAAACAGCTTTTTGCATTCCTAATGCTCACTACTAATGGATTGTGATGCCTTTTGGATTAAAGACTGCTCCGTCTATTTTTCAAAAAATAATGACAAAAYTTTTTGGGCCAATTTTATCTACTGCTTTGGTCCTTCTCTTTAGTAAGATGAGCTAGATCATGAGAAGCTATTAACCCAATTCTTTGACATTTGTAATTCTCATGGTATCATGCTCTCTGAGAAAAAGAGTCATATAGGTCTCTTTGAAGTTGAATACCTTGGCATGAAAATTTTCAATGGAGCTATTCTACTAGGACCTCACCTTGTTGAAAACCTTCCTCAGTTTCCAGATCAAACCTTTCAAAGAAAGAGATTCAACAATTCCTTGGTATCATCAACTACATAAAAACCTTCCTCCCAAAAGTCACTCACTATATGAGCCAACTGTCCAAACTCTTGAATGAAAAATCCGCACACTTTAGGCACAACCCAAACGAAAGCCATCAAAGCCTTAGAGGAAATGTGCAAACAACCAATGCCTCTCAAGATTCCAACCATAGGTCTCCGGACCTTACAAACAGATGCAAGTGCTGAATATTGGGGTGCCATCTTACTTAAAGAGATCAATGGGGAAAAGCATTGTTCTGGACATGCTAATTGCCAGGTTAAGGATGTAGAGAAGCATTACYGCACCACAATCAARGAGATCTTGGTCATCAAAAATGGTATCAAAAAATTTTAGTTTCATTTGATAGGACATGAATTCATTATTCACATGGATAATTCTTCGTTTCCTAAAATCCTTGATTTCAAAAACAAAATGATACCTCAAGCCCAATTATTTAAGATTTAAAAATTGGTTTTCCATATATCACTTTAAAGTTCAACACATCAAACACAATATACTTGTTGATTTTTTATCCAGACCAAAGGCTTCTCTGTTGTGTAAAAAGGCAGATCTTTCATATAGGCCAACCATCCCAAAATCCCAAAAGAAAACTGTTACATTTCCTAACCTGATTACTAGCCAGTGTTCTCATCTTATACCTATAATATTCATGGTTAATCCTTCTTGGCATCATGATATTGTCATTTCTCCAGGAAATATCCTTCTATCCCTTAGATAATTAAACATGCAAAAACAACTTGAATAATTACCTACATGCTTATTATCTTGAATAGAGAGAAGACTTCCTAAATCCCACTTTTAACTTTGAAGATCCATCGGAAAATGTAATTAGTGTATTATCAGGTTTAACTCGAAATGGTTGTTATTATTTATGATGTATATTTGTATTATTTATCACTCTATAAAAATCAATATCCATGATTTGAGATCATAGCCAATGAACTCTAGAGAATATATGTGGATTTCATGATTTGGTATGCTATTCCTACAAAATGGTTGGATAACATTGCAGATCTTACACAACCTTCATTTCTATATATCATTCTGAAGCGTCCTTATCAATTGGTGGGTGAAAAGCTTTCTCCTGCATCTTATGGTTACAGAGCTCGTCCATATCAGAGATCAAACAGATATCATCAAGCTTTGGAAGAAGACAAGCGGGCTTTCGAGAACTTATGTTCTTATGTATCAATGCTCAAAGGGAAATATGAACCATATGCTTCACTAAGATATAAGATAGAACCCAAAACCATCCTAAAGTGAAATTGTGGGAGAACATAGATTATGTTTAATACCCGAGCTAAGCACTTTAAGTTACACTTTAAGAATGTGACGATTTGGTGATGTGRAAATTAAGTATGAATTAAAAATTTACAAATGACGTTCATGGAATAAACATTTAATATTTAAGCGTGGACAATCATATTAAATGGACTTTCTTCTTGGAGGGTAGGAAGATATGAAATGTTCACCTCTTGGGAGGTGAAAAGAGGAAAGGAAAAGTAAAGTAATATTAACAGCTTTGCGGTTCTACCAGTGGAATTAATGGCTAGGCATTACACTAGGTGAGCTCACGGTTTTAATGAAATGGAAAGGTTTTACAGTGTTCATTTTGAGATGGAAATTTTATGAAAGTATTCAGAAAGTTTTAATAAGGAAGTGAATTATGAATTTGTACCATACGGTGCATTTCACATACATTCATGCATGAGATTTRCTTACTAAGCTTTATAACTCATTTCGCATTTCAGGTGATGTGTAGCCAGATGGTGCATGGAGATCGCTTGTGGGCAGGTCTTATACCACGAAGCATTATTTAAATAAATTTTACTAAATAAGATAGCTGGTTGACTAGAATGGTTTTGTATATTATTAAGATATTTCTTTATTGTTTTAGCTAATCGTGCTTTAAATTCTTTTGGTTTTCACAAATTCAGTTTGAATAAATGTTAGGTTGGTAAAAGATTTGCATTACTTATTTTATTGGATGTTTATTAGGTTGGAATGCATGTTGTTTGCTGGTGTTGAAAATGATTGAAAATCTTTCGAATGTATACATGGGGTCGTTGTGGAAATTACAGAGTAAACTCTGCCGAATTTTTATAGAACTTTTTAGCCAAGAGTTTGGATTTCTTTTTATTTCCTATAGTGGTTGATAGGACTATGAGTATGGTCAGTAATACTCTCGGCTTAAGACAGTTCCTAATCTGGGSGTGTTATATGCACTCTACTCATAAGTATCAACTTGTTTAGCACTCTGTTTAGCATGCATTCTATTTAGCATATAAGTATTTTGATTACCCTGATTTTCTATACTTATTGATATATTTTTATTCATTAACAAAAATAGATGATGAATATTTTACTTCAAAGTTTTATCATGCTTCATTGATCTGAGAAAGAAATATAAAGTAGGGGAGGGGAAAAGACTATGTTGATTTGTGCAATATTGACAGAATGAGCATATTTGAGATTAACAAGATGATGCAAAAATTAGGAAATATTGAAGATGATGACCTAATGATCTTTTTTTTTTTTTTTTTGGGAACCCACTAGGGATTTGAAGATTGTGATTGATTTATATTTGCATATGTTGATAGAGTGACTAAAAATAAGAAACTTGTGATCAAGTCAGTGATGTTGCAACATAAAAATTGCAACGATGGACAAAATCAAAAATAGGCAATTAGCTTCAAACACACACGGCCCACAAGTAATAATAATTGAATAGAATATCATTCCCACGAGGATTGAATGAGTAAAAATGGTAGCACAAAACTTCTAACAAAATTAATAGTTGGGTGTGGATTAAATTATCACTAAAGTAATTAAAATAATTTAAGGTAAAAAAAAAAAAGGTACTAAAATTGGTAACACATAGCTTCATAGAAGATATTTAAGAGTAATAAATGGAGTTGGGATTAATGAATCCCAAGTGCTGTAGGTTTTGAAACATACCACACTGCTATAGGATTACCGCTACAATAGATTAACTGTATCTGCACACAGACCGAGACAAATATGACTTTACCCTTTCGTTTTGTTGGTCGTTATTTCTGTTCCACTAGGATGTTTATCCTTTTGGGATTTCTTACCTAATTTGAGAGGCCCTAAGAATTTTACTCTCTAAGGTCTTAAGAGCTAAGCATATATTCCTATAACATTTATGAATAGTAGGTGACAAAACCCCTAATACTCATACTCATTCAAGTCATCCACTACTTTAATGTTTTTCAACCATCAAGTAGCTCATACATTCACCTTAAATGATCAATAGATAGTGAAAATATTAMACATTCTTGAAATAAAATATGTAAATGAGTACACATTGCATATAATGTTCATTAAACTCTTAAGTATATAGGTTCATCAAGATCCCCAACTATACAAACTTAGCTCATGCTCTTAAATACACAAAAGTTTTAGCATTCATTGTTGAACATCTTTAAAGAATAAAATGTAAAGAGTTAGAGAAATAAAGCCTAAAGGTAGAGTCTTGGCCCTTTGGTGAAGAACTCTTAGTTCTTCTTCTTCTCCCTTAACTGATGGCCTCTCTTCCTTTTTGCCCAATTCTCTTAACTCTTTGTACTTCATTCCTTTTCTCTTGTGTCTCCTTCTGTTCGAATGAATACCTCCAAAAATACCTTATAATGCCTTTTTCTGTAAAATTTCTCTTGTAAGTTTTGGCCAAAAAATAGTATACATGTCATCTCCCTATTCGCCCCACTTTCCACTTTTTTGCTCCTAGTTGCTTTATGTTTTATGGTATACTAGTGGATTCCATGTGGCAATACCCTATTGGCTCTTGTTTTCACTTCTACACATTATACTTGAATGCCTATTCAATGCGGTGACTAATGCTGCAGCATTGCCATTGACTTCAGTTGTTGACTTTGACTTCCTAACTTCTTCTTCAAGTAGCATAGCATTTCCCTTTCAAAAGCACTTTCCTACAAATTCAAATATCATAATCAATAAAAGTATTAGAATTCTATAATTTTATGCATTGACAATAATAAAGTTACGTAAATGGAATTAGAAAAATTTTAGGCCAAAATAGCACAAGGATGTGCTTAAACGTGATAAAGAGGGTGATAATAATTGATAAAACTCTAACAGAAAAGAGTGGGTTTTCACCTACATCAACATCCAAAACCTAAACATTACTAATCCTCTAGCAATTAGTCAAGAAAAAATGATTCTACCAGGGTTATCCATCTAAAATCAGAATGCAATCAAAGTCCCAAAAGCAGATTTGGCAAAGTAGAAACAACACAAAAATTACTAGGTATGATAGTCACTTATGTAAAGTGTGTGGTAATGACCATGATTGATTATATATCAAGTATACAAGCTATCTCAAATCAAAACATAGGACTTTGTGATTCCAAAAATTGCCTACAAATCTCTATCCACAAAGACTTTGGATCCGACCAAATTAGAAGTGATAAGGAGTTATAGAAACTAGGTCGGTAGAGGGGTTCAAAACATTGCTGCTTGATATGAATTTAGTAAACTAGCAAGCAAATTAAGCCGTATCATGTTATAAATAGGATATCATTCCCTCAGAGAATTTAATCTTAATTACCACTCTTCCTAAGCTTTAAACTTTATCTGACCGATCGAAGATTTGAATGTCATGAATTATTCTACGACTAACTACTAACAAAACAAAGTAAAAATAGATGAATTGAATCAATAGAAGACAGTTTTAAGATACATGATTTCACCTATCTCATTCTATGTAATCCAATCGACTTTCCAGACTAATGTATTGATCAATGAACAACCGAAGCCTTGTTTAGTAACTATATTTTCTTAAGTTATAATCAACCTATTTTCGTAAGTAAAAATGATATCTCTATACTTAATTTAACCTAGGAAAACACAGTTGGTATATGGTTCTTTACGATTGCACCAATTATGTGAATATATCTCTATGTTACACACAATTTATGGTTATGTTACTTGACCTAATTATCTTTGTGTTATCTCTAATCGCCCTAGATAATGTTAACATCAATCAAAGATGGCCAATCATTCAATAGAACAATAAGAACAGTAATAAAACTTTAAAGGAATTCAACACATCTGTCATGGAAAAGTCTTCTCAAATAACATAGAAATAGGAGTAGATTACATCGTGTCCTTAAAATGAAAACTTAGTTCAACATAACCAAACTACAACTCAAGGGTTTACAAGAAAAGATGAAAGAAAACATCACTAAACTGAAGCATAATCCCTTTCATCTTCAATCAAATTGCATTTGTCTTCATCTGATTTTCTTTTATGAAAAGCTCCTCGATATGCTCTTCTATCTCCAATGATGAAGTATATATGTCTTGGAAATTAAACATAATTTTATATACTTCTAAAACACTTCCTATGAGTCCAAAACCAATTAGAAAACCTTAAATTGTCCAGAATACAAAAAGAATAAAATATCACACCAAAACAATATGAACCGGAGCCGGTTAGTTGACCAAATCAGTGCTGGTTGGCTAGATGAAAACATGGACAAAAATAAATGCAACTGACACTAGTTATATAACCAAATCAGTGCTGGTTTGCTTCCTGCAAATTAAGGCAACCTTTCTTCCCTGTTTGGAGGGCCAAATGACGTCCAAATTTGGTCAAATCAAATGCATTTCTCTTTCTATCTTTTATCCATTTATGTAGGATTGTAGAGTTTCTTTTCCATTTTTACCTCCATTTTTCTCAAACACTTCCCCACAAAATCAAATCGATACATGATGAATATTTGCTCAATAAACCACAATTACATCTTGAATTCTTATGAATTGAACTCTTAAAACACCCTAATCTAGATATAAAACTAATATATCACCAGTAATATTTGCTGCAGCAGTGCAACAGGTAACTCAAAAGCTGTAAATAAGCATAACTCTTTTCTTTTCTCAATGCATTTTTTCTATATGCATAAACATGCATAACTTTACTCTATAAAGTTACAAGAACTGTTTGACATGAACATTGACCTTTTGTGATGAAGGTTTTTGATTTCTTGGTCCTAGTCACAAAAATGACAGTTGCTATGCATACTCGTACTTAATATCATTTTTTGACGCAAAATTACACGTGGGTAATATGCCTAACTTTGGTTACTAGGCAATTCAAGGCACTGGAGTAGTTATTAAGGTTGAACAATCAAGTAAATCAAAGCAAAAGACATCCCCTCAAACCTTTTCAAAATTTTATTTTCAAAAGTTTCACTCCATTATTGAGGCTAAGAAAGGATTTTCACAATTTAGCTTCAAAGTGATTTGCAAACGAAATCAAAATTGTAGTTGTGTCTTTATAGAATTAGATAGGCAGGTACTAGTTAATAAGCACTAAGAATCCAAAGCTACATCAACTTAGTAAAATATGGAATGATGAAATTTGTAATGATGCTGCAGCATTGGACTTATTGCATAATGTGTAAATAGGGCATCCTTACATCACACTTAAAATTGTAATAGCGAATACGAAAGAATTAACTAGCAGTATCAAAATAGAATTAAAGCAACTAAAATCTATTATATTAAACTTAATATATTCCATATATAGGGTTAGCATGACGAAGAAAGCATATGGCAAAAGGCCCTASAGGAARGAGCTAATTCTGTGACAAAAACCCAAGCCAATTGCTTAAAACAGTCTAAGCAACAATCCACAAAAGCTCAAATTAGTTTTGATCACCACAGAGCACACCGTTCTCATGTTCTCAAAACAAAATGCATTTCTAAAATCAAGCACACCYGATAAGGTAAAATTAGGTCCATTAATTCTTTTACTAAAACAATAGCAGCTAAAGTGTAGATTACATTTTCCAAAAATTTATCAAAAATTTAATTTTAATTTTTTAAAGTATTTTATTTAATTTTTAGTTACAATTTTTTGATTTGATGTTACTAAATTTATGAGTTATGGGACCGAAGGATTTAAATATTTTTAACAATTTAATTGTTTTACCATATCATATTTGTTTCACAAGAATCTAAATTTTTTTAGAAAATAGAAATATAGATCAAAATCCTTTGACCCTTTGATTGTTGCAACTATAATCAAAATCAAGATTTGAGACTTTTTGAAGTATGCCTAAACTATAAATATATCTCTTAATTTTGCACATTTTATGGTCTTCTCCTTAAATATAAAACTTTTGGATAATTTTATGTATAGCTATAAAAAATTAAAATATAAAAGACGACCAAATATCTCAGTAAGAACTAGGCGTTAAGTTCTAATGTCATAATACCAATCATCATATGTTAATATTTAAGTGAATTTAGTTTACTTCACAATTTTATGACCATCTCTTTAAATTGAAACTATRACTTATAGGTAAACATAACTTTTCTTTTTATTTTTTACATGTAAATATTTTTTATACATATTCATTAATGTTTTAAGGGAAAATGAATTTGATCTCATAAAACATAGATATGGCAATTACTAATAGGCAAAAATGATTTTCATTTTAAAAGTCAAAATATTTAAATATCAATATTTTAGTCAAAATAATTTTAGCAAACTAAAATGATAGAAATATATTAGTTCATTGTTTGTATTTGTGTAGAAGAAGAAGTTTGATTTTCAGTAAAAATGAATTTGATCTCATAATTATATTTCCAGTAACAATAAATAATGCACAAGATTTTCGCTTTTCAATATCAAAATATTTAAACAATCAAATTTATTGGTTCAGATAATTTTAAGGAATGATAAGACAGAAATAATATGAATATATTAGTTGAGTATTTGTATGTGAAGAACAAAAATATTAACAATTGTCACATAAAAATGTTAGTCTCCTAAGAGAAATAATCAAAACCCACTCTCACTTTCTTTTAAATATTATTTTATATATTCCAAAAAGGAAAAAAGAAGCTAGGCCACTAGAATTAATTTGGCACCTTTTTTTAATTAAAAATGTAAATAAAAAATAAAATACAATTAGAAAAACAAAAAGAAGGAAAGATAGAAGAAAGTCTATCGCGTTATCCCAAATTTTGTGTACCATCTCCCTTAGTTGCTAGTTRGGTTTTTCCTAAAAATGGACGTCCTTTCAGAAAAGATATCCGTTTTGGACGCAAATATTGAAATGGTGGCATTAATGAACTAGTCGCATTCTCTGAATGCGTTGGGCTCTCAAACTAGTGCATTATTGACATGAGTAGGGTCTAAGCTCTGAGTCCGAGGAATTGATCCCACGTATTTGTTTAATGTGATTTTTTTTTTTCATTTTGTTGCATTTGCCGAATGCGATCGATGTGAGAAAGTAAAAAAAAAAAAAAAAAAAAGCACCTTCTGCTTCCCCTCCCGATTGAGCAAAAAAACGTAAGTAATTTTCCCCCTACTATAACTCCGTTGCTTCCCACTCACCATAAAATTTTGCTACTTTCTTTTATTTGTCGGAGTTGGTCGTCCCTTAGAAGCTGGTTCGCCGCACGTTCGCCCCCCAAAGGTCTTTGGTGGTTCGCTGATCATTCCCTGCAATTGCTGCTAGTTCGCTGCAATAGCCGCTGCTAGTTCACTGCACTCGCTGCCATCATCTCCATCAGCCTTTCCTTCGTCAACCGCGTCAATCGATCACAATTTCTGGTTTGTAAAATTTCTATTTTTTCTTCAATTTTTCTGATTCGTATTCTCTATTTGCAAAATTTTGAGCATCTAAGTTGCTGGATTCCTATAATGCTAATGATCCTGGTTTTTGTTTGTTTTGGAGCCCTAAGAGATCTAAAGACCACAGTTGATTCCTTTTTTTTTTTTGGGAACCCTAAGAGATCTACAAACCATGTTGATACCTTCTGAATAATTGTTATTATTGGTTTTGAACCACTTCATATTTAGATAGTTAAATTTATATCTGGAGATTTTAGAGAGTGGAATTTGTGTAAGTGGAAAAGAACCATGCAATAGTACTGGCTGGAGTGTGGTTTGACCATGAGGTGATCATAACTTGTGAAACAATAAACATTCGACAGGCCTAATTTTGGACATGGATAAGTCTACTCGGATATAGTGAGAGATTGGTGTTTAAGGCATTTATGTAGAGTACAAACAAGCAGTCACTGATCATTTAGATACATATATGATTACATGAGTCCGAGTTTGTTCCTTTGTTTTTAGCCGAGGGGGAAATAATAATAATTAAACTGTGTGAGATGAATGTAGGAAGATGTTTCTATGTCCTTTGGTAAAGTACTATTCTTTTTTTATTTTTTTCTTTCTCTTTCTTGAGGAAAATAATATCTCTTTGTGATAGCATATCCACACCCTTGCAGTGTGCATAGAAATACCAAATCCGAAGATATAGTGAAAAGCACATGAAGCTAGTTAAGTACACAGTAGGAAAACTAAAAGAATGCATTATTCTTCATTTTAATGAAAGATATTGATGCTCGATGTAGAATAACTTTGCTACAAAGAAATAGAATATTGTATGGAGTATTGCTGGTGTTTGTTTGCATTCTTAGTTGTGGAGTACTTACATCAGCATGTCTTTTGTATTTGATATTTTGAGAACCTTACCATGTTAAATTATTTACCTCGATCCGTATTCTTTAACTCTAGAAAATCTTCATAACAATCAATTTTTATAGAAATTAAACATCAGCATATTCTTTAACTCCAGAAATTATAAGAACATAATTAAAAGAATTAAGCGGCTTTAGGTTTTCTTCATTTGGGGTTCCTTGCGGCTGATAGTTTCTTTATTTATATTCATTTACTTATTATTTTCATAGATACAAATTTGCAAACATCTATTTTAATATAATGTTTGTAATTTGATAAATAGATGGAACGAGTTCCTATAGATGTTCATTCAAGCCCATTAGATGCATTGTTGCTATCTAGACAAGGACAACACAGGTCTAACCTGATATGGACCAGTGAGGAGTCATCTATGTCTAGAGTTTTACAGTATAGGACTCAAATAGGTAGATTTTGGATAGCATATGATGTGGCTGATGTCGGAGTTAGGATGCCATAGATGGAGCAGGCTTCCAGGGGGTTTATGGATTAGAAAATTTGACCATTAATCATGCCCTGATCACTACTATGGTTGAGCGATGGCACCTGAGACACACATTTCATCTACTAATCGGGAAGGCCACAGTGAATAGGACATTTCTATACTTACAGGTTTGAGGGTTGATGGTGACCCTATCATCGGAGGCCTTGCTACTAATAATGTGCAAGGTTGGGAGGAGATTTGTCTTTCCAAACTTGGATTTCGGCCAAAGCGTGGTGATACTAAAGATCATAAACTGATGGCAAGGATAATAGAAACACATTTGGAGACACTACTTTTGGACAATGCCATATACCATGAGATTGATTGTCAAGCACGGTGCATTATTATGTTGTTATTTGGTAGATTATTGTTTTCTGATAAATCGAACAAATTTGTTCCGCTTTGACTTCTGCATCAGCTTGATGAATAAGTGAAGACTTGTTCGATGCTATTACAATGGAGAGCAACGACTTAGAAATGCAATGCTACAGCATTGAGTATCACGAGTAAAAGGAAATATTTTATTCAAAGAAAGAAAGTCAGGGAAGAAAAGAAAAGTCATTATTGAAAAAAGCGACAATCATTTCTGGAGCCAAAAAGTAAAAAGTGAAAAGCAAAAAGTAGCATATGACATCTTTTTGCCAAACTTCCAATAAAAGTTTCAGGAGACAAAAAGAGGGGGAAAGGGGAGAATAGAAGCCATTCGGACTTCATGGCAGAAATGAAAAAGAGAGAAAAGAGGAGAGAGAAAGGGAGCAAAAAGAGAGAAGTTTGGAAGAAGAAGAAGAAGACTTCAGGGAAGCCTTCACCATTAGACATCATCAACCTCTTTAGGCTTTTGATTCTCCTTTTCTTAGTGATTATTTTGTATTTCAATATGTTAATTTTTCATATCTTTTTGATGAACATTTCTATTTAATGTCTATTTAAATGATTGGAGCAAGGTTTGCTCTCTATGAATGCTTTACTCAAGATTATATATTGTTTACATTCATTATTTATTGACCATGAATAGTACTTGTGTGAGCTTCTTAAACTCTGAAAGGTAGTGAAAAAGGTGAAAAACTTTAGTAAATGTGGGTTTGGTTATCTTGAAATAAGATTTAATATCTTAAGGATACCATAGAATATTGGAGACATTCATATTTCACCCATAAAATCATATGAGACTTGAACTTTATTCGAGTTCCTTAAGCTAAGTAACTCTGATAGGTAGAACAACTTAGTGAAATAGGAACAAGGACCAACAAACTCAAATGATGAGGTCATTTTCTGTCTCGATTTGCATTTCTACTATAGCTATGCCATTGATGTAGCATTTTGCTTAGAAGTTAGTGCTGTAGCCGTTTGCAGCATTGATGTTTTGATTTCTTGGACATTAGTACATTAGGAATTTTTAACTCTAAGTTACTTTTAATCTCTTTATCATCTTGTTTTTGTGATTGCTGTGATTGTTTTCAAATTCTTGTGATTAGATAAGTTTAGATTATTTTACTTTATTCTCGTGACAACCAACAACCAATTGATTTTATTAGGAATTTGAACCATCACTTTTGAACCAAAAATTCCTTGTGGGACGATACTCTTATTCACTATATATTACTTGTGGACTGTGTATACTTGTATGAGTAAAGCTTTATTGCGTATGCAATTTTGTCTATCAGTAATGTGGCAGTTCGGCTTTGACTTGATATTGTTGGGTTAAATTTTTTTTACTTGAAATGATTAAATTTGTCATAACTATGTTTTCTGGATTATAGTTTAAATGTTCTACAAATTAGTGTTTTCTATTGGAGTTTTATTATTTAAATATGAGCATTATTTTGAAATTTGTTGTTTAAATTGAGATCTTGTTATTGTTCAAATTTATTTTCATAATTTTAATTAATTATTGAGAACACGTAATGTTTACTTTGACTTGATATTGTTGGGTTAAATTTTCAATTTAATAATTGTTGAGATGTTAAAATTTGTCATAACCTAGATATTATGAAACTAATTTGTTCTTCGATTATATTTTAATAAGATTTGAGACAATTTTTTTTAGACAACCATTCAGAATATGTATGCATTGGGATTGTGAGATGAGGCTTGATCTAGAGGTTCTCATTGCATTGATGGACCTATTCAAAAGAGTTGGAGAATACGATGGTCTGTTTCATACTCAGAGTTGTGGAGGAAAGTTTGTGATTTATAAAATTTTGATCACAAAAGATATCATGTTAAGTTCATTTGTCATATGCCATAAATTTATACGGTGAAGTTTTCAGTCTTCCATTATTTCAGATGATGATGACTTACAAGTGTTATGGGTGATGCCCGAGGAAGCACAACACATCAGATACAGCTATTTATTAAATTTAATGAAGACAATAGCCCCAAGCAGAAAACGTGCCACGTCAGCAGCCACATCTGGTGCCCGATGAGGCATACTAAGCAAGTGTTTTGGAATATACAAGCCCATCAAGATTTGCAATGTGCGCATATACGATATTACTACTGAACCAACAGCCAGATATCCCGGACTTTACATTTCTTGAAGTGACAGAAGGTGATACTATACCTTTAGGTTATTGGCATCAACACACATCTGGTCAACCGGGATTGTCAAGTGCAGCAGAGCAAGATATTCCAAAGTTTATTGCACAAACAAAATGTAGAAGTCCTGTGGAGATAAATGTTGATGCAGTTTGTGATCAGCATGCAGATGCAATTGATGTGGATGATTTACCTACCGCGCCTGAGGATGTTGAGATTTTAGATGAAGGCAGTGATAGTGATGAAGATTTACTGGAGTTCCTACACATCGACACATGCCTAGTACATCACAGGGAACTGCTAGAGGTAAAAGATCGATTTATGTCTGATTATACTTCCTTCAGAGCATTTCAAAATATGGGTTTAGGAGAACCACAAGATGATTTTGTTGATGCTAGCAGAACCCGTCCTGATATGTGGTCAGGTAGTGATCCCAACATTTGATTGCACATGACATTTGAGGATAAAAAGCAAGTCGTCGAGGCTATCATTAGTTGGTTAATCAAAATGGGTCATGAGTACAAGGTCAATGAAGTAAAAATAAGGAGTAGATAGTATCGTGTAAAAATTCAACAGATGAAAATCCATGTTTATGGTATATTAGAGCTACTTAGAGATCTAATCATAGCCAATGGGAGATAACTATATTTCAGCCCGAACACACCTGTCTTGTTCAAGTCCAAAACAATCCACACGAAATCTTACTGCTCAATAAGTTGCTTATGATTATATTTTTTGTATTTCTTACTTAATTTACAATTGCAAATACAAATTCTTTAATAGCTATCCTTATACTTATCATTACAATAGGTACATTGCACGATAAATCACCATCTGATTTTAGATGATCCGGAAATGCATGCCAAGGTTACACCCAGGCAATCGGATGCCCAAACGCCTAGGCCACCAGACGCCCAAGCTACCAGGACTGTTGTGCGCGCGTTGCCTGAGCGCACGCCCGGGGTGCAATGCAACTTCCACGACACTTAAAATTTGTCGAATTTAAAGTTGAAAACATTGTCATTCAATTTTAGAAATTTAATAACTTATATAATAATGTTTTATAGTTTAATTGTGGGAGAATATAGAATAGGTTTAATACCCAATCTAAGAACGAGTTTAATTTATATGAAGAATATGTTTTAACTTAGAAATGTATTATATTTGGTATTATCATTATCAATTGTTGAGAAGGGTAGGAAGTCATAAAATAAGTTGTACCTTTAAGAATGTAATAGTTTTGTGATGTGGGAATTAAGCACGTGTTAATACCGGTAAATGACGTTCATAGGATAAGCGTTAAATGTTTTAAGGTTGGTCAATCGTGTTGAATGAATTTTTTTTTTTGTGATAATAATTAGGTCATTTTTGGGCACATTGACATTGTGAGCGATCGAGGGACTCCCTTTTGCGATTTAAGTAGAATTTTAACGTTAAGGACAAGTAAGTAAATCCCTATACCCATCTACTTATTTCGTTGTGTGTTATGTGGTGATTATATTGGACTGTGTTATGTAATGTGTTATGATTGTGTTGGATTATTTCATGTAAGGTATTCCTACTGTCGATATATATGTTCAAATACGGATTTATGTAATTCATGTCATGGGTATGTAGTTATAGTATTCTACATCATTTCTAGCATGAGTTATTCGAGCATTTAGAAAGCGAATGATTTAGGAAACAAAATTTCAAAGGAAATGGAATTTATAAATGAATTATTATCTGAAAATGTTAAGATTTTGGAAAGGAGTGTAAGCCTAGCCATGAATGATATGAGTGGGAAATGAGGTGTGGGGGACCGGTGCACCCAACCTAACACTCTTGTAGGATAGGAAAATCTATAACGTTCACCTCTTGGGAGGTGAAAAAGATGAAAGAAAACGTTAAAGTGATGTTAACCGCTATGCGGTTCTACCGGTAGGAAATGTAATCGGTTTTCAAAGAACAATAGCCCACTGAAAGCTTAATAGCTAGGCATTACACTAAGTGAGCTCACGATTTTAATGAAATGGAAAGGTTTTGAAAAGTTCTTACATTTTGAAATAGAAGTTTTTGTGAAAATATTTAGAAAGTTTTATTTGAGGAAGTGAAATTTTAATCCGTGGTATATAGTGCATTTTACATACATTCATGCATAGGATTTGCTTATTGAGATTTATAGCTCATTCCATTTCCTTCATTTTGAATTTCAGGTGATGTGTAGCCAGATGGTGCGTGGAGGTCGTTTGTGTGCAAGCCTTGATACCCTGAAGTGTTATTTTAAATAAATTTAAGTGAATAAGATAAATGGTTGAATAGAGAGGTTTTATGTATTGTTTAAGTTATTTCTTTATTGATTTAACTATTCRTGCATTAAATTCTTTTAAGTTTCGCAAATTTCAATTTTGGTAAATGTTAAGTTAGTAAAAGATTGTTGGAATGGAARATTTATTTATATTGGATGTTTGTTGGGTTGGAATACATGATATTTACGAGTATTGAAAATATTTGGGAACTTTTTTGATTGTATAAAGTGAGTAGTTGAAATTACAGAAGAAACTCTGTCGAAATTTGTATAAAACATTTTAGACAAAGTATTCAGATTTTTGTTTTCTACAGTAGTTGATATGAATATGAGTAAGGTCAATAATACTCTGGGCTTATGACAGTTCATAATCTGAGAGTGTTACAATAGATAAGCATGAGTAATTTCTGAAGACATCATAGAGGCAAAAATAGGCTAGGAGCGCCGCTGAAAGTAGCTTAACCACTGTTAGTAGGTGAAAATCTTACTTATCTGAAGTTCGTTCAACTTCAACAGTAGAAAGCTTAAATGTGTTTCTAGCTGTCGCTACTTAACCCATGAGTGGTACCTTCTAAGTTTGTACCTAAGACACCTTATGAGATATGAAAAGGGCGAAAGCCAATCTAAATCATCTCAAGATATGGTTGTCCAGCTTGTTTACTAACTAGAGGAAGTAAGTCAAATCCGAAGTTAGAGTTATGCTATTTGTTGATATCCAAAAGGTACTAGAGGTGGATACTTTTATTATCCTAAAGAGTAGAAGGTACTTATTAGTACTCATGCTAGATACTTGAAGGATGATCAATATATGTCCAATAAAGGTTCAAACAGAGTAGATTGAGGTTGTCTATAGGACAAATCTTAGATTCTTCGAACACTCCAGTTGAGGTGCCAGAAGCGACACCACCAAGTGTTACTGTACACATGGAGTTTCGTCATAGTGGGAGAGAATCTAGAGTTCCAAATAGACGGATGAGAGAGACTTTTGAACTAGTTTCTAACCATTAGGAATAAGACCCAAGTAGATACGATGAGGTAATTCTTGATGTGAACATAGACACGTGGCATCTTGCGATGGATGCTGAAATTGAGCCTACGTATTTCAATCAAGTCTAGGATCTTGTAGCTGCACCTGAAGGGTGAAACCCATATGGTGTAAGTGTGTATACAAGAGGAAAAGAGGAGCGGAAGGAAAGGTGGAAACTTTTAAAGCAAGATTGGTTGCAAAAGGCTATACTCAGAAAGAAGGGATCGATTATGAGGAAACCTTTTCACCAATAGCCATACTTAAGTCCATTTGCATACTCTTAGCAATAACATGTCATTATAATTATGGGATATGGCAAACGGATGTCAAGATGGCCTTTCTTAATGGCTGCCTTAGTAAAGACATCCATATGTCCCAGCCAGAAGGCTACATTGCGAAAGGCCAAGAGCACATGGTATCAAGCTTAAGAAGTCCATTTATGGACTAAAGCAAGCATCAACAGCATGGAATAAATGTGTTGATGAATCTAAAAGTCTTACAGATTTGTACAAAACATAGAGGAATCATRCGTGTAYAAATGGACGGATGGTGAAAAAGGTGTCCTTCTTGGTATTATATGTTGATGATATAGGAACATTATCATCCATTAAAATTTGGTTGTCAAGTCAATTTAGCATGAAAGATATGGGAGAAGCTAGCTACATTCTTGGTATAAAACTTATTAGAGATATGAAGCAAAGAATGTTATCTGCTTATATTGACAAGATACTAGCTAGGTTTAGCATGGATCAGTATAAAGGGGCACTTATCACCTTTAGACATAGTCTAACCTTATCTTCCAAGGATTGTCCTACGACAAAGGAAGAAAAGGAAAGAATAAGTAGGATTCCCTACAGTTTAGCTGTGGGAAGTCTCATATATACCATGTTTTGTATTAGGCCAAATATTTACTTTGTCGTAGGCATGGTAAGCAAATTTGAGTCAAGCCCAGGGAAAAAATACTGGCGAGCTATAAAACATATAATCAAGTACCAGGGACTATATACTAGTTTACAGAGTCGATGATTGGTTCTTGTCAGTTAAATAGACTTAGATTTCCAGGCTGATAAAAATGAAAGAAAATTCACTAGTGGATATGTCTTTACCTTATTTGGAGGAGCCATCTCATGGAGGAGTGTTAAGGAATCCGATATTGCTGACTCTACTATAGAAGTTGAGTATGTCGCAGCATTAGAGGCATCAAAGGAAGTAGTATGGCTCTAGAAGTTCTTACGGAACTTGAAGTTATACCTCTTATGAAGAAGCCGATTGTAATGTATTGTAACAACTATGGAGCTTCTCACAATGCAAAGAGCCTAGAAACCACAGAAAAGGCAAGCACATAGAAGGAAATATCATCTTATTCAAAAACTCATTCATAATGACAAGATAGCGGTGGATCAAATTTCCCCAGTAAACAATCTGGCAGATCCCTTCACCAGGCTTTTGGCAGATATAGTCTTTAGCAGACCTTTAGATGTCATAARGTTAGACACCTATGGACTTCAATAGTCTCGAGTGCAAGTGGGAGATTGTTAGAATAGTATGCCCTAAAGACAATGTATTTTTGTAAATTAAAATAAAAGAGTAATTTCATCTATTTCATTTTGGTACATATATTGAATTACATATTCATTAGTATAAGTCCAAACAATTAAGCAAATGGTTTATGTGATGGGTTGTTCTACACAATTAGGCATAGACCATTGCTACTTAATTAGCATTTGGACATTAGATGTCACACATGATATCATCGGAAGCCTCACTTGAAGGTACACATACTTAACATAAGCCAGCTTTGAATGTCCAAGGCAACCACAAGTCTAGAGTCCAAACTAAGTTCGAACATCATGCTTAGCACATTCGGGCATTCGAGTAGAAGTCATATTTCGTCCGAACCTTCATTAAAAGACTTCTGACTTATAATTTTTGTACTTAAAGATGTCCAAAGTGACTAGGTCCAGAGTCCGAAGTATATACACACTTATGGATTCATTCCGAAAGAAACTTCTAAAATCCTAAATATTATGTAAATTAAATACATATGTTTTCCAAGAGAATGACACATTTGAAAATATTTGGAAAAAATTTATTCAAGATTCAGAAAGCTTTAGTAAGGAAATCAAATCTAAGTCCAAGTACAATTCTATAGATATAAGAAGAATAAACCTATGTACTTAGATAAAGCCTACAAACAACAAGATCTTGATATAAGTTGAACAACTTCACTTAAGTCTATCTAAGATCTTGAAGTCCATAAGGCTTGAGTTTATGTTCCTCCAGACATTCATACATAATGTGAGTATAAGTAATTATCAAACCTATAGCAATATCACCATAGAAATGGCGACCAGTGACTGCAATCATCGCTGAAGACTTTGACAACGACAAAGGGTCAATATTTTAAGTAAATTTGTGAGCCCTAAATTTTATAGAGGGTGAAACGTTAAATAAAATATTAATGCTAGGCTAGTGAGCATTATATTTGGGATCCATTTACCCTTGTACCATTTTTTATGGTGTATTTCTAAATGAAAATTGGAGAACACTTTGCAACATCACGTTTTCATCTTTGGATAACACTTTGCTACAAAGTGTTAAAGCTATGACTAGCAAGGGGCTAGAAAAGAAAGTCAAACAGCGATCAACTCCCAATAAGGAGGCTAAACAGATAAAACAACCCATCGAATAGGCAAGCTGAGGGTGATTGAGTGAGGTTTGGAAGAGGAATTGAGGAAAAAGAGAAAGACAAGCTTACTGATTCTATAGAAACACCCATAGCCGATGGCTGATGAGTCACTAATAGCCAAAGGTCGATGGTTCGCTGATTGCCATCGTGTAGAAGCGGATTGAAGGAGGTGAGATTTAGAAGGAAGGAAAGACATCTAAAAGGGACACGGGTCAGAAGATTCAGTACTAATAGGAGTGGTGACTAGCAATGATAGCTCTGGATTGTCTTTCTAAGGGCTATCACTGATCTATGAGGAATTGAGGAAGGGGAGAGGTTGAGATGTTAGATGTTAGATGTGCATTAAGTTTTTTAAATTTTTTTTGCACTAAATCAATCCTAATTTGGGAAGACTTAGGAATGAATATATTTTTATCACAAAATATTTTGAATCAACTAGAAAACATTTTCAACCAAATTCCTCCCTAATTTGGGAGGGATAAAACTAATTTTGACTTATAAATTTTAGCTAAAATATAATAAATAAATGGTGCTAGATTTCATAATCCCCCAAATGGAGGAAACGAAAAAATGTCTATAATAACATTCTCAGGAGTGAAATATTGCATAAATCATATAAGTGAATATATGGATAATTACGTGCAATTTTTTCCTTTTAATTTCCTAAACAATTTAAGTGATAGGTTCCTTTAAATTACTGCATATATTTTTCCTTTTAATTAGCTTCCTCATCTTCCATCCAAGTTTTCGACGATTATTTTCTACTTATCTTTTTCCYTAGTATCATTTTGAAACGAAATATAGGAAAACAATTTCTAAAGAATTCAATCCTTCTTTTCCTCAAAACCAAACTGAATCGCCTCACCTCAGTAAATGTAGTGCAGGAGGAGAAACAGGATGAGTATAGTGCCGAAGGAGACGATTGAAGTCACTGCGCAAAGCATTGGGATAAACAACTTGTCTCCTGATGCTGCTCTTGCTCTTGCTCCTGATGTTGAATATAGGTTGCGTGAAATCATGCAGGTTCTTTTCCAAATGGCTTCCTTTGCTTTCTTTATTTCCTATTTTCCCCAAATGGAATACGATATTCTGTTTTTCGTACTAGGACAATGACTTGTGAAATGAAGTTGGGATTGATGTCTTGAAGCTGTTCAAGGCAATTTCAATTCGCGAGGCAAATTGGTTGATGACTTGCTTAGAATGATAACCAAGTTTATAATAATGGAAAGTGCAAGGTAAAAAAAATGTGGTAATTGGAATGATCAAGGAAATTAAATGAATTGGGGGCTCTTTGGCTGCTAAAATACCTAAAGTATATTCCTGGTTCATAAATGACTTAATGGAAAGTTAATATTTTTCTGTATAAGAGCTTTGATTTTCTTTTATCAGCTTTGAAGTATATTTCTTCTTTGATGCAACTTAGGTTTCGAGAGTTGGGGTAGGGATTGCCTGGTCTCCAAGCAATTTCTAAATTTCATCCGTTGCTGCTCTTCGAGCATAATGTAGACGGTGAATTACACTGACCTCCCATGACGTTTTTGCTCAAATGTAGAGACCTTCCCCTCTAGTTTCAGAATTTAACGTGGCTTCCCTGATTCTTATGAATGACTGTAATAACCTACCTTACTGCTTGATTCTATCAGTATTCTGACAGATTAATATGACTCCAGCAGGGGAAAAAAAAAAAAAAAAAAGAAGTCATGTGCCATGGCTATCTTTTTCTTCCTCCATTTTTTGTAATGCATAATTTTATCAATAGTGTCCTTAAACTCTGTAACTTATCAGAATATGCTAAACTCAGAAGATGGTGAAAACAAAAGTGATAAAACCTTCTCCTTCAGTTTCACATCGTCAGCAATGATCCCAATTGCAAAGCGCAGCATGAAGCTTCTCTTCTGACCATATCCCTGTGCAAAGAAAGAAAGAAATCTGACTGGGGTGTATTKAAAAGTGAAGAGATGCTATGTTACTGTGGGTTTGGTTTCTTGTTGAAGTTTGGATTTTTACAAGCCTCTGGGCATATCAACAAGCTAATCTCAAAGATTTAACTCAAAAATTGGCAAAATTGTTAATTTGATTTGAGAATATTTTCTTTTGGGTTAAATAAAAATATCATATTTGCATTTATTATCTTGATTGGAGGTAGGATTGTGTCTCTGTGGTTAATTCATATAATGTTGGAAGCACTACTATGACAAACATAGTCGATCTTGCTGGCTCTTTTTTCTGATTTAACCTCAAAGTCAAATTTTTTGAGTATTTTACTTAGAAGCATTTTGATTTATACCAGATGCCGTTGTTTCTAGGCATATAATTATCTTTGGCAGGAAGGAAGAGAAGCAAAATATAAAGAAAGAGATAAAGAAGAAAAAAAAGGRAAAACATAAACCACTGAGAAGTCACCAAGCTATAAATTGAAGAATTAATACTTACTTGGCCAAAAGGTGCATAATTTGGAAGATGCTACTTGGATTCAATGTAAAAGACCTTGAATCTTTTGAAACAATTTCCATTAAAATATTGAAGAATATAATGGGCAATAAAAGTTTTTAACAGTGAATTGGTTTGACGAAGGAGGTTAGTGTAAATTCTAAATCTAGAGAGGAGACTTCCAAAATTGAGTGAAACCTTAAGGGATGTCACTATAATTTGCCCTAATATAATAGGTATCAGGAAAGCATAATCTAATGAAGATTTTAGATAGGAAAATGGAAGGTTTCTGGTAATGTGATATAAGAGAAGAAAGAAGCATGGGGAGTTCAGGGAGAATATGGTAGGATATCTACTAGGAAGGTGGTAAGGGTGTTAGCTTCTCGGAAGCTGTATCTGGATCTTGATGCAACTACCATCCTTCCCTCTCACCTCAGTGAAAGGTATTGGTCCTGTAGAGCTAAACTCATAGTTTTCTTGGTTGAAATGTATGCTCTCTGGTTGTCTTTTGGCCTATCAATTTGCTCCCATCACCTTGATTGATATCTAATGGATTTGTCCGTGAATTGTAGGAAGCAATTAAATGCATGCGCCATTCAAAGCGAACTTTATTGACAACCGATGATGTTGATAGTGCACTGGGTTTAAGAAATGTTGAGGTACTTTCCATTTTTCAGCACATCTATTTTTATCTGCAGAGACAAGTATCTTATTGCTTAATTGCTATCGCCACATATCTTGATTTTGTAACTTTTGCTCACTATAAATTGCAATGCGTGACCTGAATGGGAAAGCAAAGAAAATATCAAGGACATTTGTACTTTAAGTCAATTTACTAATATCAATCTCTTAAATATATGGTCKTTGAGTTGCTAAGATAATCATTTTACTTATCACATAAACCAAATAGTGCAACTAGTATTTGGTCAACAATATTCTCTCTCTTTTTCTCTTTTTTTTTTTTTTTTTTTGGGGGTGTGTGTGTGTGTGTGGGTAGGTGGTCTTTTCTAGCCTCTTCAGTAACTACTTTGGGCCCGCTAAGAAGTCTTGATACATATCATGCCATAATTATTGGCTAACACAGATTCCAGGTCTTTGTTCAACTGGTCAGGTATCAACATAAACAACTTCTTTAATTGAGACAAAGATGTAATCAATATTGTTTTGGTTTCTAAGGACAGTCAAGTTATTCAAAGTTGACCACATACTTCAGAATATTAATTTTCCAAAGTATGAAATACTGAAATTAGTGTTATTGAGGTTACTTGTACTTGTTGGCATATGTGTTTGTTTATATGTCTCAGTGAAATACAGAGAGAAATTCTAGGTCTCAGCATGTGGGGGTGTATGGACAATGCAAGACTTATGTTTCTGCTTAAACTTTAAAATTTTATACACTATAATAGCTTGTTTTCATTCTTAAAGGTGTGAAATTTTATCATATTATCTGAGCTAAGCAAGAAATGACGTGTATCAAAGTGTAGGATTTGAAGGTCTTTGTGCTTTTTTAATTGTTCCTGAATTCTTCTAAATTGTATGTAAGGGAAAATGACCTCTTTTAATGGATCATAGCTTTTGTTTCACTAGTTACAATTTGTGTGAGGGGCCTCTGGACAAGTATAGGTATTTACATGTTATCTCAGATGCATGACTTCTTCTGGATAACTGGGTTTCTATTATTGGCAAAATGCATAAGATTTGGTTTGACAACAGAGAATCATTAGAAAGATAATTCCAGATTTATGCCTAGTCGCTTTAACAGGATAGTAGATTGAAAGAGTTCTTTGTCCTTATTCTTAAGAATCAAACTTATTTACAATCAAGACAGACATAACATTCTCATAACCAATACTTGTAAACAGAGGTAGTAGCGGGTCATTGGATAATTAATTTATGTTTAACTATAAAGAAGTCTGAAGCTTATGAAAAGAAAGAGCCACATAAAGATGATTAGGTTCAGTTGAAAGAAAGYTTGTAATTACTCTATACTGTTGTTGCAATAAGAAGAATTTGAAGAGGCTAAGTTTTCTCAAAGTAAGTAAACTGCAATCGCACAATCATGTTTTTCTGTGGGATCATATGGATATTTGATGAAGATGCAAGTACCTAAAACATGAGGAAGCATAACTTAGAAATTTTAAACAGAAGATCAACTTTCATAATGAGTTCTTTGGAGAAATTGATATTGAGTACCACTGTAGTGAGTGTCTTAGTTTTTGGTTTGAATATATTAGATTTGTTCTTGTATTGATTTTATTTTTAATATTTTTTCTCTTCTTTTTATCTGTAGAAAGTTATTTGATTTTTGTTTTATTATTTTTGGAGATTTGATAAGCTATTCTGGTTAAATATAGTATTGCGTTGCTCCAGTGCTTTGCTGGACCCTAATAAATAATGTGCACTGTTTAGGTTTACCCTCTGATGAGGCTTGGAGTATAATTAGTGTGCTTCTTGTCCTTTAGGAAGTTCAGCATTACACTTATGGTCAGCTGTAAGTCTGAAAATGATTTGGTCATAGTTGGACAATTCTTTGGGGGTTTTCCACCAAAACTGGGTTGTAAACTTATTGAACGGATATGAAGGAATACATGTTTACTCATGCTAGTTTTTTAATTAGTCTGATACTGAACACAGATCCAGCTCTACTTGAGCAATTAGAGTTGTATTTATTCTTGGTTAATTAATAACACAAATGACGTGAGCTAGTTTATTAGTACAGTATTCATAAATGCTTTGATCTTAAATATTTGTATTCGTTGGAATAGTACGTGCATCATAGTTGCACATAAAACAAAGTACACAAAACTGGTGCATCTCTTATGTTTTTATGACTTGTATGTAAATTATATACAAAGCTAATGAGATATCCATAACAAATATGTTATTTTTTCAAGAAAGAATTTATGAGAACTGTTGATGAAAAAGTTGATGATTAGAAAGTTTTATACATGTTCAACCTGTGWAGTAAACAAGCCTAATTTATTTGTAGRAGTTGGGTTGTTTTATAAATTACTTGCAAATGAGTAAATAACAGTGCGTGGCTTTGACAAAGGCTTGGTTCATCAAGGTCTATGCAAAAGGTTATTATCTAGAAAGCAACTTTCTCCAAGTCAACTTTACGTGGTACAGATGGAAAGCAACTAAAATAGTTAGCAACTAAACACTCTTGACAATATTATTCCCTGTCAATAGAGAAGTGATAAAAACTAAAGCGCCATTTGGACAGGGAGATAATGTATAGACTAGAACATTAACAGATTCATTGATTCAAAAACATGAACCTAACAATATGATAAACAACTCCTCGCACAATTCCATCGTCTTCAGTATTGCAAAATCTGTGAAATAAACATGAAATGTCACCAACTGCAAGACATAAAGCCAAATCAACCGTTTTAACACCCATAACATAACATGCTTCAATAAATACCATCCAAAAAAATCCCTTCAATAACCACCTTCTTCATTTCTGTGAATCAGCAAGGACGGTACTTTCAAACTTCCATATCATGACAGCATTCTTCTGGCCTTTTGCGTCTTTGTCGACAGCACAGGGTCCATTGACAACATTGTTCTGTCATTCTGGCTCTTTGTCGATGGGATGGTTTTCATCGACAGCAACATGTATCACTCCATCTCCTTCAATACCAACACCGTTCCTTCCCAACACCTGTCACAGAGTATCCAAAAACTTCTTTCGTGAATCCATTACTTCATCAAACTTAGAGTAAATTTTCTTCCTCATCTTGTTCGCACTATCACATAGTTTCCTCAATATATTCTCAATCTTTTCAATCCTATATTTAACATTGGAAAGTGAATCAGTTTCCGCTTCCTCTTCCTCTTCATTATCTTCAGTAGCTTCCTCATCATCATTAACAGCATGATCTCCCTTATTCCTCTCAACGATGGAAATGAGGCAAGAAAACTTCGAATCTTCGAGATGTTCTTTCTGAAGAAAAACCAAATCGAATTTGGAAGATTCCAAATTCTCATAAACAAAGAATTGCCAATGTAGTCTAGCACTCTTTATCAATCTTCATTTTGTTGTTTAGTGGGATTTGTGGAAGAATTTATAATTTCTGGAATAGATTTCTACATCATATGGTCAAAAGAAATTGATTATAAATTGTACCCAAACTTTTTTGGATTGAAAAAACACAGCCCAAATGAGTTCTACATTTATCCAAAGCTGGTAAAATGTAGGGTCCACTTGAAATATAGCCTAAACCTAGACCCCAGCCAGCAAGGAAGAGAGCATTGCAGTCCTCAGTCCCTTCTTCTAGTGGTATAGATAGAAACTGTTAGCTCTAGCATAGCAAAGCAAGCAATTCTAAAGTCTTTATTTATCAAATTATTAAGTAACTCTAGCAGTCTAAGACAGAGCTACAAATTTAGTTTTGAGTAGGCGAGAATAAATTACAAAGATATTTGTGGGCGAGATGATACTTTTTGAGGAAAAATGCTATAAATTTTAAAAAATATTAACCCTATGTAAGATTTTAAAAAATGTTGGAGGTGCAAATGCCACTCCCTGCCCTCCTCTAGCTCCATAGCAGTCCTCCTGACCTAAAGTTACTAAAGAGGGTGTACAATCGTTAAGTTATGGAGAAGATGGTTTTTCCAATGAGATCTTCTCTCACTCTCTTTTGCCTATTATAGGCCTCTCATTTAACAAAGTTGTTCCTGAATCAACSAGCAATCTCAAAATCCGGTGCATCATCATTCCTACTCCACTTTCGTCGGAAGATGGCAAGTAATAATAAAAGGTGTCTTTTATCTTCAAACTTGCCAGAGGTTCAGTTTTCTGCTTGAACCTATCTTGGAGGAAGTACAGCAGTGCGATAAMGCCCTTTTACCTGCCTTCTAAAAAAGAATGGCATGGCATATATATGCTTGGATGCAATATCTGGTTGTGTTGTTGCCAGCCTGTTTATAAAACTGCTCATGAAGAAACTCTGCACAATTGAAAAAGGCTAGTGTTGTTGAATAATGTTGTCATAATTTTCCTTCTCATGATTTTTTAGTTCACTCTTCATCGAATTTTAATATTCAATTGGTTATATGGATGTGTCATGTCTGTTCAACCCAAGCACTCTATAGCTTTCCCTTCCTCAAGTCCTTTTCTCTGCTTGGAGTAAAACAAGAAGAGCAAAATCTTCCATTTGTCCTCTATTGTGAATATGGTTTGAATAAACTCTTGATTTTCTGTTGTTTCATGAGTTTCTTCCTACTTGAGGTCAGTTGCTGATTGCTCTTTAAATTCCCTTGTATGAGAACCATAGTTAGCGAGATTTTATATTGAATTTATCTATATGCTGCTCATTGTTTCTGCTAATGACAACTCTTTCTGGGTACGCTACTCATCTTTCTAGGCTTTGGTTTCTTGCTTCAGATACATTACTATTGCCTCTGTTATGGCAACACATGCCAATGCAAATTATTCAATTGTTCATAATATTCACTTAAATTTTTAGACATCTCGTGATGGGGAACAGCTCATTTAGAACTTGAATGTTTGACTTCTGTGTTATAACATTTTTGGTTTGATTTTGGAGACTCTGTTTCAATTGAATTTTATGTATCACTTTTGCCACAGCCAGTTTATGGCTTTGCTTCTGGTGATCCTTTGCGTTTCAAAAGAGCTCTTGGGCACAAGGATTTGTTTTATGTGGATGACAAAGATGTGGATTTCAAGGATGTAAGCAACCATCTTCTGCACCAATCTTATAATTTGTATTCTAAAGCTATTTACATGCTTCCCATGTGCAACTCTATTTCTTCAAGCTTATAATTAGCCGTATCATTTGCATGCAGGTGATTGAAGCTCCTTTGCCAAAGGCTCCACTTGATACTTCTGTTGTTTGCCACTGGTTGGCTATCGAAGGTGTTCAACCTGCTATTCCGGAAAATGCTCCCATTGAAGGTTTGCTTGAGAATATGCACTAATTCTTTATTAATGAATACATACTTGTGCCTTATCTGCTTCTGTAACAACTAGACTTAAATCTTCTGGACCTCTTCTCTAGTCAGGTTTCTTACTTAACACCTCCCCATGAAAAAAATCTGGAAGAAATTTCTAGTTTCTGTGGACATACTTTTTACTTGCTTATGAATGCGGGTATTAGAAGAAAGTCTTTGTTGCTTGGGAATACATATCTTGTGCATTTTGTGATACTATTTAGTTTCCAACTTTTAGCTATATCTCTAMTTGACTATATTGTTCCCAGAAAATAAATGAGTGAGCAGATGAGACTGACCGACATATAATACTTAYTAGTAAAGTCAGATGAGGAAGTCATACCCATGAGACGCAACCATCTACAAAATCTACCAAAAGATAAGAAGTTAAAGGACAGAAAGGGAACTTAWAAGCTGAATAAGATTATCCCGATCCTGCTTGTTTATTTCCTTACTCCAAACAAGAAGAATCTAAATCCCCATTGCATATAAATATTTTTACATTCGGAAAAGCATCATTATATATCTCTTTGCAATGCTCATAATATTGTCAGTGGTGCTCCCTCCTATACCTCAAAGGGGAATTTTGGTGCTACCAAATATACATGAAATTTGCAGGGTAACCTTCACCATATCCAGTGTAATCTACTGGAAATCCAAGAAGTTGCTTTGGTCACCATAATTGTTTCAGGACATGTTTTTAAGTTAAAAAAAAAAAGAAAAGAAAAGATTTATCTTTTCAGCCACTGGTAATTTGTGCAGATCATTTTCAGGCAGAAGTTTAATTCTCTGAATTATTGCAGTTATTAGTGCTCCTGAAGTGAAAGTTCCACAGCAGAAAGAAGATGTACTACCTGTAGATATCAGGTTACCTGTTAAACACGTCTTGTCTAGGGAGCTGCAGGTACATATGAAAATTATGCCTTAATATTGCTGGTATATTCTGTTCTGAAAAATAATAGACAATCTTGCTTCTAATGAATGCAGCTCTATTTTGACAAAATCACTGAACTAACAGTGAGTAGGTCTGACTCTGTCCTGTTCAAGGAAGCGTTACTGAGTTTGGCAACTGACTCTGGACTTCATCCTCTGGTTCCTTATTTCACATGCTTTATTGCAGATGAGGTATTTGTGATACACATTCTCTATAGGATTTCAAAGTTGAGTAATGCAGCTCGTATTGCTAAAGTCTTCTTCATTCTCAGGTTTCTCGCGGTTTGAGCAATTTCTCTCTACTTTTCGCTTTGATGCGTGTTGTTTGGAGCCTTCTCCGTAATCCACATATACACATTGAACCTTATGTAAGTTTCCTGGTGATATATGTTTCCTTTACAGCTTTGTCCATTTAGTTCTGTTGAATCCTGTGGCCGATTAGGATTCAAGCTACTTCTGTGGCTTGTTAGATTGAAAAATACTTTTCATGATACAATGCTATGTCAGAATCTGAATATCCTTTGTACCCAATTGGATGTCACCATTTTACCTGACTCAAAATTTTATGAGAGCCTTAGACCAGATAATGTTTCCAATTTTACAATCCAATTGGGTAAGTGACAAAATTGTTGATTAATTTTTATATATGTTGCAGTTGTCGAGGCTTTAGGGAAACATTCATGTTCCTCTTAACTAAAGATTAGAATTAGAACTAGGGGCATGGTCATATAATTAGTAATAATTTGAGCTAAAAAATTAGATGTTCATTTTGGAACACCCAGAAATAGAATGACAAGACTCACTGGAAATGGAGGGAGTACTATCTTCCAGAAAAGGTATTACTGAAGTGATTTGACAAACTTTGAATTAAATGATTGACTTTTAAAAAGTTTGGGTGGATATACAGGAAATTTTGGCAATAATCTTTTGTAAGTTGTTGAAAGGACCAGAGGAACAAAGAGAAGGAAATAGATTCATTGGAGGTGAAATGGGATGTATATCTCTAGAATATTACTAGGACATATATTTCTTAGGTCTTGAAATACTTTAGCAGAAACTTGACTGCTTTAATGCCTTTTTCTGTTGCAGCTAGCAACCACAACATTTCATTGCACAGGAAAACGTTAGTTTAATTTTTTCCTCTTTTTTTTCATTCTTTATTTTAATCAATAGTGATGTGTTGGATAAAAACTCACATGAATGTGTAATTTTAGCTAAAAATTCTCCAAGATGGGACTATTTCTCTTTATGCTCGCCTTGTTATAAATACTTGACACCCTTTGTTTATCTAATCAAATGTTTTCTCCCTCATCAGCTGCACCAACTGATGCCATCTGTTGTGACTTGTCTCGTTGCCAAGAGGCTGGGGAATCGACTTGCTGATAACCACTGGGAGCTTAGAGATTTCACTGCAAATTTAGTAGCCTCCATTTGCAAAAGGTGGGCGAGAGATGAATGTTTATTGAAGTAAAAAACTTCCTGCAGTATTCAACTTCATAACTTAAGGTCCAATTAAAGTGAAAAAGGAACTGTGCTTCCTTGAACTGTGCATTAGATTTCCCTTATCAATTGCACGAAAATGCCCTCCTTGAACTTTAGTCATGTTAATTATTTAAACAACTTTAACCCTAAGAAAACAAAGAAAAATAGCTAAGAATAAAATTTTTACTTTTTAATTTATTTTCTTCTTCTTTTACTCTCTTCTTCCTTCCCCTGGTGGAGAATTGGCTGTGGTGGCATCACCAGTAGTTGGTAACGGCAGCTGTTTCCATTATCAAGGATTAGTGCACCTTTCAACTGCTCTTGAACTGCAGCCTCAAATTCAATAAATGTTGTAGAAAAACTTTCGTCTCCATCTTTATATTATCAAATCACCAGTTAATTGTTCAAAACTCAGCAAAGACACCTAAATCAGTGCTCTAAATTTCTGGTTAAATTCTTTTTCCCAAATCAAACCCATCAAAACATTCCAGCATGTTCCTTACTCCTATTTCAATTAATATTCTTCGAGATCTTAAAACTTGACCTTGTCATACTAAGCTCATCCTTTGTGCACTATTGACAATTAACTCCTTAAACCATGCCTTTCTTTCAGCTGATTAGGAAGGCAAGAAAAAGGTTAGTTCTGATGGTCCTCACCATAGGGTTTCCCTGTGGTTTCTTCTACTGGAGGGGTGGAAAAGGAAAGAGAGGAAAGAAATAGAAAGAAAAGACAAAAAGGAAGACAAAAGATGTACAATTAGAAAAGAATAGGGAAACCTTGAAAACCTTTCATTAGGTACTGTAAGCTACTGAAGAGAATTGAAAATTTTGGGGCTATTTCTGCAATTGATGGCTCAAGGGGGTCAATAGTGATGTTAAGTTCAAGGGAGAGATGCATTTTGAACTCAATTCCATGTTATATATCTGCAGTATCCAACTCAATGAGAAGGTAAAAAAGGCTCATATATGACTTAAAGCTTCAGAAATCTTCTCTTAATAGAGAGAAGTAATGTTGCATTTGGCAAATATGTTTATGATTTTGTTTGCCTGCAGTTACCAGTTTTAAATCATGTTTTACCTCATATGGATTAGACTTGAGCCTTGGTGATCCCTATAGATGCATGAAGGTTGCTTGTGAACAGAAGCCACTTTTGAGTGCTAGACCCTGGTGCTTCTTTCTTTGAATGTGGTTTTTAAGTATTTGTGCAGAATATCCATTCATAACTTTACACCCTTGTTCTGTCTGTGCGAGGACTGGGAACTGTACATAGCCATTGGTGGGGGCTTCACAGAGATAGATTTTATTCATGCCACACAAGAACATGCAAATTTCACATATTTTTAAAGTTTATATTCACGCTAAATTAAAAATGTACATTCATATGGAACAAATATGAATGTGCTCTTACTGTTCCTACCTCTAGAACTTTCAAGTTAAAAAAATGATTTAATTTTGTTATACATGTGGAACTGATGAAACTGAGTTGATGTTCAGTTTGTGCCAGTACTACAGGTCCTAAAACTATGCCTTCTACAGATTGCAAAAGCTTTTTATGTGTSTCTGGATCAGCGATATCCCTTTTTGTCTTATTTTTCTGGACTGAAAATTGAATCTTGTACTGTACTGCAGGTTTGCCCATGTTTATAACAATCTACAGACGCGATTGACCAAAACCTTGCTCCATGCATTTTTGGATCCAAAACGAGCAATGACTCAACATTATGGTGCCATTCAAGGATTAGCTGCTTTAGGACCCAATGTGGTATTTTCTTTTTCCATYATCCTTGGGGCTGACATTGTATTTATGYTGATGAGTAAGCTTCAGTGGTTGAATTAAGTAATCTACTTTTCTTCACAGTATTGTACTCTCATAATCCCCTCACCACACCGCACACACGCCCCCTAAAAAGGGAAAAGGGAAGACAGAAAGAAAAGAAATAAGTATCTAGTGTCGATAGGACAGGTGCAGATGATGGAAGGGCCAGAACTAGTGGGCACAAAGTCACCCTATTTTCTCCCAAAAGTACGAGTTTTTCTTAATATTCCCTGCTCCCCAAACTGAGGTTTTCCTTTATCCTCTAGGATGTTTAATTTCAACTGGAGGGGGTATAAAATAAACCACAAAGAAAAAATTTAGTATCAGGCAAACCAACAGTAGATAATTTTGTTTGTTGGCCTAAAACCACACTAATTGCAGCAGAATGAGTTTTTTTTCTGTTCCCCCCCCCCCCCCCCCTTGGCTCACCTTTAAACTATTTAATTCATCAATGGATATATATTGCTTTGACAAATTAACTTCATGAACCAATCCAAGTGAAAGACGAGTGAATCTCCATAAAGAGATTATGAATTCCCTGTTGCTTCTTACATCAATGCATAAGAACTGAATTATTTCGAACTTCATGGTTGAATCTGGATAATGGATGTTTGGGTACATATGTAAATATTACATATGTAGGATTGAATATTCTTCTAGCAAATACACAAGGAAACTTAAGCAGCCACAGAGGGATTGTTGGAATTGTTTCTTCCTCTAATACTTTTTAAATTGAGGGTTATTCCTTTAAAAGTCTCATTGCCTTTAAGATATATGGTTCGCCTGTTTGGGCGCATGTATATATCTAATGTATTATTGCTTGTCGATACATTGGTCTATGGACATAAATATAAATTGGTTTCTGGGGCCTGGTTTTTCATTTTGCCAGTTTGGGGCTGCTCTGTCAAATATCTGTACTTGTAAGGTGGATTATTTTGCTTAAACATAAGGTTTGCATGTAAATTACTGAATAAATGTAAGAGCAAATTGGAGTTCACTGTTGCATAACGATTCTGGTATAACTTTCTTAGGTTACTTTGTTGAGAGAGAGAGATCTGCCCATTCTAAATTACCCTGGTRSAGGAGCTGGTTAGTTCTTGTAGAAAAGAAATGTCCTGTCCATGTTGATCCTTTCAGGATTCGTATAACAATCTGTCTTTTCTAATGCCCAGTGATCGGTACTTATGGTTACATGATTTCAAAAACAAGACATTGGTCAGCTTGACAAGGCAAGGAAGAATTTAACATTTAAGTGCTCAGCATAGAATGTTTCATTGCATGGGTTTTGGGCAATTCAATTCATTCCTTCAGGTCATGTTAACTTTTTTTCTCTTAGGAAATATAATAACTAGAAGTATACATAAGTAAAGAAAGTCTGCAATACTTACTGATATATTTAGATTTTCTGTTTAAACTTCCTGTTAGATATTTTGATCTGATACTTCACTACTTGCAGGTTCGCCTTCTTATATTACCAAATTTGGAAACATATCTCAGACTTCTTGAGCCAGAGATGCTACTTGAAAAGCAGAAAAATGAGATGAAAAGGCACGAAGCTTGGCATGTCTTTGGAGCATTGTTGGTATGTATCTCCTTCTTAGTATTTTATGCTTCATCAAGTGGTTGATTGTGTAGCTTTCTGCTCATGCTTGAACTTTCCAGCATGCTGCCGGTCTATCCATTTATGATCGGCTCAAGCTGTTTCCATCCTTCCCATCGCCGCCTCCAGATGCTATATGGAAGAGGAATGCCAGGATTATAGTTTCACATTCAGTTCGTAAGTCTCTTTCTGTGCATTTTACATAGCTTGCGAGCTTTGTTGTGCCTCTTATGTGCATTCTATGAATGTCTCAATTAAGATGGATTTACTTGGAGCATTTAAATGATGCAGCATAAAGTCAAAGTCATGTTCTACCGTATGTTGGTGCTAATAAATTAGTTATTGATCCTTGACATTTAATTTAAATCCGCTACCAATCTCTCTCTCTATCYGGTGCTTTAAATTAGTCTCTTTTTCAGGGAGCAAATATCTATTAATGCTCGACTTGGCCTATATAAAATGCCAACCTTATCAGTTTTCATCTGTAATGATGAGGCCATTGTAGTTTATTTTATTTTACTTTTTAGTTTGTGTGTGTGTGTTGTAGGCATATAGACAGTGGTACTTTTGTGTAAGTTTTTCTAGACTGTAACTAAATGAAGTGGAGTCAAACCTGACAATACTATCGGAAAAAAAGTGTGAATGGTAAATCCTTTGATTTAAACTAAAATGTTTCTTCCTTCCCTGAATAGCTGAATATGCCCTTCAAATTTATTTAAGTACACTAAATAAATGTAAAGTTCATATGGGAGTTACATTGAGTAGTTAGAATAAAACTTAGATACACTAAAAAATTCTTAAAAATGCAGAATAAAAGAAACAAATGCATAAAATGCAAAACAATGAAACTCAATGACGAAAGAGACCCACTTAAGTAAAGGAGCCAATAGATCCAGATTAACAAAAAGTAACTTGTCAAAGTAGGGGAGTCAAAAAGTTTAAATAAAAATTTAATTTATCAAAATTTTAACATGTGCATACGTGCTTGCTTCTAGTTCAATTTACAAGCTTGATCATGGTCTGCTATTGAATTCCTCTGCTATTGAGTCCATGAAGCTTTAGTTTGGCTGAAAAACTTGTCATACTTTTAAATGTTTCTGAAAGTTTCTTTTACAGACTACTTTTTTCGTTATATTTTTCTTTTCTAGAACAGATTGACCACATCAGCAGATTTTATATACATATGAAAGATAGTTTATTTAAAAAAGTTACTCTTTAAGGACTATTGCTGATACTTTGGTTTGGAAGTCTTGGATGCTGAGTCTTTATAGAGTCGATTTATTTCTGACCCTCTTTTGATCTTCCTGAAACATTAAGGTAATTGCAAGGCCAATGAAGATCAGTTGGATAATCAAGCGCCTCTCAAGAAAATTGAGAATGAGAGTGCTGACGAAATGGAAGTTGACAAGAGTGCTGATGCTTTAGGTGATTCATCTGTTGGTCCGTCCTACAAAGTGGTTCCTCAGCACAGTGCAACAGTGGCTAGACAAAGAAGAGATAACCTCGACAAATCTACTGTAATGTCATCGACTCTCATTAATCAGACTTGGAAAGATGATCTAGATTCTGGAAGGCGTCTGGTATCATTGTTTGAACTGTTTGGAGAAAGCGTTTTCCCCTTCATCCCGATGCMTGAGATGTCAGTATTTTTGTAGTTTTTTTTGGTAGGTGCTCATAATTGGAGGAATATTTATGAATTGGTTTATATTTTAAGGTCATCCAATTCAAATATGTATGAATTAGTAGAACTAGTTTATGTATCCATAAAGCTTATGTAAAGTGAAATGATATTAGTTGGGAGTGGATGGCCTTTTTCTTACGTATCCATCTTAATAAATATCCTCTTATGTCTTTTTCTCTGTGTTTATGAAAAAAAATAAATAAATATATATTCTCTTTTTGCTCATACACATGACATCTACTACATTGTCGATCATGCACCAATGCTGCGATTGTTTGTTCCTTTTTTTCTTGATTGGTAGAGGATCATGTTGGTGTCATGCTCAGGCTTCTATTCCTATTTTGTATCGTTAGTTTACTCTATGGTCCTGCTCAAACTTTAATTCAMTATTTGTCATTAAATACGTCTAATTTATACTTTTTTAGTATGATATTATGTGTACGCACCATATGATATTATATTGGTGTTTTGTTTGCTTCTTTTTTGTATGTTAATATCATATTTTTTTTAATTATAATTTTTACATAAATATAGTTTATTTTTTATTATTATATTATATATATAACGTCAATATTCTCAAAAGATATTGAATTATTTTTTCAAAAGAGTAGTGATATAAATTATTCACATACATAATATTTTTGAAGAATATTGAATTATTACTCAAGAAATAGTAGTATTATAAGTTTCATATGCTAGTAAAGAACATGATAATATTATATTCATGAAGAATRTAATATATTAATGTTATTTACTCAAGAAGAATATATTATAATTTAAATATTTTTAAAAAATAATTGAACTATTATTCATGAACTAACAATATAGTCTAAATTAATATTTTTATTCTTGAAGAATATGATATGATGATTTCAATATTCATGAAAAATATTAAATTATTATTTTAAATTAATATTATATACTCCGAAGGGATATGGTATAATCTAAACAGACTTGAAGAATATTAAATATTACTTTAAATTAATTTATTTATAAGTTAATATTATTTACTTTTGAAGGGTATATTTTAATTTAATTATTCTTGAATAATATTCACTATTGCTCTTGTTCTTGAAGTACTAATAGCTTGAATCAATTATTATATTAATATATATTATTATTATGCTCGTGAGGTAGCATGTCATTCGAATTAGGGGTTCTTTGTTAAAGAGTCCAATCAATCAATGTATTTGGAGAAAACACTCGCATTTGAATAATCTTTAAAAGGCCTCATCAATTAAAAAAACTCTAAAATGTATTAATTGAATGACTAAAATATTCATTTATATTAAATTATTAAATTATCTCATCCTAATAGATTTTTTAAATGATCAAAATACTCTCTTCTTATCCTAATTGCCTATAACCAATAGAAAAGGTACCAAATTTTTTTCTCTCTTCCTCACTTAAATCTCAGCAAAATTCACAAAATCTTCTTTCTTTCTTCTCCATTTCACTCATTTGAAAGCTTTGAACTCAGAATTTTCTTCCCCATTTTATCGTTAAAGACCAAAATAAGAAGAACCCAAACTATTTTTAAGAAAAAATGTGCTCTTATCTCTATCACTATATGTAAATCAAATTCCTAAACTTGTACACATGATGATCCATTTCTTCCATATACTACATTRYATAAATTAAGGGCTCTCTTCTCGTCTATAAGTATAKGTAAATAGTATTTGTGAYGAAATTACTTAAGTCAGTCTATCAGCATACGTAGGAGCAACTCACTGTAGCAGAGATATTGTTACGGTGCCTAGCTATGATGGTCAAATTTCATATTTTTTCGCATCACAGAATATCATCGTTATAGAATGTCTGCCATGATGGCATTTTGTGATAGTAAATATGAAATATTTCTCATCACATTAGGTCACCTTGATAGAATGTCTGTCCTGGTGACCTTCTGTGATGATTAATATGAAATATTTTTCATCATAGCGGATCGCCATGATAGAATGTCTATCGTGATGCTTAATATGAAATACTTCTCATGACACCATGTCACCGTGTTAGATTGTATACGAAAGCTGGGTGCTGTGATGAAAGTTTGTAATTTTAATTTTAGAATATTTTTAAACGAAAATATCTTTCAACTGATCTAGAATTAAAAAAAATAAAACTAATACAATTTTATTAAATATTTCGCATCACAGCAGACCGCCGTGATACAATGCCTACCACGATCAGCTATTGTGATGAATAAATCAGTTTAACAATATTTTATAAATGCTAATTTTAGGTTATTGAATGGTAGCTAAGGTTACCTCAGATAATTTGTGAATATCTATATATTACTTTGGTGAGTTTGTTGGGAAAGAATGTGGTAGTGGAAGTAAAATGGTTTAACAAATATGATTCCCATTCTTATTTCAAATATTACCAATATCGAGTTATGTGAAGCAGTTCAAGGGGTAGTAAAGATAGATTCTAAGATAAATAATATAAAGATGACAAGTATAGTGCCTGAAAATTATAACTTTTCGATACCACCAATGAAGATTGATTGTGATTACAAATTGAAATGGCATCTCTAGGTTAGTAAAGAATTTCCTCTTTGTGTTACTCTTTTGGAGAAAGAATTTGAGGAGATTGTAGAAGACGATGGTTTAGGAGAGAGTGAAGCACGACAGCACCTATACTTTAAATTGTATTGAATTTAAATATTGATAATTACATGTTGGATGTTGTGATGCATCTATATATCTTAAATCAATTCATATTTAAATAGCCTTTTTTTTTAACTAAATTAGAGTTCAGGTAAACATATAACAGCAAAATATTGGTCACCACAGCAAGCTATTGTGATAGAATGTCTATCATGGTGGGCCGTTGTGATGAGAATATACTCCATAAATTTATAATTTCATTCAAAAAAATAACTTTATTTACTCATTTTAAATTAATAACTACGAAAAATAGCTATTTCTATAAAATATTGCTCATACAGCAGGCCATCGTGATGGAATGTCTGTCACGGTTGGCTGCTGTGATGAGCAATTATTGCGTGAATTAAAAATGTTACTAAATCCAAGACCTTTTAAGCTAGTATAGAATTAAGATATATTGAAACTGATTAAAATTTGTCGAAGAATTGTTCACAACGAACCTCCATGATAGGTTATCTGCCAAGGCGGCGTGCAATGATGAGCATTACTCACACAGTTGGCAAAATTATTGAAGTTATGAGCTTAAAAACTTAATTATAATTATATATTCAATGGAATAATGGACTCGTTGTGATCTATACATACATCTTTAGCATCAAAATATATATTCTATCTCTCCATCTATAGTAGAAAAAGAAGTAACATGTTGTTTAAGCAATCTAACTAATAGAAATAGAAATTGTGTCATCATAACATTCAATTGGAATATTTTAAGAGTTCTTTCTATACAAAAATGATCATAAGTGATTATTTTCTTAAATATTGCTCATAACAACAAGATCACCATGATACAATGCCTACCACGGCATGCCGTTGTGATAAATAATTATTGCACGTATTGAAAATGTTACTAAATTGAAAGCCTTTTAAGCTTATTTAGAATTAATATATACTAAAAATGATTAAAATTTGTTGAAGAATTGCCTATCACAGCTGGCAATCGTGATAGATTTCCTGACAGAGCGAGATGTTGTGATGAGCATTACATACACAACTGGCAAAATGATTAAAGTAATGAGCTTAAAAACTGAATTATAATTGCAAATTCCATGGAATAATGGACTTGTTGTGATCTATACATACATCTTTAGCATCGAAATATATATTCTATCCCAATCTGTTCTACAGTAGAAAGAGAAGTAACACATTGTTTTAGGCAACCCAACTAATAGAAATAGAAATTATGTCATCATAACATTCAATAGAACAATTATGGTTCTTTTTACACAAAAAATGATCACAAATGATGATTTTCTTAAATATTGCTCATAACAGAGGGGCTGCCATGATAGAATGCCTATCACAATAGGCCTCTGTGATGAGCAATTATTGCATGAAATAGAAATGTTACTAAATCGAAAAACTTTTAAACTGATTTAGAATTAATATATACTAAAACTGATTAAAATTTGTTGAAGAATTACCCATCACAACGGACAGCCGTGATAGTTTTCCTGCCACGACAGGGTGTTGTGATGAGCATTACTAACACAATTAGCAAAATTATTAAATTGATGAGCTGATTTAGAATTACGATATACTGAAACTAATACAAGAATTGCACATCACAATGAGCCACTGTTATATGTTTCCTGCTATGGCGGGGTGCTGCGATGGGCATTACTCCAAAAATTGTCTACTAATTCTCGTCATAGCATGCCACTGTGATAGATTTCCTGTCACGATTGCCTGCTATGATGAGCAACAGTTACATAAAAACTATATTTATGCAATTGCATGAAAACAGACACCATCAATTTGCATCTTTTTTTTTTTATAATATCTGTAATCCAAGTTTATATATATACAAAAAAATATATCCCTATAGACCATATAAATCAATATGTTTTTCTTCTTCTATACAAGTATAGAAAGTCTAATCTCTCCAAGTTTATATACACCAAAAATAACTGCTATCATCTTTTGCCTTCATGTAAATACCCTATTTTGATCAATCATATTGACGTCATGTCCGCCGAAGCAATATTCAATTTTCTTCAACGTGAACATGTCACAATCATTACTGCAAATTCAATAAAATTTTAGTCGTTCAATATACCAAATATTTATAAATAACTATATTGCTTGCATATTAGGAGAAAAACATACATATTTTTTCTGTTGGGGCACATTTTTGGGCCGCCTAAGTCTGAATGGCAAAGTAAGGTTGTATCCTTGCAAAAGGGGGACATGTGAGGGAGGATATGTGTGAGGGGGCATCATGAATAGGGAAGGAGCCGGTGTATCCTCCTCGGTTGTTGCAGCCTTAGGAGGGAGAAGATGAACTTTTGTAGCACCTGAAGATGCCTCCTCATCCACATTCTCATCCTCGTCATCCGAGAATGGAACAAATTTCTGCCAAAATTCTTCCTCACTTCCGAGTAAGAAGGAACTAAGTTTCTAATTACTCCAAAATTCTTTTGTTGAAAAAATTGGGAGATTGAGGCATGGTCGGATGGTGGATCCTCTGCCTTAAAAGTCCGTTTTAACTGTAATACCCAAGATTAGTTTTCCCATTTTTACGAATTTTATATAATTTATATTCTAATAAACTAATTAATTTATTCTTATGGTTATTAGTGTTTTTAGTTGTTTTGCAACGGAAATACTTGGAGGTCATAATGTTCGATGTGCCAATTAGAAATCAATAATTTATATTTTTCTTATTTGTTATTTATTTGCACATTATTGTGTGAGTACATTATTTAAATGTGAAATTCTATTATTTTAATTTAATTGGAGTTTTATCTACTTAATTAATTTAGGTTTGGTCCATTGGAGCTCATTCTCTTGTTATCCAAAATCTAAAACCTTATTTAATATTTATTCTTGGTCGAAAGGAAATTCATAAACTTTAATTTAATTGGACTTAGATGGTTAAGGTGTTAAAATGCCCAAAAGGTTTTATTAGGGCCTAAGTCAAGTTTACCTAAAATAATTGGCCAAAGTTAAAAAAAAAAGAAAAAATTCTTCTTTAGATTTGGAGACTTAGGAGCCAACCCACATGTCACCCCATCTTCTTCAATTCAACCACACAGCCACCTCTTCTTCTCTGCTCACTATGCTACGACCATCCTCTCTTCTTCTTGTTGGGCAAACCTATAATATATCCCTTCTATTTGGACAAGATTGTCTGCAGCTCATTGCCACTCTACCAGATCATCCACAGCACATTGCCGCTCGATTAGATCATCTGGAGTTCATCACACGCTCGACCAGAAGGAAATCATCTGGAGCTGCCTACGCACCTCCTACCCTAGAGCTTTGTTGTCACCATTCCATTTACCTCTACACTTAATATTTGAATCTGCACCTAGGGTTAATATGATTCAAGGTGAATTTGTACTATCTGTTTTCTGCTTCGTTATTTCAGTATCTCTTGTTTAGCTTAACCAAGTGGCTTTTTTTGTGTGTTGTTCACATCTACATATGAAATTGAATGAGTTATTTTCTTATCCTATAGTTCTAAGCTTTTGGCTCCAATTAGGGGTCTGAAAACATGATGATTGAACAATTTACGCACGTCATTAACACAAATTTACCATTACTAGACGTCACATGAATGAACAAATGTTTATGAGCATCATTCTTTATTTTTTTTTCTTAATGGTTAAATCTCTAGGTTGTACAAGTCCTTGGTTAGCATTCAGTATTGTACTTGTCCATAATATTAAAGCTGTTACTTATTTTCCTATGTTTTAGTGCCATCATAATATTCTTCAAAGAAATACTTACTCGTCAAAAGAAAATTAGAAGGATAGATGCTTTAGAAAGACTAACACAGTGTTTATGTTCTATAAGCAAGCTTAATTTCTCAAAGTTGAGTAATTCTCATCTCTTCTTTATCATGCCCTCTGCATTTTTTCTATTTTTTTGCCAAATCCAATTTCTGTTATCCTAAAGTTCTTCAAATTCCTAGTCATGTGCTTCCAAAAACTAATTCTTGCATAAAATCAGAATTATAGTGCAATATTTTCTCCTGTTCATCTGCTGTATAGCCTTCTAATAGCTTCTAATATATGCAACCACACCATGTGCTGCACGTGCTACAAATTTTATGACTTTTAATTTATTCAAATTGTAATCTAAAATGTGCTGCATATGTGCACAAGAAAATATTGTAGCATATGATTGGTGCTTTGATGTGGGATGCTCAATTTTATTATGCTACTTAATGTACTGATTATGGATGTTTAAAATCCTAGCAATTGACATGTGAATTTCAATCACTTGATCAGAATCTATATTTAAAAACTCTTTAAAGCCCTGGATTAGTGAGAAAATTCTTTCAAGGTCATTGAGGGAATTTTTGGACAGACCCTATAGTGCTTAATTAGGGTTTAAAGGCCACGGGCATTCCTTTATTTAGACTAAATTGGTTTAAGAAAGGTTGGAAGCGATGTAAATAATTTATACTTTTAGTAGTGCTGTTATTTTCAACATGAAATTTAAGTTCCGAATTTATTATAGGTGAATGTCAGTCATGGGGTAAATTATGAATATACTATTGGTGAACATTCATGATACTTCTTGGCACATTAACGGTGTGGGCAGCCAAGGCACTCCGCTTGCGATTTAAAGTAAACTATATCTGTTAAGAATACCAGGTAAGTAGACTTTCTTCCTTTTATTCGAATAAATAACTTCTATTGTAAATGTAATGTGAGTTTATATATTTAGGGTGAAATTTATGGTTGTATGATAAAATAATGTATATTGTGATTATGATTATTATTTTAAGAACAAATTTGGAGTCATGAAATTAAATTTTACTATTAGTAGATCGATTTTTATCGACATGAAAATTCATCTTGAGAAATTATTAGTTAATTTCACCATAGGAAAAATGATGAAGGTATTAACGGTAAACACCTGTGTTAAACGAATGTGTTTGGTTAAACAAGTTTCAAATGAATATTCTTTATGTAATAATATTAGGATACTATGGTACATTAACGTTGTGAGCAACTAAGGCACCGCGCTAGCAAAAGTAAACAAATTTACTAAGGACTACAAGTAAGTAAATTCTCTCACGTTCACATTAACGTATATGTGTTGTTGTTATTAAATTTGAGTTCTATGTAAGTAAATTCTCTCACATTCACATTAACGTGTATGTGTTGTTGTTATTGACTTTGAGTTCTATGTAAGTAAATTATGTTACATTCACATTAACATTAATGTATTTGTGTTATTGTTATTGAATATGAGTTCCATGTAAGTAAATTCTCACATGTCATTAATGCATATGAATGGATGTATTTGAATTTTTTTGGGTGGATTAATGTGTTGGATATGAGATTTCTATGCAAGTAAACCTCCATACCCACCTATCTCTTTTGTTGTGTGTTATATGGTGACAGTCTAGAATTATGTTATGAAATGTGTTGATAGTATGGAATGTTTTTACGTGTTTCATATCTTGTACCATTATTATGTCGAATGGCATGATAATTACAATTGTATGCATTTCATGTCATGGGCATGTATTTAGTATTCTATATCATTCTTGGCATAAGCCATTCATACATTTAGAAAGTGAATGGTTTAGTAAATGAAATTTTGAAAGGGAATGTATTTTATAAATTGTAACATGTTCAGGAAAAAGTTAAAGTTTTTGAAAAAGGAGTGTAAAACCTAGCCATGAAAGATGTGAGTGGGAAATGAGCCGTGGGGGACCGGTGCACCCGAACTGACCCTCTGGGAGGGTAGGTAATGATTCTCCTCGAGGAGGTGAAGAGATGAAAGGAAAAGTAAAATAATGTTAATCGCTTTATGGTACTACTGGTAGGAATGTAATCGAATTTCAAATAACTATGACCAACTGCGGAGCTTAATGGCTAGACATTAACTCTAGTGAGCTCACGAATGTGTGAAATGAAAGGTTTTACAAAGTTCTTACATTTTGAAAGGAAAGATTTTATGGAAAGGTTATACAAAAAAATGATTTGAAAGTTTTCATTGAAAAGGTGAAGTTTTATAATTCATGACATGTAGGGCATATTCATGCATTCGTGCATGAGATTTGCTTACTAGGCTTTATAGCTTATTCCATTTCTCTCATTTTGCATTTCAGGTGATGTGTAGCCAGATGGTGCGAGGAGGTCGCTTGTGGGCACACCATGATACCATGAAGTTAATTTGAATGAATGTTATGAATTAAGATGGTTGTTAACTAGAATAGTTTTTGTTTATTATTAAGTATTTCTTATTTGATTTAAATTCTTTTAGGTTTCCACAAATTTGTGTCAGTGAGTAAATGGTGACATTCCCGAGTTATGATAAAGTTTCTTAATCTGGGGGTGTTACAAAGTGATTAAGATTACTTTTGACTTATACTTTTACTTTTTCACCTCACAAGAGGTGAACAAGAGGTTAGGTCGGGTGCACCGGTTCCCCACTCCATTTCCCACTTACATCTTTTATGGCTAGATTTACACCCCTTTCCAAAATCTTAACGTTTTATGGGAATAATTCATTCATAAAATTTCATTTCTTTTCAAAATTTATTTCCTAAAATATTCGCTTTCTAAATGCAGGAATGACTCATATCAGAAATTATGTAGAATATAACTACATGCCCATGACATGAACTACATAAATTCATATTTAAACACCATTCAACATGTTAACAATAGGAAACATATTACATGAAATAATCTAATATAACCACAACCACATTACTCAATACAATCTAATATAATCACAATATATTACACAACATAGTCCAATATATCTACAACATAATACACAAATGGGATAAAGTTGATGAGTATGGGGATTTACTTACCTGAAGTCCTTAATGTTAAAATTCTACTTTAATTGCAAAGTGGAGTCCCTTGACTGCTCCTGATGTCAATTTGCCCGAAAATAACCTAATTATTATTACAAAAAGAAAATTTATTTAACATGACTGTTCAACTTTAAAAAATCACACTTATCATACGAACATCATTCGCCAATATTAACCTGTACTTAATTCCCACATCAAAAACTATAACATTCTCTAAGGGTATAATTTATTTCATGGATTTCTACTCTTCTTAACAATGATAATGATAACACCAAATACAATATATTCCTAAGTCCAAAACATATTCCTCATACTAATTAAATTCTATCTTAAATCGTGTATTAAACCTAGTCTACGTTCTTCCACAATAATCACTATAGAACATAATTACATAAAATCATTGAATTTCTGGAATCGAATAACAATATTTTCATCTTTAAATTTGACAAACTCTAGGTGTCATGTATGAAGCTGTGTTGTGCCCCAAACGTGCACTCAGGCATCGCACACACAACAGCACTAGTCTCGAACAGACGACACACGCAACTAACAGACAATGCATGCGACTGGCAGACGGCACACAGTGCTTGGTATGCTCCGCTATCTACTCCCGATCAGCACGGACTTCAAATGGTGCTCGGACAGCACCGATTGCGGCAACAGGGCAAAAGGACCATGAGGGAGAAAGAATTGGATGGCAAGGAGCAGCGTGTAGTAATCCACTGTGGGCGACCAACAACAGCGATCTAAATAGCTGGAACACGCTGGTAGCGAGCTAGTTGACGGATATTCTGTATCTAAAGGAGAGGAGCTGGAGACTGGTCTGGTCGGTCCATCGAGCAGCCTGACCAGTAGCCACAACAGCGTGCAGAGAAAGGTTCAACAATTCAGATCTGATCAAGTTGGATCTGAACGAGGCCAACTTAGACCAGCGTGCAGTGCGGGTCGAGTGAAGGTCGAGAGTTGTGCAACGATGCTGCAAACCTGATGCACTGAGCAACGGCTAGAAGACACGCTCGCTGCAATCGCTCGTTGAACTCTCGAGCAACAATCTCGAATCTCGAGCTTGAGGAGGCTCAGATGGACGATGAGGAAGTTGTGCAGTGTCAACAGGGGGGAGAGGCAATGAGTGCAGTGGCAAGGGTTTTCCTGGAAGTGGGGAGGCGGTGAGTGGAAATGAAGAAGGGAGTTTGAAGGCTAAAAATCAAAAACCCTAATATCTTTTCTTTCTCTTTTTTTTTTTATTATTGGGCCCTAAATCACCCCCTTTTTGGGCTTCCTTATCCCATAACCATTCAAGCCCAATAAATTAAAGTCTAGAGGCTTTCTTTTAGCCATAATCTAGCGTTAAATTAGCTTTTGGCTTCGAATAAGGAATGAATAGGCTCTAACGGGCCGAGCCAAAATTAATTAGCCAAACCTCTAATTCAATGAGCACAAAAAATCCCATAATTAAATAAACATACTTTCACATTAACACGCAATAAACAATAAATCAAAGAAATAATTTGTTTCATTTCTAATTGGAACATAAATTTTACGATCATATAAAATTCATAAAAATGAAAAATAATATCTGGATGTTATAGAAGGTATGGCTAAAACAGGGAATGGTAATGGTGCATTGATGAATAAGTTAGAGCAGCTGGAAAGAAAAATGTGTAGAATGAAAGAATCAATGAAGACCATTAAGAGAAAACAAAGAGAACAAGGGAAGTTTATGCAAGAAAAGTTTGATCAAATCACGATGTTATTGCAGGGTGGGAAGGAACGGGAAAAATATACAGATGAATTAATGAGCAAGGCAGTGGAATTTGGAGGGTAATAGCTTCAAGTGGGTAATGGAAAGGGTGATGGAAACAATGCTAATAATATGGTTCTATAAGTTAATGTTGATCATCTCATTGGTGACATGTAGATACATTGATGATGTTGAAGTTCATACTGAAGACCCCTGAAGTGTATAGGAAATTTTGGTTGGAATGATGGTGAGTAGGGACTTGGTGGATAATGGAGATGAGGAAAACTTCTAGTGGATTTTGTTTAGCCGTTGGTGTGTTAACTGTTAGTCCATACTATGGTGGACATTTTCTGAGGAAATTTTCTAAATCATTTATGATAGCAATTAGCTTTTGAAAATGACATTTTTGTAGACATGTGTACAAAGTTTTGGATTAATATTATCTATTATGAATTATGTTTGTTCATACTTTGTATAAAGAAGTTTTGGATTTCTGTAATTTCAAAATTAATGAATGATCGACAAGCGGTGTTAACAATTTCTGCATAACGTTTACATGACCTGCTGCAATCGATTATAAAGCATTTGCTAATCAATGCTGGAGTTACAACTCGGGGTTTTTTTGCACAAGTACGGTCATTACCCACTTTGTTGATTAGTACTTTCTAGGTAATCAATTATTCATGTGTTTTCTATAGACTAACAATCGATCATAAAAATAAAGATCATACATATGAGTGGATTATTGCATTATAACCAATCAATTGTAGAATTAATGGTAATCGACATTGTTGATGGGATAATCACCATTGTGCATGGGGTGATCAACATTTGCATGGGACAATCGACATCAGTCATGGGGTAATAGACATTCAGAATGGGTAGTCGACTTCACCATAGTCATTCCCATAGTAAAGTAATCAACATTCGCTTGGAGGAATGGTTCAATATGTTCTTCATAAACATTTGAATAATCGATTATTGAAATTCTTATAATCGATCATTTGATATTCATTGCACCTCTTGAATCTTTGATTAGCTAGATGGATTTTGCATGTTTAATTATCCAAAACCATGTTTTGTGAATGTTAATCATTATGTTGAATAGTTAATAATATTTTGAGAAAAGATACATTTTCATTTCTAATCCAAGTGGTTTCTTAACTCAAGAAATTTCTTAACTTTAGAAATAAATTTGAAATTCAAATCTTTCAGTTTCCTGCCTTCCCAACTTAAGGAAAAAAATTTCCTCCCCTTCCCCCAAAGTCTAATCCAAATAGAGTCTTAGTAGCTCACCCCATATTCCCTTATTTTACGTTTCAGGTGATTACTAGCCAGATGGTGTGTGGAGATCGTTTGGCAGCAGATTTGATACTCCCGAGTCATTTATGTTAATTAAATTTTCTATTAATTTATGAACTTATTAAATGTTTCAATTTTTATTCGTTTTGTTTCAAAAGCTTTCACTGGATTTTAAATTTATGAGTATTTTGTTGATAAATTTTATTATTGGGGTTTGAAGTGATATCATTATATATAGAGTATTAGAAATGTTGAGTGTGAAATTTTCTAATTGTAGACAGCGGAATATGTTTATATATACAAAGGAAACTCTGTCAAAATTTTTATAAAACCTTTATATTACAATATACAAATGTTTATTTTTCCCAATTTTAGTAATCTATGTGAGGGTAAATTGGTGATATTTCTGGGTTAGGATGGTTCCTAAACTGGGGGTGTTACAAGTTCACCTCTTATGAGGTGAAGGTGAAAGTAAATGTTAATGGATTGTTAACCGCTTGGCGGTGCTACTTGTAGAAAATTTATCTGGTTCTAAATAATAATTGCTCACTGCAGAGCTTAATGGTTAGGTGATACACCAAGTGAGCTTATTTTCCCTGGTTTTCACAATCTATGTAAAGGCAATTTGATAATATTCTTGGGTTAGGATAGTTCCTAATCTGGGGTTATTATATTAACATTCTTGGAATTCTTTCTCCAAAGAAAAATCTGAACTTGGTGACCAATTCTGGGATGCCCTTGAATGCCCAAATTGATAGAAAGGTAATCCAAAAAAAAAAAAAAATTAAAGCCAAAGCACATTATATGCAATTGTATTATGTAATACATAAATAGAATTTGAAAAAAATACAAATGGTCTATACCATGATGGAAGGAGGAAATCCAAGGTAGCTAATTTTATATGCTTTCTTTTCCATGGGTTTCTCCATTGCCTCCTTATAATCTCTTTAGAATAACTCAGTAGTTTTTTAACATGATTTTCTTACCCATTCATAACTATTGAATCTTTCAAAATCATCCACCAAATAGAACCACCACAAGCTGACAGCTGTATTCTCTTCTTTGGCATATAAAATATATATCCAAATCAATAAAAGCCCCAGCTTGTACTTGTCAGTCGGATTTTTTAGTTTTTTAAATCTATCTAGAACCACTGATCTTTTGATGTTTCTTTTACACTTGAGAAAGTATTTCTTGTATAGCTCAATCTTTTTCCCTTTCTTCGAGTCCACTTTATCATCGGTTCTAATTGTTGGTAGGCCAATCACAAGAGTAAACTCTTCAAATCAGAATATACACCTCATCTCCCCAAATTGAAACCAGAATTGATTCTTTTTGTGAGGCACCTAAGTATCACAGAATGAATGAGCTGATTACGAACCTTCAAATCCCCTATTTTTGTTAAGGGGCCAAAACAAGACTCAGATAATAGCCACGATAATCATCATCAAGAGTATCTATCACCTCATCTATTTTTTGCAAGGTGCACCAGCTAGTGATCATAGCCCTAAAATGCTTAGTTGGATTTACAAGGAATTCCATGACTACAAAAGCGTAAAAAATAGTACTATACATTAGATAAATCTTTGCAATTGTAGTCCTTTTGGTTCATCACAGCAAGCCAACCGTGTGTGATCCCTACCATGGTAGGCCACTATGATGAACCTATATAACATAAATAATCAATATATAATTCAAAAGAAAAATTTTTCTTTACTGAGTTCAAGTTAATACAAACGAAGCTCTTCGATATTAATGAAATATGTCCATCACGGTGGCCTGTTGTGATGAAAATCGACCAATACACTCATCACAGCAGGCCACCGTGATAGAAATTTCTATCACTGTGGTCTGCTGTGATGAGCATATTAGGTGCAACCCTTCATCACAGCATGCCTCCGCTTCATCAGAGAAGGCCACCGTGATAGACATGTCCATGATGGAGGCCTGCTGCGATTAAAAGATACGAATACACTCATCACAGCAGGCAACTGTGATAGACATTTCTATCATGGTGCCCTCTGTGATGAGCATATTAGGTGCAACCATTCTCACAGAAGGCCATCGTGATGGACATGTCCATCACGAAAATGATGAAAAGTTGCACCTAATATATTCATCACAGCAGGGCATCGTGATAGAAATGTTTATCACGTTTGCCTGCTATGATGAGCGTATTCATATCTTTTAATCACAGCAGGCCTCCGTGATGGACATGTCCATCATGGTGGCCTTCTGTGATGAAAGGTTGCATCCAATATGCTCATCATAGTGGCCACCGTGATGGACATGCCATCACGGTGGCATTTTGTGATGAAAATCGACTAATACACTCATCATAGAAGACCACCGTGATGAATAGTGAAAAAAATGTACACCACAATGGCCTGCTATGACACACGTATATTGGTATGTGCTCATCACAGAAGCCCACTGTGATGAACATGTCTACCATGGTGGGCATCTGTGATGAGCACACATTAATATATGTGTGTCACAACAGGCTGCCGTGGTATACATTTCTATCACGGTTGCCTGCTATGATGAACGCACTCACCAATATACTGCCAAAAATTAAAGTTTTGTGATGATCTATTCTTTTTTTACCAAAAACAAAATTCTTGGAATCACGATATCAAGGTATATATCACTATTTCATTGATAAACCCTAGAAAATTTGATTTTTTTCCATGTAAAGTAAGATTTTTATCTTATGATGAATGTGTTAGATAATTGAGCTCTTTGCAAAGTTGAGATGATGCAAAGCCTGGAAGATAGGTCACGAAGATTATGAATATGCGAAAAAGTGGAACTAGAAAGGCAGAGAAGAAGAAGAAGAAGAAGGAGATGCACTGAGAAGGAGAAGAAAAAGTGTTACTTTCAAAATTATATAACGTTAGTGAGTAGTGAAAATGGAAAGTCACATGAGTTGGAGTATAAAACTATCTGTTGGGTTCAAATGTACTATGTTATAAATGTAAATTGATTATTTATTGGGTAAAAATAATATTTATTGGCTATTTATTCCCTTATTTGGTCAAGGAACTTTTACACAAAGTTTTGTTGTGGGTAGACCTTTTACTCATATTCCTCTTCRAATTATTATAGGTTGAGATCAATTATTTTGTTATGACTCTACATCATTCGAAAATATATTATCTCATATTTTTATTGTAGAACTACATAAATGGCAAATATCACCCAATTTGAATTCGTTGCACTTGACATATCCGATAAGAATTATTTGTAATAGGCCCTTAATGTCGAAATAAAGAAGGAAAAATGATTCCCAGTAGGATCTTGCAAAAGCACTAATTTCCTTTTGTCATCATCTCCAAGATGATTTGAAGATAGAGTATGTACCTATCGTACAAAAAACATATAGTAGATCTCTACCAAAAGATAATAATAAAAAAAAAAGCATCTCTACCAAAATATCAATCAAGAAAAAAGAGGGAATTGAGATAAAAGATTAAAAAAAAAGTTTTCTTGATTTTAATGGTTCAATTGATTTAGATGTCTCCCATACTTTTACCGATTGAACAAGAATATTAATCATTTAATTGGGAATGAGATTAATTTCCCATTTACTGTATTTTCCTTTTTCTAGATGGACTTTCTTTACCATATTCATGGACTTTTTAAGTAGTTGAAATCTTAACATTTGGACTATTTCATTATTTGGTTGAATTATTTTTACCTTAATTCTATTTAAAAAAATTAAATTACTTTTATTGCAAAATGTACTATAAATCAATACACACCGTATAGTCGAGTATAAGGAGTATTTCTCTAACCTAAGGATGAGATAAATAAATATAATTACTATAAATGATAGTGTGAAATTGATTTATTGTTTCGAAAGAACTATCATATTTTATCTAGAAAGAGACAAAATTATATGCATTTACTGTTATGAAAGAACTATCATATTTTTGTCTCGAAAAGGACCATGACAAAAAAAGTACTTCAAATATTGATGTATCACCACTATAATTTCTTTCAGGAATATACATTCGAGAAACTGGTGTCTCTTTTCTCGGGATTATATTATGCCAAGATAAATGCACTTAAAGTGCATCATCTTGTAAATAGAAGTTTACTTGTAATGTAAAAATTCTTAACATTTGGCATAATATATTGAGTCATAGCAGATCTATTATGATGCGAAAAATAATTGAAATTTGCATGATCACCCTTTGAGAAATCAAAACATGCTGAACTCAAAAGAATTCATATGTGTTGCTTGTTTTCAAGGGAAATTGATTATTACACAATTACTAGTAAAAGTGAGAGCTACTCATTTATCCATCATGTGATCAACTTAAATATCTCATGTTTTTAATTCATGTATTAATATGATGGTCGCATATGAGTTGGTTATCAACTGCAACCTGAATCTTGCAGTATTATCAACTGGAACTACAAGTTTGTAAGAATACTGGCTCAAATAATTCGATTATGAGCATAATTTTAAACCATCAGTTAAAAATACTCATTTGGATAATGCTTATATATGTCATCCCCATATTTTCTAGCTTATTTCAAGTCAATTAAGATTATTGTTGAACATCTTGTAGCTCATGTTCATATCCAAAATGATTTAGCTGAATATTTTATTAAATTGTTGCAACTAAGACCATTCACGATGAGAATAGAACTCTCCACAAATTCTCGGAGATATGCTATTTGACATGAAGCAATACTAGTGCCAATAGGGTTAACTAGTCAACATACATTCTCTCCTTTAAAATTGGTGTTTGGTTGTGAACTGAAAGTTTAAAATATTATCCAATTGCAAAAAATAGAAACTTCACGTGTCTAATGATTATAATGATCCAACAAAAATTACTAAAGATTTTTGATATATTAGCTCAAAACTCCCCGAAAGTGTGGTAGGTGATTTTAAGACATGCCAAAAGGTACATTAGAAAAAAGGCATGCCTCTTGATTCTAAAACATGCCAAAAACATGACCAATCACTTGGTTCTAAAGATAAAACTCCTTGGAAAAAAAAGGATTATATGATTAAAATGATCATATTTAAAGATTAAAGATAGCCAAGAGATATTGATAATAGGAGAACTCTCACTATCATAGATGATAATAAGGATTTCAAACAAAAAGCAATTGAGAATATTGACATAGACATGATTGGTCAAAGATGTAGAGATGCAATTGAATCATAATTAAACTCACCATCGAAATGAGAGATTCTTGGACCTGTAGTCCAAACACCACAAGGTGTAAAATCAAATCATTATAAATGAGTATTTATATGCAGAAAAGAGATAAAATTAATGAAGTCATCAGATATAAAGCATGAGTAAGACTAAGATTTTTCATAAAGACGAGGTATTGGTTTCTCACCTGTAGTGAATATAATTACGTTTAAATATCTTGTAAGCTTAGTAATATATGAAAATCTTGATATGAATTTGATGGATATAGTCACTTTTATTGATGTGGATCAGTAGATAGTAACAGTTACATGAAAATCCCTAATGATTTGATTTGTCTAAATCATTTACCCAAAAACATCATTCCATGAAATAGTTTACTCCATGCATGAATTAAAATAATATAGACATATTTGATATAATCATTTTAGTGAATATATGTTGAATGAGGGATATAGAAATAACAATGTCTACCCTTTTGTTTCCATAAAGAAATCCTATATTGAATTTACAATTATTGCAGTTTATATTAGTTTAAATCTAAGCGAGCCTCTTGGGGAGCTCAACAAAATTGCACATTACATGAAAAATAAATTTGAGATGAAAGATCTAGGAAGGAAAAGAATTTGTCTTAGCTTGTAAATTGAGCATCTCSCTRCAGGATTATATGTTTATGGAATTCAAGTATACAGAAAAAATAATAAAATAATTTATATGGATAGTACACATCTGTCAGTAGAGTGGGCAAAAAGGCCAGTCTTGCACAAGATCAACAATTTTCAAATGAATAATTTCAACGAAATCTTTTAATTTCATATCGGTTTGTGTCTTTTTTTTTTTTAGGGACCAGCTCGCAAATAAAGAAAGAACAAGAGTAAAAAAGTGATGATTCAAATTAAGATTTCTCAGAGGAGCTAATTCAATACCTTCCGATAAAATAAGAACAACACCGACATTCGAACCAATCCAGCACTATGAAGAGAGGGAAAAAAAAAAAAAAAAAAAGGCAAATGTATGCAGGCATCGATCCAGTTATAAGAGAGTATGTTTTTTAAAAGACTGGCCTAGGGCTGCTTGAGGATCGAGACCGGCTCAGGTCTTGCATAAATTTTCCTTTTTTTGTTTTTCTTTTTTGCTACTGTTTTTTTGTTTTTGCTTTTTCAGAGTTATTTGATGTATTACTATATTTTGAAATTAAATTTGAAATTTAACATTCAAATTTCTTGGTTTAAAAAAATTGTAAAATGATCAAAACGTCCTCAAAAGGCTATATGCTTTTTTTTTTTTCCTATAAATACCCCTTAAATTAATAAATTTTTAAAATAATTAAATTTTCAAAGTAAAAAGTTTTTTTAAATAATTAAATATTCAAAGTCAAACAATAGTTCTTTAATGAAATATTTCTAAGTAAAAGATAAATATCAGTAAACAAACTTTGTCTAAATAAACAAAAAAAAAATTAAGTAAACAAACAATATATCTAATATAATCAAATTTGTTTGAGGCTTTATTCTAATTGACAAATCATATCCTTATGAAAAAAGAAAAAGTCATTTTGAGGCTCTATTCTAACTATATATAAAAAAAAGAAATACCAGCGCAGACCAACCGAACATGTTACATTTTAGTGCTCATGACCATTCCTGAGTCGGTCCTTGGGTTTTCACCTGAGGATTGGCTTGATTGAAAGGGAAGACCAGACCAATTCGGTCCCGTAGCGGGCTTGGGCCTGCCAAGCCCATAAAAGGATAGCCTCTCAAACCCAATCGCTCATCCTATCTGTCGGTATCGCTTATGGTCGTTAAATCATTTGAAATTGATAAAGATTTTTTTTACCCATGTGAAGCTGTGGTCAAGATTTGTAGTCTTGAAGTAACCTACTTAGTACAATTGATACTTTTACTATGAATCTCATTGCAGGTTATAATTTTTAAGAAAACACTATATCCTAGAGATTTCTTAAATAAACTGCAGGAAAGTTATATTTAGAAATCATTGTAATTCATGAGCTTGTATTTGTACAACTCAAAGAAGGCCATGTAGAAGGAGATAGAGCAAAGCGTACATATCCAAAGTTCGTTTATGCAGATGAACTTAAGAAAAGTGGCGACATCAATATTTAACGGATTCAGTGCGTCCAATCAAAGACATTCAATAATTATATATATGTGAATAATTATACTCTTTTTCTTCATGGAAGTTTTGTCCCATTGATTTTTATGGAATAACTGTTATATAATAAATTAGTCATCCAGAAAAGACTATTACCTTAATGATAATAAGTTTATAATTACTTTTTATTTCTCTTCTTCCGTATATAAACTTCTCCTCCCCTTTTTCTCGTTATACTAGAACAAAACTTTTGATTTCTTCGAATGTTTTGATGCGCTAGTCATTCGTTTGCGCCACTATTACGAGTTTCTGTCTAATTCGTTGAACACTATAGCTAATTCTTGACATGGTATTGCTGACGTGTAAAGGTCCTATTGGTTCAAACACGTTGCCCAGTCTCGCAAAGCCCTTCGGAAAGAGTTTCTGGGGTTCCAAATTTTCTTATTATTCTCTGCGTCGAGATGTTTCTCTAATCCGAATTCATTACATTTGATCGCTCCCATTCTCGTACCTAAACTTCCATTTGCCGCACAGAACATAGAAAGATTCCTCACAATGCGTCGATTCTCAGTGCTTTCATTGGTATTCTTGAGCATAGAGTTGATTGCAAGTGTTCATGCTTTATATGGACCGTCTTCCCCTGTTGTTCAGTTAAATCCGTCCAACTTCAAGTCCAAGGTAATGTCTTCATGCACTCATAGGTAGATATATTGTGAATTCGTCTTCAAATTCAATAAGATGATTGCCTTCAGTTTTATTACAAGCTTGAGATCTGAATCTCATTTTTCTTGTCTTGTTGTATCTCTTTAATGGGGCACATTAAGTCTTTTCTTTCCTATTAATTCTAGGGAGTATTAGAATGTAATTGGTAGTGAGACTTCATTAGTCATTTTTGTAGGAGTTGTTTTTAATTCTTTTWTATTTTATATCCAATTTGTTACTCTTCTTGTTTAGAGAAATTTTGTCACAATTTTCCTTGTCTACGGTTGCAGGTTCTTAATTCAAATGGGGTTGTTTTAGTTGAGTTTTTTGCTCCTTGGTGTGGGCATTGTAAAGCTCTTACACCCACATGGGAAAAGGCGGCTACAGTCTTGAAAGGCGTTGCTACTGTTGCAGCACTTGATGCCGATGCTCACCAGTCTCTTGCTCAGGTTTCCCATTGCTGATACTCTACTTATTCATGAAAGGAGTGTAATTATTAAGTTTTTATATTATGATTATAGAATTATGCACATTATGCTTCATTTACAATGTTTGGCTTGCTTGTAGAGGTGCGAAAATGCAATATAATGTTGGATATAGTATTGGAAAAGTCATCCGATATGTTTGTTCGAGGTGTGTGATCCCATGAATCTTAATCACCTTTTTGAGGAACATTAGACATCTAAATCATACAAGTAAAGAAATTTATTTTTTAAAAAAAAAAAAAACGTGAAATAGAGGTTGGATTGAGGATAAAATAGAATCCTGGGTCGCAAACAGAGATTCAGTTGGTGATGAAGCAAGATAATACATGGTTTCAGTTCTCTGCCTTAAGGGCAGCAAAGGGGATCGAGATTCTGGATAATTAATTTGTATGCATTATGCTTTGTCACCATTAATTTAAGAGATTGCAAAATGTGTGAGAATTGTACATGTGTCCTTGAAATAGTTGTATAGATGCACAATAGTTTTTAGCAGGCACTAATTAAAATGTTTCCATCATACAACTGCCAGATAGAATATGGTGTGAAAAAGAGAGAGGATAGTCAACAGAAGGAAAGTATCGTATGATGGACACCTAGAAGTCCACTACATCGATATCTATCTATCTATATATATAAATTCTATATATATAGTATATATCTATATATATCTATATATATATATTTTTTATATATATATATATATGTTTTTTTGGTTAGAGAAGGCTAAAGTGGGTGGTAATATGGATATTCATAGTTCTCAGGATGCCTGATATCTCTTCGTTATTAGTTGATAGTCTTGAAATTGAGGGTTATTGAAATGCCTGGCTCAAGATTGTAATGGCCCTAATGTATGATTGCGATTAGTATAACCTTATGCATTCATCTTAGTTTCTCTTTGATTTGAGCCATAGTGTTCAAAAGGAAAAGTCTAAACTGTGGCATGCATTTATTTATTATGAAATGAACGAAATATTATCCCTACTATATATTGTGTTATTTTCTAGATGTTTTCTTATCTTAGACAATTATTCGAGGCTGTTGTAGGATTCTCCCTCAAAACGTTTGGTGATTGATAGGTCAAAATTTCTTCTTTAAAGATCAACGTTTATTCTCATTTTCTAAGGTGAATTTTTCCGGTTGCCCATGAATGTATTGTCATGTGAAAGATTTTTCTCAAATTATTATTATTCCAACTTTTCACTTGAATTTTATATGCAGGGTAATTATGCATTCCGAGATTTCCAACCATCAAGTTTTTTGATCTGGAAACACTCATTGTCGATTACCAAGGAGCTAGAGATGTCATAACAATTGCTGAATTTGCATTGGCCATGCGGTATACTGCTTCATTATTATGGATCGTGTTTGCGATTTTTGTGTGCTTTCTTTTGTCCCTCTTGCTAACCAAGCCCAGGCTGCTTTACCTTATAAGGGAAATAATCTCAATCTGCTTATGGGTCCATATGTTCTTTTCTTGTTGTTCTATGTTTCCTCTTTTC
>MEJB01000105.1:2913214-2966990 GCA_001752375.1 Rhazya stricta
TTTTCCACTTTCAATTGGAAATCTACATACATTAAGAAGCAAATGATGATGATTAAGATATATCTTGTGTGCAGGTTAAAGCACTCTTAAAGGAGCGGTTAAATGGAAAAGCATCTGGAGGATCAACTGAGAAGTCTGAACCTAGTGCATCTGTTGAACTGAACTCTCGTAACTTTGATGATTTGGTCCTGAAAAGCAAAGACCTATGGATTGTAGAATTCTTCGCACCATGGTAAGAACCCTGCTGAAGAAATATTTTACCTTTATAAATCTAGTCCTTTGGTATTAAATCATATGAAGCATATTTTTGTTGCTCCCAAGTGTCCACATGTCTTAGCATTTCTTACAATATAGGGTGAGTTATATTCTGTTTTGCATTTTAACATCACTGAAGGACTTACTTTTAGGATACCTGAAACAACACACRTTGTTAATTTGGAACTCCTTAATTTATTACAAGGAGCTATAGGATACCACAGCCACTTCTACTTGTATTACTTGATGTTTGCTTTGTCAAAGCATCAGTTCTTGTGCTATAAAAATCTGAACAAAATTTTTTAGCATTTCGCAATGCCGTTTCAGGAATGCAGCGTCTGTAATAGAAAATCTGACCTTGTTGRAGGATAAAATGCTGGAATGAGCCTTACTCTAGTTGTCACACTCCTTTGATTTGTAAACCTAGTTAATCACAATTCTTTCTTTCTAATTACTTACTTGCCCATTTATCTTTTTACATGCACCAGCAGATAGAGTGAGGAAGTGTGAATTTTATGGAAATTTTTGTCTTCTCCTACCATCCGAATAGAAACACAAGGTTAACCAGAGTCCTGGTCCATTAGTAGGATGCTTAATTTGCTGTGGGAGATAACAGATTGATATCATCAGAATTAATCCACTCTTTTCTGAGTTTATGTTCTCGATAGTGAAGGGTGGTCATACATTTGGATTACCTTTTCTAATATCATAGTGATATGATATGTTTTTTTTCCTCAAGAGTCTTGTTTCATTTTAAGAGAAAAGATTGGCATATCCTTTTTTAGTTACATTTTTTTGTTTTTTTTTTTTTTTGGGTAACTCCAAAACGAAGAAGACTGATGAGGAGTTGAAACCTTACCTCCTTAAGGAGAAGAAGCTATCTCAAGTAATTGGACATTAAATATGCCAAGAAATTAATCTATCCATCTTTGGACTGTGTTGCAATTTCTCTAGAAGAAATAAGTTTGAAATCTGTATCTTGCTTCMATTAGCGACCAAGAAGGTCAATGGGCTTTGAAAAGAATGTAGATGTTCTTTAAAGTGCCACTTCGAGGAAACCAATTGATTTCATAGTAGTATCAGATGAAGTGATTGTGCAATGTCAGGATGCAAGGCCTTTAGACCTTTCAATCCGTGCAATACTAAAGTTGTCCGGAAACTTGCTGATACAATTCTTCAATTTACGAAGTTTGGAAATTCTCAGCTTCTCATGTTTGATGAACTTCCATAATGTGGAGCAGATGTGACTAAAATGGACCAATTTGAGTATCTATTTATTGGTCATGTCTTGTTTGATTGGATGAGGAAAAAATAAACATAGGAACAACCCTCAGTTGTTTCATTGGATTTACAAAAAGATAAAAATCCTTGTTGCTTATAATACATTTTATTCTGAAGAAAATAAGGCTACTTAATATGCCATAAACTGCTTTTACACTTTCCTAACGAATAATCAATCCACTCTGAATTCACTTTAAGGTGTGGACATTGCAAGAGGCTAGCACCTGAGTGGAAGAAGGCTGCAAATAACTTGAAGGGGAAGGTTAAGTTGGGTCATGTGGACTGCGATGCCGAGAAGGTAAATTTCAAAGTCTGATGACCATGTTTATATGTTGGTTTCTTGTATTGAACTTTATTTCTGTATTTTAGTACAAAATACCCATCCACATTAATCTCTTGCTTTTCTCTATCCTTCAACAGTATTCTAGATGCATAGGCACATTGACTAATGTGCACTGTTGTGATCTTACTCTTTTATGTGCACATATAAGGACTAGATTTTAAAGAGTAAGACCATTACATTTTGCCGAAGTGTGTTCTACAAGTTGCAGCACTTGCAGATATGCTTCTCTGCCATTCTCTCTTGATGTGTTGTCTGAAACACTCTTCTCTGACTGTTTAGAAATGAAAATTTTCTGTCCTTAGGGCCAGTTTGGGATTGCTGTTGGGGAAAGTGCTGATAGGGAAAGTGTTGTGCTGTCAGGAAAAGTTGAGTAGTGTTTGGTAAAAGGGGTGCTGTCCCAGCCTTATAGGTGCTAAACAAACTATAAGCTTTGCAAAGAAGAACAGTTAACTAGTTTGGCTTGCAAAATGACACAAAAGGACATTTTATAATATAATTCTTATTTTTGCAAAGGATAAAGAATATAAATTACCTTTTATTTAATTGAATTAGTTGAATACTATTATAAATTAATAGATTATTACATTTAATTTAATTTAATTAATTAAATACTAAACTAACAAAAATGTCATTGAATTTGTCTGAAAAATATAATAAGTTAAATAATCAAATGTTCATTTTATTTAATTTAATTGGGTAAGTACTATTACGAATTAATATACTATTATCTTTCATGAATTAAGGGTAGGGCATGGGTTAAATTTGTCATTTAATTTTTAACACATGCTTTTCCTAAAAGTAGCTAAAAGCGCTTTCATGGATGCAAATAAGGTTTAGCAAAGACTTCTAGGGGTGCTTTTGGCCCCAAAAGCTGTCGTAGCGGCTTGGGAAAGCAAACCCCAAACGCACCTTTAGGAATGTATCCTGCAATTCTGAAATGTATTTGATCAACTATAAGATGTAGACTAGTTGAGTTGTTCAACTGTTAAAACTCAGCTAGTGTTGTTGTTCGGAAATTTTGTTCTTAGAAACTATTCAGCAGTCATCCCTTTTCAGCTGGCTCCCAAAAGTCAGTAAGGTTAGATGTTATTCAATTGAGCTTCTTAGACGAGTGAGGCAACTGCTTGGATTTTGTTGCCAAGCCTAGTAGCTTTGGCATGATGAAAAATAAAGTGGACCTATTTGACCAGGTTATGATCCGACTTCGCAATAGTAGAAGACTTTGCCACTGATAATGACTCTCCAAGGCTAGAGATTTCTTTAACCSTCATAATGACTGTGCATGCTGYGAGATCTCTTCTTTTGAGATCCTCTTGACCTGAATCATGCATGCAACTTTCACTGTTCAGTCACACAACTAAACTGTATTCTGAATATCTAGAATTTAGGTTCAGAATGGTGGTTACTGCCTAGGGTCTTGATTTTGTGGTAGTTACTCTGTAAAAGAGTTATATTTCAAGCTTCTTGTTCTTGCTATTGCTCAGTCACAAATGCGGGGAGGCCCTAATGTTGTTAAGTTGCCAGTCTTTGATGAGCAGGTATAATGTGCAAGGGTTCCCCACAATATTGGTATTTGGTGCTGACAAAGACAGCCCAATCCCTTATGAGGGCGCAAGAACTGCCTCAGCAATTGAATCATTTGCTTTGGAGCAGCTGGAGACAAATGTTTCACCTCCTGAAGTCATCGAATTGACTGGCCCGGTGATTCCCTTTCTCCAATAATAATACCTTTTGAGCTGTGAATATTACTATTGAAGCTTTGGAGTATGACTTATTATGAATCTTATTAGGATGTCATGGAAGAGAAGTGTGGTTCAGCTGCCATATGTTTTGTTGCATTCCTGCCAGATATATTGGATTCTAAGGCAGACGGAAGGAACAAGTATCTGGAGATGTTGTTATCAGTTGCTGAGAAATTTAAAAGGAGTCCATACAGGCAAGAAAGAGAGGGCCTTCAGTTTTTTTTTGCTTTCCTCTCACAGTACGCTAATCACATTCCAGAGTCATGCTAAAGTTAACATTTGTAATTTTTGCAGCTTTGTTTGGGCAGAGGCTGGGAAGCAAACAGATCTAGAAAAGCATGTTGGTGTCGGAGGATATGGATACCCAGCTTTAGTTGCCCTAAATGTGAAGAAGGGCGCTTATGCTCCTATGAAGAGCGCATTTGGTCGTGACCAGATTATGTAAGTACTTTTTTTTGAATTTCTTGTTTTAATTTTTCATTTGTCACACACAACACATATTGTTTCTTTTTTGCTTTTCCTTTTTGTTGGGGTGGTGTTGGGGGGCTGGGGCGGGGGTGGGTTTGGAGTAGATGAGAAGTGACCTTCTCCAAAATTTCCAGCGAGTTTGTGAAGGAAGCTGGACAAGGTGGAAAAGGAAATCTGCCACTTGCATCTACTCCTGTGATTGCAAATACTGAACCGTGGGATGGAAAAGATGGGCAAATCATTGAAGAAGATGAGTTTTCTYTGGAAGAATTAATGGGGGATGACACTGCAGGCAAGGATGAATTGTAACTTTTTCTAGTTTAGTGTTAGTGAGGACAAATTTTGATATCACGAGTGGGAAATGCTGCACTAGAGTTACTTGATTGCTGCTGTAATTTTCTCAAAATGCTGTCTTTAACTCTAATCTAAATCATATCTGCTTGTGAAGAAAATACCAAAGGTGATAAAATTTGTCTATGAAGTTTGGTAATGAGTGACATTTATAGCCTCATAGGTGCAAACTTAGGGTGATGCTTGCACTGGACCAATCCACAAAGTAGCATGTGAATCTTCACAGTACGTCTCATCCTTGAATTCCGCTCTCCTCTGTGGCTTGGGAAAAATAACGGTTGCCTAGGCTGCTTAACAAAATCAACCAAAATGCTTCAAACTTCACAAAATCAATCTAAGGAACCTAGATCTTACTTTCCAGAGATAAGCTCTCTTCTTTTTATTCCAGATATGAGCTTCTTTTTAATTAATGATAGTCTCTCTCTTTCTTGTTTCCTTTTTCTCATTCAACTTGTTATTTGAATGGCATCCATAATTATTGAGTTAAAATTTCATTTCATTGTGTTATTTGAATGGTATCCATAATTATTTGGTTAAAATTTCATTTCATGTGAATATGAGTGGCAGATAATTTGAGTACTAATAAATTTAACAAGTTCATAGTCATGGAATTGTTAATTGGGCAAATAATATTATAAGAACGTTATGTATACGAGATATTATGATAGACATAAGGGTACATTTGTTTAAATAAGTACACATATATAGTTACTCAGATAAACAAAATAAGTAATAAATATTTATATATAGTTACTCAAATAAATAAAATGAGTAATATTTATTATTATTAGATTATACTATGAATTCAATCCTGATGCCACAGTTGCCGGCTTTGACTCGTAGGTGTAAGGAATGTATATAAAAATTAGATTAATAATATTATGTGTATAAATAATAACAAAAGTCTTTTCATTTTAGAGAAAAATGAATAATAATATACTCATATTTTATTAACATATTACATGTAATTTCATTGAATTATTTACCAAGGGTTATGTAAAGTTTTTTAATTAAATATTATTATGTTGAATGTCATTTGTTCTTTTTTTTAAACAAATTGAAATTCATTCATTTAATAATGTTAACCATTAGAGGAGCAGGAGCATTCTCTCTCCAAGTCAAGTCAACTCTAAACTGCATCTTAATTTGGCCAACGGATGTACTGAGATTTGTTTGTGGCCCTAAGAGCATAACTAAAATCCGAAGAACTGAACTCCTGCGCAAGGAGGTTAACACCATCCGCTATTGCCCCAAAGGAGAGAAATCAGGCCCGCCGGTAAATAAATTTCTCACTGCTACTATGCAGTCAGCCTCCACCAAAAAACCTTCCTCCCCAATCTCCTTTCCCAGCTCCAAACCCTTCGCAATAGCTAATAGTTCTAAGTGTTTAGATCCTGTTCTTCCAACTATTGCAGCCGCACTTTAGCTCTCAGAGTTCCGAAATAAGGCACCCACACCAGCCCTTGCCACATTACACGTCCCATTCATATTTAGCTTGAGCTTGCTTCCACCTTGCAGCTAGATTCACCCCCCTCCCCATACTCGCACTAATATCGGCCTTCATTATATTCTCGAATTTCTATCAAAAAGTTCAGCACCATATAGATCATATTCAGATGTCTACCTATCTTCAAATACCAATAGGCATCTGGTATGCCATATGGCCCAGATTATCACCAAAACCTTTTTCATTGACTCAACATACAAAATTCGTGGATACACAACTAAATTAGTTACAGACTCACCAAAATTCAACATGAACTCCTTGCGAATCTAATCCAACTTATTTTCAAACTTCCGTGCAAAAGGGCATGTCACGAATAAACTTAACCACTATACAACGGACATTGGCTCACATTGACATGCATTCTGCACAATAGATTCGCTCTCACTGACAAAGCTTTGACTGCATGATCTTCGTACCATCATTAATCATTGAATTGAATTATTAAACAATATCTTAATATTTATTTAATATAAGTTTTCAAAGTACTTTTCATTATTATATGTCTATGAATTTGTAATAGATTATTGAGATATTTGTCTTATTGATAGTGCAAGAATACACATCATGCTCAAGTATAAGAAGTATAAGGAGTATTTCAACTATACGATGGATTTCCGTCGAAAGCTTCTAGTAAAGTATAAAAATAAAATATAATTAGTATTAAGTCCATTGCAAATTTGCAACGGATTCGTTATGAAATATTTTGATTTACAAAAATAAAATATAATTAGTATTAAATTCATCGCAATCCATGCTAAATTAGCAATGAATTTGTGACCAAATATTTTGGTAAATCATAGAAGTAATATATAATTAGTATTACATCTGTCGCAAAATCCGTCACAAAATTGCAACAGAATATTTAGATAAATTATAAAAATAATATATAAAGAGTGTTACACTCCTTACAAAGTTGTGAATAGAAACTTTTGTTAAATTATAAAAATAAAATATAATTAGTATTACATCCAACGTAAATCCATAGCAAATTTGTGATGAAATATTTTGATAAATTATAAAATAAAATATGATCAGTATCATATTCATCGCAAATTTACAACTGACTTTCCTATTCATATTTCATTTTATATTTATTCTTAAAAATATTCATATAAAATTACATGTAGTACAATTACACAACTTAGGTTAAGTGAAACGACTCCAATTATGAAATAATAAATAATATAAAAAATTCAAATATCAAATCATACATAATCATTCATTTAGTAATTCAATAACATCGATAAAATGTATTACACATTCATTATTACAAAAAATGCTAGATAATGAAACTATGATCCAGAGATAGGATCATCAAGTGTGCTCTCATCATCATGTCTAGTGGAATCATTGGTATGAGCTGCATGGGTGCCCAATCATGTCTAAAGCATAAGCTCCGATTGCTAATGGAGCCTAGATCTAGAACTTGATCTGGTGCTATTGCTTGTTATCGCAAGTCCTATCGGATCCACAAAGGACAAAATCCTTGCTTTCTAGCCCAAGCAAACTCTTTGAAAATTCACTTTCCCGTCCTTATAGACCATGCTTTTTTTACATCAATAGTCAAACTAGGCTCGCAGTAATTGATCGGCTAAAGTTTTAAAAAGTTAATAATGACTTCATAAATGAACACAAAAATAATTAAATCATTCGTAATCATTTGTACTTGCACCAAACTCCTCCTAAAGCACTTCCTTTACTTCTTGTAGCAATTTTGTCCATGTAGAAAAGCACTCTCGTAACTATCTCTCAACGTTACATTATTTTACGGATTATTATTGACTGATATTGAAACTTTTTATAAAATATTCATGTATATTACATATCCAGTTTTCGTGTTCAATAATTAAAATAAAATATATATTGAATAATACTAATAAGATGATAATACCTACGTATCTCCAGTCACTCGAAGAAGAATCTTTCCAATAGGCAACATTTTATCCTTTGACTTATTTATCTACCCTTTTCGGAGAATGTGGAACTGAACTGGCAGCTGATGAACCGCCAATGCCTAAACTCACAACGAATGAACCGCTAGTGCCTAGATCACCGGGAGTCTCTATTTGTGTCTCATCCAACCCCATACCGCTAGATGATGACAACATTAGAAGACAGCTTGGAATCCTCTTGATGCAAATGCAACTGCCTTGAGTAATGAAGACAGATGAGATTGACCAAACAAGAGGAGACTCTCTTCTCAAATACAGAACATGATTGATGGGTGCACTTTGTTCCAGAAACTGATCTCCAAGATAAAGTATTCTAGACTTCGACTTCAAAATCAATATAAATGACTCTACAAAATCTCAATTTAAATAAGTCGTGAAAAAGAATCCAAATGTAGGAAGTACCTTAATGTTCTATTGTAATAAAAGTTCTGCCGGTGGTATACTACTTGGCTTATCGCGCCCCCAGCAGCAGCAGGACAGCCTGCATCTATTATCAACAATTTCGCTCCTTTACCAAATCAACAAAAAATTTATCATTTATGGAAAAGAAAAAAGGAAGGGAAAAACGTAAAATCTTCAGGACTCTAATAACACCAAAAGAGGAGAGCAAATAGCAAAGTCAAAATTTCAAATAACACCAAGAATATTGGATTTATTTGTTATTTGATCTCTGATTCTCGATTGAATTTTCTTGTTTCTGCACAGATTGAAAATCTTGAAGCGCCCTTGGGCAAAATATCCTTGGAGGAGCAAACAGCAGGTATACCTGAATCTGGAGCGTATTATAACAAGAGCCATGCAATCCCATGACCCGTACACAGAATCACCTTTCTTCCATTTGCCAATTCTTCCCCCCAAATCCACTCGTGATCATATCGCATGGCAGGAAAAGAACCCAACATTAACAACCGAAAATTTCAAAATTCCATCACAAACCCAACATTTGCCAAAGGAATCAAAATACAAGTTTAATTTGAAGTTCAATTTTGTAACTAATCAAGCGAGCTGATAAGATGTAAGTAATCAATCTAGTTTATTGAGCTTGAAGCACACTTATTGTAAGGAAATAACAACTACAGTACCAAAAAGTAGTATTATTGAGCAATTCTAGTACAACTATACCATAATTATTGTAAGAAAAACAGTTATAGCAAACGTAAATTCTACTTAATGAAATTAAGTGGTTAATTAGTTCGTTTCAGATAGCATGAAAGCCTCCATCCCTTGAAATCACTCTTTCCCCGTCTATTTCATGTACCTAGGCTCTATTTGGATTAGGCTTTGAGGTAAGGGGAGGATAATTCTTTTTTGGAGACGAAAAATTAAAAGATTTGAATTTCAAATTTGTTTATGAAGTTAAAGACATTTCTTTGAGATAAGAAATAACTTGGATTAGAAAACATAAAATGAATATTTTTCTAAAAATATTTCACTGCGCAACATAATTCAGACTTAAATAAAACGTGATTTTATTTAATTAATCATGCAAAATCCAACTGGAAGTGTATATCGGTCCAAAGAATAACGAATAATCGATTAATGTCATTTAAATAATCGATTATTCAAATATTTATAAAGAACAAATTCAACCATTCTTCAGCCGTTCAATCAGTTACCCCATGCAAATAGCGATTACGATTATTTCAATAATCGATTAACTATATCCCATTAATCGATGTTTGACAATGACATTTGTCATATGAAACTACACGAACTATCGATTACGAAACTGAGATAATTGATGTGTTGGTGATAATTTCTACTGAACTTGTGCAAAAAAAAAAAAAAAAAAAACTCAAGTTTTATGTGTTTAATCGGTTACAATACATTGATAATCGATGTGTTGCACGCCGCAATGCTTTTGTAACCGTTTTTTGGAAATTATGTCGATGTGTTGGTAATAATCTCTATTGAACTTGTGCAAAAACAAATCTTAAGTTTTATGTGTTTAATCGATTACCATACATTGATAATCTATGTGTTGCACGCCAGAATGCTTTTGTAACCATTTTCTGAAAATTGTGATGTATGAATAATCGATTATTCATACATTACTTGTCAATTATTGATCACTTAAATTCCCAAATACARAACTCCAAAACTTCAGCATGYGAAGTAAGAACAACCATAATTGATGAGTTCCATATTAATGAGATTTCAAGATTTTAAACCTATACACAGTTCATTAAAAAGTCCAATTACTAACCAAAATGAAGCATCAAATTAAGCTAACAGAGCACATTCATCATGCCCACAAACATCTTGCATTTCCTTCAAAGTAGTTAAATCTATACAATCGAATTTGAACTTCTAAACCAACCACAGCCACAACTTAAACAAAATCCATGTCAATTTTCTCATTTCTATCATCCACCAAGTTGAAAGTTCAACTTCTATCCAAACAAGCCATGCTTGTCACAGTGGCCTTTCGTGATAAAAATGGAACAATACTATGATCAGAATGTGCCACTGTGATGGACATGTCTATCACGATTGCTTGTTGTGATGAGGTATTGGTGGATTTTCATCAAAGAAGGCCACCGTGAAGGACATGTCTATCACGGTGACATTCTGTGATGAAAATTCACCAATACACTCATCATAGCCCACTATGATGAGCATATTAGGTGCAACCTTTCATCACAGAAGGCTGTCGTGATGGACTGTCCATCACGGTGGCCTTTTGTGATGAAAACCAACCAATTCCCATAATTCACAGTGGGCCATCATGGACATGTCCATCACAGTTGCCTGATGTGATGAAGGTTTGCACCTAATATTCTCCTAACAGTAGGTCATCGTGATGAACATGTTAGGTTGAAGGTAATAGAGAAACAACAGAACTCATATGCTGCTTAGTGCATCATCAATAGCGGCAGCCCAATAAGTAGGTTGTAATACCATGAACATGTCGCACCAATTATCATCAAACACAAAGCGCTTAAGTTGCATCATCTATTCACCAGTTAGGTAAGGGAAGTCTTGTTACAATATAGCAAATACTTCTACTACACTAGGAATGACTTTTCTATTTCCTTGAGCTGCTTGAGATATAAGACCTTGCTTCARTTTTTTAGTATCTTTGATGGCTTTTAAGGCTCGAATGTATGCATCCTCTGTTCGGCCTTTAACTGAAGATTGACTTTTACTTCTTTCGCTACTTGAACTGAACTATCTTCTATGCTTCATTTTATTTCCAACCAAAGGCCTGTCATTAGCAATTACATCCTCATGAGCATCTATTACCTACAAATCATCATCGTAACAAACCTTCCTTTTCCTTTTCCTTTTCCTTTTCCTAGATAGGTGCGGCTTAGGTGTATTGGTGTTAGATCCGGTTTCGGATTGACAATCCAAATGGAAAATATTATACATTGACACAATAAAAATCATGTCATTTACAGTATTAAAATAATGCAAATTTTAAAAGGATAAAACTAAAGTAATACCGAAATATTATTATGTTCCAGCATGAAAACTAGGCGGGGAAAAAGTGATTGCATAATTACAAAAGAATGACCTAATTTTAATCTAAATGTGAGTTGAAAATAATTTAAGTATTAATCAAATGCTTATGTTTCTGTGTAGTACAAAGCATGCAATAAACATCGATTATTCATATAATTGACTAGAGAAACCGGCTATAAGGAGCTCAGCTATGGCCCTATCCTTGGTTCCTATTTGGGTTTTATAAGCATTGGCCGCCATGGTCATTTGCTGGAGAAAACTAATAATTTGATAATCTGATAAATTATCTATGTTCCAATCATATACAAAAGATGCATTGAAACGGTATTGAGATATGGGCTTTGCATCAGTGATATCTGGGGCATTTGGAACAAGAACTATAGATGATTGTCAAGTCATGGGATTTATACTGGGACTTGATGTTGATTTGGATTGAAATTGTTCTAATGATTGATCAGAATCTGAAGAGGAATTTTCTTCTAACACATTGATTTTGTTGGATTCAAAAGTAGAATCTGGAATAATTTTACTAGAGGTAGAGGATAMGTCTATACGACTTATTTGATCGTGAATGGCTCTAGAAAATTCTAATTTATTATCTTTAATAGAAAACACTGGAATCAGAGATAGAGAATGGTTTAAAAACAGAATTTTTGAGAGATTTCTTCTTTATTTTTTAATAAGTACTTTCACAGATAATAGATTTTTCAAGAATGATTTATAAATATTTTTCTATTCTTTCGAGTTGTTTTCCTATAGTATTCAAGTGTGTATTTGTGAAATTATTCTGATTTATAGTATGCTTGGTATTTGTAAGAATATCATCAGTCGGATTTTGGTAAGGAAAAGCTTCAATAGGTTTTCCTTAATGATCTAATTTGATGCCATGGAGAGGAGGGCGATTTGCGTGAATTTTGTGAGAAGCAGAAAGTGATTGCCAGTCAGGAATTTTCTTAGACGGAGTTGTAATTGGCTGAATATATAAAAAAAGGATATTTAATTTTATTTGGAATGATATAATAAATTTCAAACCAATCTAAAAATAAGATATGTAATTTATTTATAATTACAAAATCGTAATATTTTTCTTTGATTTGTTTTTTTCGAAAGAAAATTTTGAAAGAAACAATTTCTTTTATCAGAATTTTGATTTGAATAAAATTCATTATGTAACATATTTTTATCTGATTGAACATCTTTGGAAACTGCATTTAATTCATGTTGAGCATTTTCAGTTATAGCAGAAAATGATGGGCTGGTAGGTTCACTACTAGAAGGAGATTTAGAATATATTGGTTTAGGAATTTCAGAAGAATAATCAGCTTTGTGAAAAAAATTTATTTGTAGGTAAATTCGATGTGAAATACTGGGAAGATCTACTAATGAAGCAATTTTCCTGGGATGATCTATGACAGTCGGAATTTGGGAAATTCTTTCGAGATCTATGATTTGTGATACAGAATGGTGATTTGAAAATCTTGTACTTGCAAATTTTCTATGAAAACTGAGTTTTACAGAACTGTCTGAGAATTGGTTAATGTGTTTAATCTCAATGTTTGGAGGGGATTGGTAGAAATTCGTGGGAGCTGTAGCTCCTTCTAAAATCCACTCGTTTGGAAGTTGGATGTCCTTCCATTGGATTTGTTTGGGAATCATTAAATTAGATCTAGAGAGATCTGTTTGGAGCAGAAGGGTTTCACTTTCCTTGCTCTAGCACCTAGCATTAATAGCAAGGGCAGATTGCATAGCTTTATAATGTACCCGATACATTAAAGCTATAAAAATGGATCATTTTAGCATTTGATATTATGGGTTTTGATCTGGAGGACTAGGGATTTAGGAAGATTGGGACTAGTACAAAGACTAGAATCGATTGAACTTAATAAGGAATCATCGAAGTTAAGGAATCTGGTGTCCCTAAGAACTGCTAGAATTGATGTGTTTAAACCTTCTTTTGTGAGAGGTTTGATACCAATCTGGACAAGTCCTACGTCTAGGTACTTGTAATTTCTAGATCGGTGTTTTTCTAAGGATTTAGAGGAAAGAAGATGAAGAGATTCAAAAGTTTTGACAAATTGAATATCTTGTTCTTCTGTTTTTATTACATAATCAGATTTAAAAAGAGTAAAAGTAGATTTGTAAACATGATCATTAGAAATTTTTGGAATAATCCAATTATCAATTGATTTTTCAAAATCTTCAATAATTAATTCTTCAGAATTTATCATCATTCTTGGTTCTTTAGTAGATCTGGACACAAAACTACTTGATGAATTAAATTTCCTAAAGAGATTCTCCATTTTTGATAGATAGATCAAGATCAGATCTGGCTACCAACGTACTAGAACAGGCAAGTCTCGTGCCTTCCTCGACTTACCCTTGGAGCTCTTCTATACAAAACAATCACCAAATATGACAAAATCTAACCAGATCTTGTTCAGATCTGAATAGGCTCGTCAAATCAACATATCAGATGGCTTTGATACTAAATTTACACAAAGGATCGCATGATGGCTGATAAATTCAAGAGATCTAACCATTTCTGAAAAATCTATTATCTCTTAAACTACTTTTTCAAAACTAGAAAAGAAATCTCTCAAAAATCCTGTTTTTAAAACCATTCTCTATCTCTGATTACAGTGTAAAGACTATTAGAGATAATAAATTAGAATTTTCCAGAACCATCCAGGATCAAATAAGTCGTATAGACTTATCCTCTACCTCTAGTAAAATTATTCCAGATTCTACTTCTGAATCTAACGAAATCAATCTATTAGAAGAAAATTCCTCTTCAGATTTTGATCATTCATTAGAACAATTCCAATCCAAATTAGCATCAATTCCCAGTATAAATCCCATCACTTGGCAATCATCTATAGTTCCTGTTCCAAATGCCCCAGATATCACTGTTGCAAAACTCATATCTCAATACCGTTTCAATACATCTTCTGTATATGATTCAAACATAGATAATTTATCAGATTATCAAATTATTAGTTTTCTCCAGCAAATGACCATGGCGGCCAATGCTTATAAAACCCAGATAGGAACCGAGGATAGAGCCATAACTGAGCTCCTTATAGCCGGTTTCTCTAGTTAGTCAAAAGGCTAGTGGGATTATTATCTCGCTTCTCAACAGCGGCAAGACATCCTTAATGCTGTTAAGACTGATGAAGCTAGTAACTTCATTGTAAAAGTCAATGGCCAACCTATATTTGATGCTGTATCTACTTTAATTCTTTCTATCTCCCTCCATTTATTGGAGACCCTTCACATCTAAAAGATAAAAATGCCGAGTTATTATCCAATCTTAGATATAGAAAACTTAGCGAATTTTAGTATTATAAAAATACTTTCCTCGCTAGGCTTAAGCTTAGAGAAGATTCAAATCAAACCTTTTGGAATGAAAAATTCCTTGCAAGTCTACCTCATCTTTCAGGAGAAAGAGTTAGGAACAAATTAAGAGAAGAAACAAATCAAAAAAATCATTCCACATCACCAGTTCACCTTCAGAGAACTGATTAGTCAAATCAAAAAAGAAGGACTGAGATTATATCAAGATATTAGGCTTCAGAAATCCTTGAAAATAGAACTCAAACGGTCTGGGAAAGAACTAGGAGACTTTTGTAGACATTTTGAAAATCTTCCAGAAAAATTCTTCCATTGTAATGGCAATTACAGTAAACCTTCTTCGTCGAAATCCATAGGAAATCTTACCATAAAAATAAAAGCTATAAGAAATTTTCAAAACCAGTTGATGATTTCTATAATAACCTTCTCGAAAATATTCTAAAAAATCTTCTTATCCGAAAAAATCCAACCAAAAGAAACCTCCATCAAATTTCAAAGATGTTAAATGTTTTAAATGTCATAAAAAAGGACATTATGCCAAATATTGCAAATTTTCCAAAAACCTCAATGAATTACATTTAGATCCAGAAATTTACGAAACAATTACTAATATTTTAGTTTTTTCTGATTCTGATTCTACCTACAACAAATCATCATCTTCCGAACAAGCTCTTCAAATTGATGAAATTCATACTTCATCCTCTTCAAATAATTCCGATTCCTTAGATTATTCTATAAATGTTCTTACAAAAGAACATGAAAGTCTTTTAGAAAATATTAAATATATTTCTGATCCAATTTTACAAAAAAAATATTTAGAAAAAAATTTGAGTTCAATTTCTGATAAAAAACTCCTTCCAAAACCTTCTATTTTACCCTCTACATATACAAATACTTAAGATTTAACAAAAATCCTCGAAAAATAAAAAAAAGATTCTTCTGTTTTGATTTCTAGCCTCCAGCAAGAAATCCAAACCATAAAACAAGAGATAAAAGAACTAAAAGAAAAATAAAAATAAGATTCTACTGTTATCCGGATTCTTCTTTTAAAACAAAATTCCTCTTCTAATTTTGAACCAGATGAACAACTTGAGCTTCCTAGCCAAATCGAAAATATTAATAAAATCCCTGATGACTTCTTATTTATTCTTAGAGAAATTACATCTCAAAATATATCATTCGTATTACTCTTAAATTCTCACATGATTATATCATTGATACTATTGCCTTGTTTGATACTGGTGTTGATTTAAACTGTATCAAAGATGGCTTAGTTCTTAAGAAATTCCAAGAACGTACTAAAAGCAAATTATCTACTGCTAACAATTCCAAGATCAAGGTCAAAAATAAGACTGAAGCTTCTATTATCCATTCTCAAATTTCTATAAAAACTCCATTTGTTTTTGTTGACAATATTTTTCATCCGGTTATGTGAAAGTTGTATTGACAAATAACATCGAAGATACTTTAATTTCCTAAGTGAGCCCCATGAAATGTCCTTTATGATTTGATCATGGACATTATTTGTTTGTTTATTCACCAACAAGGCAAATAAGAATTGTAAGTTCACTGAATTGTTATATCGAAGAATATATTACGCTGTAGATATAAATACTTACATAATTCTTAAACCAGTTTGCAAATTGCTCTTCTAAGAAAACAAGACTCCTTATCAACAACAATTCTAGGTCTTTTGTTAGTATTGGGAAATAGCTAAGTAATAATGCACATAATTAATCAAGTTTAATATTCAAATATAAAGGACACTCACTCCATACATGATACCACCTCATTGCAGTTAAGCTATCCATAACAACATGCAACACTATATTCTTCTTCTGTTAAATATCTCTCAAGGGCTCTAATGAGCACCCAAGAAGGTTGAAAATTGAAAATTCCACTATTAGTTCTTCATGAATATCATCATCGTTTCAAAAACCTAGGACTCATATATTGAACTCTCCACATTAGACTCATTTTCAACTTTCTTTTTTCAAGTAATACAAAAACCTAAATATTACCATATTCACATTGAGTTTCTTTAGGATTTACAAAAATTTGTTAATTATGCTGTTCAAAAAAATAAATCTTGATAAAATTACCTCTCAAATGAAACATTCCCCAATATTGAAAAGATTGCCTATTCTTACTTCATAGAGTTAGTGAATTAGTGAATGCTTCATTCAATTAAAGAAAATGGGTGGGAAATATTATTGTAATCCTCATAACGATATTTTTATAGTTATACTTGGATTTTGATAATGACTTGTTACTTACATTATGTATAAATGTTTGTAGAAACACAAAATTAAGCTAATGGACTTCTGAAAATGGCTCTCCAATTCAAGTTTTTGAATTTCAATAGACCCAAAGAGAAGTTGTTCAACTTACGCAAGAAGAGATCTAGTGGTTCATATAGGTTTTACTCTAAGTACATAGGTTATCTCTCTTATCTATTGTTGTACTTATCTTTAGATTTGATGTCCATGTTATTTCTTTTTTATCCTTACACAAAAATGTTTTCAAATGATTTCTTTTATGAAAAAACATAGGTGTTAGACTCACAATAGTATTTAGGACCTTAGATATTTCCTTGGAAACGAATCCAAAAGTGTTCATACACTTTAGACTCAGGACCTTGATACTTTCGAGGACCTAGGTACAAAAAGATGTAAGTCCGAAGTCCTTCAAAGAAGGTTTGGATGGAAGGTGACTTCCATTTAGATGTCTGAGGGTCATGAGCACTGCATCCGAACTTAGTTTGGACTCAGGACTTGTGCTTACCTTAGTTGTCCGAAGATGGTTGATGTTAAGTTTGATTACCTTCCAATGAGGCCTCAGATGATGTCATGTTTGACATCAGACGTCTAAACACCTCCTGATGAATCATCCAAAGGATAGTTCAAATGCTCCTTTTGGACATCTGAATGTTCCTTAGACAAAGTCTAATATCCTTCTAGTGGATGTTCTAGAGTTTGTTTCGACACTCCCCTGTTCTGGTTAAGACGTTTGAAATAGACGGGTTTCAGTTTAAAATTGATCTTTTTATGACCGTTACTAAGGGGAGTATATAAGGACTTTTAGGATTTATAAAAAAACCAAGAATTTTGAGATTCAAAGTTATTAACTTGAGAGAACATCTTCAAAAGGTTAAATTGATTTTTCTATTTCACAAGTCCAAGGGATCTCATAGCAAGTGTTTGCAAAATTAAGTCCCGAGATCTTCATTTTCTTGAGTGAAGATAGTGTAACAAAACTTATCTCCTTTTGAGAAAAGATTTCAAGGTTGTCTAGGACTTAAAACCATTTTTGAAAGGTTGAACCCTTGAGGTTGTAAAATGATGATTATGGTATAACAACTATTTGGTTTAGTTGAGCAACTAATACTATTTGTTTGGGTTGAGAGCCCCTTTGTGTAACAAGGGATTACAGTGTTTGTGAGAACCTCGTTAGGTCTGAGTGGAGCCTTTGGTGTAAAAGTCATTTAGTAATTTTTTTTTTTTTTTTTTTGATTTGAGAATCTTAAGGTGTGGATCCTAGGATAGTTAAATTGTTAGATTTCAAGGGTCAGTTTGAAGGACCAGCGTAATAAACTCTTGTCTTGTTATCTTCGTGGTTGTTTGTCACTGTTGATTTGCTTGTGATTTGTGGTTGGTGTTCTTTTATTTCTCATTAAATACACTTGAATTTATTCCACCTACCAAGTGTTTGTGATTAGTGAAAACTTGTATTTGTAAGAAAAAACTTTAGAAATCCAATTCACCCCTTGTACATTTCAACTTTTTGTAAGTTGCATAATATGATCACAATGACTTTTTCCAAGGCTTCAATCTCAAATGGCAAAAGTTTTTTTTAATGTTAAGTGCTTGAAAAATATGTTGAAACTCTTTTAATGATCTTTCTATTTATCAGGCAGCAAATCTCTAAAGGTTAGAGGGATTAGCCATTGCATGAAAACCTGACAATGATGACATTTCATGTTTCTTTTGCATCAATGCACCTAGAAAAATTTGATGCATGCCTACTGGGGAAAGTCAAACTCTTAACCCATTCACAACAAGCTTCTTCCCATCTTTATCAAGGCAAGRGTTTTCTTTTGGATTTCTATTTGTGCTATCCTCCATCTCCAAGTCACGTCTTTTACAATATTCTTTTATATAATTTTGAGCATATGACTTTGTCCTTCATCTTCTCCTTGACATTCATTACTGCATTGAACACATTATCAAAACATATGTTTAGTGATATGAATATAACATCCAAGTTGTGAGGAAGTAAAATTTTTTTCCTATTAAAACAACTACCAAAAAATCCTCTACTTCATCTAATTATTCAATCCTCAAAAGCTTGCAATTACATGCTTCCCTCTTGCATCCTCTATTTTTTTACAAATCTTTAACCCTATTCCATACTTTTTGGCCCACCAACTGAGTGGGGGTGATGATGAAGTTTCAATCTTGTTTCTCCTTGATGCATTTTTGTTTCTTCAATATGCATTATCCTGGGGCTAACATTTGCCAATGACGATCAAAGGAACTTGTTCTAAACATGCTTTCAAACGAAAATTTTAGTGTTCTCTGTGCGATATGGCATGACAACTTTCCGACTGTGCTCCAACCTGATAACATCCCATATGCAGGAAAGTCACTAATAGTAATATCCCATTTAGAGAAATAGCTATCCTATTAATCAAGAACTAGTGGCTACCTTGGGTTCACTAGTGCTAATTAAATCTTGACTACTCATTTTCTGAAGATGAAGTGTATTCTATATCAGTTTGTATAAAGATACTTTCTTTAGAGTCTATATCCTCAAAGTTATTTATCTGTATAAATTAACCTTGTTCAATTAAGGCTTCTATTTCGTTATTTATTTCTATTGTTTTTTGATTTATTTCAAAATTTTAGGGGAATCTATTGGAATAATGACCTATCTTATGGCATTAATAACACTTATAGGTTTTGGGGTCCTTTTTATCATTTTTTTTCTTATAAGCCTTTTTAGTCTCTTTATAACCTTTTTTCTTATAATATCTTGCTTTTATTTTCTTAAATTTTTTTTTAAAATGTGTTTCTCTTTTTACATTTTATTTTTATCTTATTTAATGATATTGGCTATCACATCCTACCATAAATGGCATTTAAGTATTATCACAACATAATAAAACTCTTTTTCATAATCTTTTAGTGAGTTTGGCTAACATAACATCTTCGCACCGCTCACTCATTTTATCTTTTAAATGAGTTATTCTTTTTCCTTAAGTATCTACGATTCCTGAGTTATAAGTATCTATTAATTTCTTTCCCCAAGGGTCTGGAATCTTGAGATAAAACATAGGTAAATAGCTTTGAGTATTTGCTACTTTATGATAAAATATGATAATAATAATCTTGGAATAAACAGATATATCTTTCTATTTCACACATATCACATAATTGTAATTTTAAAAGATCAATATTATATTTATTTATCGTAGCTGGGTCTTTTATCAAATTTTCTTCTATAGTAAATTCTAATATTAAGGCTTTTGTAGCTCTAGATATCAAATTTTTTATATTATTGTTAGTACCGAATATCATGTTTTTAGTATCATCACTTAGGTGTTGCCAAAWTCTTAAAGCAGTATTTACCAGACTTCTTTTCATAAAATATTTAGCCGTTTCATAATCCATTTTATTAACTGAGACAAATATTCTAGTAATAGTTTCCCATTTGTCTATAGTTTCTTCAATATTACTAATACAATATAAATCTAGATAAATTCAAAATGGATTTATCGGTTCATTTGTTATGGCTTCTACAGGGGTATGAGTTTCTCTAGAATTTTTAGAGAACTTATTCCTACATATCCTCTAGATGATTTATCCCATCCTCTTATTGGCGGAGTTTTATCACTTGTGCTTGGGATATCGTTTATATTTGGATTCCAATTCATTTCTTCATTAATAATTGGATCGGGTTTTAAATTAATAAAAGTATCTAAATTTTCATTTAATTCTAAATATCCTATTTTAATTTTTTAATTATAGTTATCATAGTCTGAATCTACCATTTTAGATTATTACCTTTATATCCTTCTGGTATTTTGATATTTACTAAATGATTCATTATTGTATTATCTTATTTACTTATTGTAGGGATATCTTTTTCTTTAAATGACTTTTCTCCATAATAAATAATAGTCTTTTGTGATTCTGAAATATTCATATCTATGTAGATAATAATTCTTTCGTGCTTCTAATACTTTTACTTGATTATCTATTTCTTTGATTCTATAAAATATTTCATCACATATCTAACAATAATCCATTTTTAAGGAGAATCGTAATACCAGTCGTTATCATCTACTACATTATCATCGTTATAAAATCTAATATGAACATTATCATTCTTTAGTTTACTATTTGGATCATCATTTTCCATTCTTGAGCATATCTATGTTCAAATTCTGAAAAATCTTCATCTTAAATATCTTATTCATCATTTAAACTTAAATTATTTAATTGAATATCTATGTTATAATCACGTGTTATGGCTCTGATACCAAACTGAGAGCTTACTATAGGTAAGTTCAAAATCACAAAATTTTCTTCAATCTTAATTATTATCGTATTGAAAATATATACATATATATCTCAAGATATTTATCTAATTACTAAAATATCTAAAAGCATTAAATGTAGGGAAAAATAGTAAGGTTACCATTGGTTTAGGGAGAATGACGCACCTCTAATGTTTAAGTCATAGATTTGGTTCAGCTCATTCACATGAGGCGAGGTCAGCTCCAAAATGTTCATAAGATTTTGTCCTAGAATAAGTCTATGGTTCTGATTTAGTGAAACAAATTGATGTTCTGCCAACCGTCTAGACTGACAAAGTTCAAATAAGTGAGTTTTAGAGATTGTTTCATAACTCAAGCTATACACATTCAATTTAAGCCAAATTAGTCTTAAATTACTCCTAAGATAATTCTCTTTATAACCATGTATCAAAAGCAAATTTCCAAATTACAGTTAAGTCATAATTACCTCAAAATAGTAGGTTACATGCAATTTACATTCAATGTTCCATCATTTGTAAATGCCACATCTTACAATTTACTAAGGCTATGGTTCTGATTTTAGGCTTGATTTAATGCTAAGAAATAATACTATATTATGACTTAATCAAATCCAGAGCTCATAAATTATTTTGAAGYAAAAATAGTATAGAAATATATAGCAAATCCAAAACTACGTTTAGAATTTCAACATGTCATTCATAGGTTATCTTCTACATTTTATCCTAAGCAACATATGTGACAGACGAAATTGCAATTGGGCAATTGACTACAATGCACAATTATATGTGGTCCTCAAGTAATATAAGAAGTAAGGTATTGATCTACGATGACTGTTGGATCAAAATTGATAGTTTAAGTTCCTAATAAGATCAAATAGTTGTTGATGGTTGTCACAAGAATAAATTAAAATAATTTAAAATATTCTAATCACAAGATTACGAAATAAGTCGCAACAGTTGCACACACGTGATGATTAAAAGCTTAAAAATGAGTTAGAGCTAAGAATCCCAAATATACTAATATCTAGAAGTCAAAACAAGTAAGTTTTGAGTCCAATTTTAGAGGTATTGGGGAGAATTCAAAGCTCTCTTTGCAAATGAAGAAGAAAATTCCAATTTTGCTTCTTCAATTCATGGCCACTTGACACCTAATTGCGCATCCTAGCCATTGTATCACCAAAATGGGACAATACACTAGTTGATTCACCCTTTAATTCAGACAGCACAATATCTGAAAGTTCACCATAAGTTTCACATGCATTGGTGACGGTTGTTGATTGAAAATGGGCTGGGTTTTTAAGAGTAAGGCTCGAGCTGACAAGGCTCGAACTGACAACACTCTAGTGTTTTGGTCATATCTTTGGTTCTGCTTACTCGAATTATGCAAGACCAGTCCTAAATTATTCTTAAGACTCGTATCTAACCAACCGTATCTCATATGCACAATTACAACATGTAAAAATTCACCAAAAACACAAAGACAATCGGATGTTTCTGTCAGTCGACCAGACTGGCAGTGGCTATTGAAAGAGTCTTAATGATTATGTCATATCTCAGGTTATATAGACTCAATTCATGTGAATCTAGTCTCAAAATACTCCTAAGATAATAACCTTTTCCAATATGTATCATATGCCAAATTTCAATGTACAATTAAAACAAAAACACCTCAAGACGGTCTGCTTAAGCATAACCCGTATACACTTGTCTAGTGTTTTTGAGATATCCATAACTTATGATTTACTAAGGCTATGACCTTGGTTTTTGTATTTCATAAGTCAAAACTTCACCATTAGCTCTTCATGCATCGGTTAGGTTTTGAGTTTTAAAAATTAAGCTAAAAGTTTGGCTAAAGGATAGAAGAATTATGCTTGGCTACATGCATGCGTGCACAGTGATAGGAATGATAGGTAATGAATTTTTTGAAAGCAATTTTGAAATTAGATTTTGTAACTAAGCTGAGAAAATGTTCGGGTTTATTCTAGTAATATTATCCTATCACAATTTTAGGCCTAATAAATATTCTACACTTCAGTCCAAAAGTTTTGTATCTACTCTCATAGTCGTCGATTACTCACTCGTGGAAATGTTCGGGGCCTCACATAATGAAAATTATTCTCTTCTCTACTTGAAGATGATGAATATATGATGACAATCACATTGATATCAATGTGTTGAAAAAGAAGATTAGAAAGTAGAAGGATATGAAATCAAAGGTTGATTGCTTACTTGGAGAAAATGCTAAATTGCAAAATGAGAATGAGAAATTACTTTGTTCCTTACAAGAGATAAATGTTGAAAAAGATGTCTTGAAATTCTTATCAAAGAAAATTGATAAAGTGRAAGTTCTTGATACACTTCTTGTTGAGTGTGAATTGTTGCAAAAAGAAAGTTGATGACCTTAATTTAGACAAACTTCTTCGATCTCATAGATCATCTATCACGCCCCCACTCGGTCCCTAGGTGCCACTGCAGTCGGAAATGAGTTAAAGCTTGTCTCTCGATAGTCAAGATATAACCTAATAGAAGCAAGAAGTAAACTAAAAGTCCACCTGGAACTGCATATTCCAAAAGGACAAGATAAGTCTAATCTATACATAATTCTAGAAAACTATGATGAATACAAATTCTAACTAATAATGATAATACAAACATCCTTAAGCAAAATAAAATCCATAGGCAATTGTTAAAATCATTAGCTACCAGCACTACGTATTCTTCCACACCTGTCACTACAACATGTGAGATAAAAGTGAGCTAGGCTTATTGAGTTCGTGCTTGTGTGCGGTGTATAAAATTCAACAATCACATAAATCTTTTCAATGTAATTCATGTTTCAATGAATTGAACAGCCCCTTCAAGCAACATTTTTAGAAAGGAAATAATGAAGGAAAAATCTCAGTGAACTTCTTGTGCAAAACAATTCGGAACATGTTACAAAACTGGATAGAAAATACTTGCAATTTATAAAGGCAAGATACAAATAGAAAATACTTGTAAATTATAAAGGTAAAATAACCAATTGTAATCATGAGAGTTATAGTCTATAAGGTCAGAATTACTAGCCTTATCGCCCTAGGTACGCATGCGATTCACAATCGCACTTCCATAAAACCTTATTAAATAAGTCGGCTAGCACGGAACTAGGAGTCGATTGCCCCTGAATTAAACCTCCTAACCAAGGATACAAGCGTCCATCAAATACCATGGGTAGCTAATCATAACCATCCGCCTGAACATACTCGGCCCACCATAGATCCAAATCCACTAGTTTTGGCCCTTTGGCAGCTTTCAAAATACTGACGCTTAATTGGATAAAAGGATCCTCGAACTGGTAACCAGCCAAGTGCGGTACTTTGCTCGCCGGACTGTCATTTGGAGCTACCTACTAAGTACTCAATAACACGATATCTTATTCAAGATAGGACTCAAGTCACATTTTTCTCGAGACATGCGTCCAAGATGTCATAAGGACAGGAAATTTGAAAGGCAAAACATAATTCCAATAACTGTACTTGTATCGGTAAACTATTTTATGCCAGTGTAAATCCTTTCATATAATAACTCTTATAGCATGATAGGAAACATTTCTCCAATTTTTAGGGCACATATTCTTAGAAAAATAAACACTGCTAAAACATTTATCATAGCAGTTTTGAACTCACATTAATATTTGAGAATACTCAAAAACATATCTAGAGTGCAAAAATCACCCATTCTTAGTTGAAATTATGAAGGACTCAAATGAATATAGGATCATATACGGTTTTTCGCTTAGTTCTCAGGTCCTACAACAAATCATGAAATATCCTCTAATCAGTCCTTGCGCTAAACCATAGTAATGTAAGACTACTGTGGTCCTTGCACTAAACTATAGTTACTATAAGACTAATCCCTAAGGGTTTTAACCCTCTCCTTATCCCTTGATCATCCATATTCCTAGAATTATCGAACTCAAATTCCTTCTCCTTAATTTGACTATTATCCCCCAAATCAACAAGTACACTTTGTCCTTGCTTAGTCTTTCCCTCTCTAATGTATTTCCTTTTGTCCCTAAAAAAAGTGTAAGGATCTTTGGTATTGTCTCTAAAGGAATGTTTGAAGATCAAGTAGGCATCAAAACAAGGAAAATTCATAATTCATAGCAAAACACCTAAGCAAAAAAGAACGAATAAAATAAAAACAAACAGAAAAATAGTCTAATCTCAAGACAATTCAACAATTATATGATATCAATCAAAAATAGCAAAGATGCCAAAAACTTGATCCATTCTTATCCTAACAAGTATACTAGTGTTAAAAAATGTATAACCAGTGAGTCAACGTCAATCCCATGAGGATTTCTAATCAAGTACCAAAATTATCGAATTTCCCTAATTTAAACCTATCGAAAGTGATTGATTTTGACTAAACTTGGAAATGAAGAAGTAATCTAAAAGGTTCAATTATGAAATTCARTAACCTAAAATCCAAAAATATCAAATATAATAAAAGAGGTGGTTAGGGTATTGATCTGGATCATTAAGCTAATCGCACCTTAATTGCTCTAATTCCAAAATCTAATCTAATTGATTGTGGTAGAATTTCCTAATTTTGGTTTTACCCAATCCCTTAGCATAAAACCCCTAATTCCAAATAACTAAAGTCATATCCCTATGTGAATTAGATTAATCAAAATTGCATTAAAGATCTATGAAATTCCCTTATTTTGTTAACCATGGTCAATTACTATTGGAGACCACCCAAAATGAACCGATTCTATCCCTAGTCGGTTCAATACTAATGGGTCATCATTGTCTAAGTCCTAGTCAATTATTTCACCTCCTGGTCCTTCCGAATTGATTGTGAAATCAAGTTGTAGATATCTAATACAAAAAAATCATTAAGAAGCCACAATGATAATAAACAACTCAACTGGATTGGGAATCAACAATAAAAGCACGATAGAGTTTAACCTATTATAAAGAAATTATCTCCTCATATAACCCTAACCAACACAAAAAGTTTAGCCTAAAAAACTCATTAAATACACCATAGAAAGTATAATAACCAGGTTAAAACCAAATATTAGAGAAGAAAAAATCGAACTAATGAACAAATCCTTAAGTAATCTTGGTTGAATATAAGTTTTCAAGCTATCCAATGGCGTCCTTCTAAGTTCATCTTATTAAAACTACTCTAAAACTAAAAAACGAGAGTGCTTCAAGGCACCAAAAGTCCCCAAAATCAACCATAAGATGCACTATTATTAGAAGAATATAAAAAAAAAAAAAACCCTAAATTGGCTCGATCAGCGCCTGATTTGGCTTAAACAGGCATCGATTTGAGATTGAAAAGACCAAACTAGCGCCTGATTTGAAATAAACTAGTGTCGGTTTGGTTCTGAAAAAATAGAGCGAGAAATTGCTCTTGAATCGGCACCAGTTCAAGCCTAAACCTTTTTTCCAATATTTTCAGGCTTTGGAAACTGCGTTCTAACCCTAAACTTCTCTGAGTTTATTGTTTGACCCCTTTTCTTGTATTTAAGATGAAAACCTTGCAGTTAATCATTTCAAACCAAAATTAGTGTAATAATAGGTAAATTATAAACAAACTCAACAAGAAACAACTTAAGTAAGTGATAATGAAACATAAAATATGACACTATCATATAGTCAAAGTAGTAGCAAAAATCTCTAACAAAAATAAGTTTTGATTTACTTTAATTGCACTAAAATAAAGTAAAATAAGCTAACTAGTTGCTAGAACTGGTAATTAATGACCATAAAAACCTCACAGTAGATTATTAGGAGTATAGGAATAAGTTACCGTTATTGAATTATCAAAGTACTAATGGTCAAATACCACAACAATGCTACAACATTCCTCCTATAGCATTGACACTATAGCAAGGTATACAGTATCAACACGTAAATTGAGACATATCGTGATCACCCTTCTAATTTGTTGGTTGATGTTCTTGTTTCATTAGGTTATTTACCCTTTCGGGATGTATTTCCTAATTTAAGAAACCAAATTAAGCCTAAGTCTCTTATCCTTATGAGCTAAATATATATTCCTATAGTATTCATAAATGGTAAGTCCTAAAACTCCCAAAACTCATATCCATTCAAGTATTCCACTACTTTAATATCTTCCAACCTTCAAGTAGCTCACACATTCACCATAAATGATCAATAAATAACAAGAGCATGAAAATAAGTACTCTTGACTGAAGATGAGTAAACCTTGTATATATTATTCATTAAACCATCAAGCACAATAATTCATCAAGAACCAAAACTACACGAGTTCAACTCATATTCTTAAATAAGCAACAATCATAGCATTCAATGCTCAACATCTCAAAAAATAAATAAAGTTGTAACACCCCCAGATTAGGAACTGTCCTAAGTCGAGAATGTTACATCATTCCACTTGCAAATTATCAACTATCATTTAAAATTCAACATTTATTCAAAATGAAAATAGCGGAAGCATCAAGAATTTAAACCATTCAAAAATAATATAATTATCTTATTACATAAAATAAGTTTAAAACAAGTTTCTAGGTATCATTGCTCGCCCACAAGTGACCTCTTCGCCCCATCTGGTTACATATCATCTGAAATGAAACATAAGCAAAAGAAATGAGCTAAAAAGCCCAGTAAGTAACCTCAATGCATGAATGCATCAACCTGTCCTACATGTCATGAAATTATAAAATTTTGTTTTTAAATAAAAACTACTTTTCTAATGTTCCTTTTTCAAAATCTCATTACAAAACATTTCCTTCAAAATTCACTTACAGTAAAACATTTCATTTCCTTTCATTCGTGAGCTCACTAGAATGTAACGCCTAGCCACTAAGCTTGCAGTGGACTATTCTTATTTGGAACCCGATTCCATTCCTACCGTAGAATCGCAAAAACATTAACAAAAAAGATTTTCTTTCATATTTTCACCTCCAAGGAGGTGAACATTCCATTCTTACCTACCTTCCAAGAGGGTAGGGTCAGGGCGCCGGTCCCCCACGCCCCATTTCCTACTCACATCTTTCGTGGCTAGGTTTACACTCCGTTTCAAAAATTTTAACATTTTCAAAACTTTACATTTTCCTTTAAAATTCCATTTCCTAAACCATTCACCTTCTAATTGTGTGAATGGCTCATGCCAAATGTGATGTAGAATTCTAACTATATGCTCATGACATGAAATGCCTACTACCTTATATAAAAYAACATTCGATAATTAGTACAAGATATGAAACATGATAACATATCATTTGACATAAAAGTGATACAGGATATGAACGCATTAACATTCCACACAATTACACACATCAACATACAATCTCATACACAACATATTAGAGCAATTAAAACAGTTCAATTATATTCGTTCATAATGTTAATGAGCTTACCTGGAGTCCTTTACGTTAACGGGTTCTTACTTAAATTGTGAAGGAAACTCCTTCAACCATTCTCAACGCAAGGCCTCGAAATGACCTAGTTGTGATTACAAAAAAGGAAGTCTACTTAATTCGATCGTCCCAACTTAGGTATTATGTGTTTAATGTCCTTATCAATTACAATTCTATATTCAGTTCTCATATTATCAAGTATCACGTTTTTAAGGTTACAACTAAACTCCTTATCTCGGGCATAAACCTAATCTATGTTCTCCCACTAATTCACTTTAGGGTATAATTATGTAAAAGTCGTAAATTTTAATTTCAAGTGTTAACGTTTTCACCTTTAAGTTCACAATATTCAAATGTTGTGGGAGTGGTAATGGGTTCTCGGGTGCCTATTCTTGGGCACTCCCAACTCTAGAAACTGGCAAATAGCCAACCCAAAGAAAAACCCAGCAATGAACGGCCTACAACAGGCCTGATTTCTGGCGAACTCCTGCGACGCTGAAATCGGTGATGAGCAGAATAGCGCTGGCACAAGGTCTGGTCGGCGAACGAGCGACAGCGCGCGCAGCTAGTTCGAGCATGGCGCACAACATCTGACCTAGTCAACTGGTCAAGCTTTAGGCGACCCTCTCCTTGTCGGCGGTGAGTGTTGCCGGTTTAACCTTAGAGTTGCTGGCCGAGGTTTAGGCAAGGGAAGAACTAGAAGGTGGAGAAAGGATCGGGATCGTGAGGGTGGAACGGGCTGGTAGGTGAGGAAGGTGGCTGTGTGGCATTGAGATCCCGTCCGTCTGGGCACCGGCAATAGTGTTTCAGCAAACTGTGACGGCTCGGCGGACGGGATCTTCATTGGCTGGTCCCTACCGACTGGAGATGGCCTCGTGTTGTTCTGTGCTTGCTTCAGTTGAGTCGAGCGGCGAGTGGTGCTACGAATGGATGAACTGGGCACCCCTCATCTCGTCGAACGATGGACCAACGTAGGCTGCTATTGAGGAGAGTGAAGCTGTTGGCGTGCGCGGTTGGATCTGCACCGCCTAGCCGTGATCGGAGAGTATTTGGGGGACGGCTGTGGAGACGCGGCATCATCAGAGGACGAAGAAGACAACTTCATTACCTGCAGCGCTGCTCTCTATCCCATTACAGCAGCGACAGAAGGATGGTGGACTCGGCTTGGCCTATAGTGGCGGTCTAGTTTGGTGGAGGTGAGCAGTGGAGATGAAGCCGTGGTGGCAGCAGCGGCTTAGGATTTCATGGGGAGGAAGATGGATTTTTCCTTTTTTCTTTTCTTTTCTTTTCTTTTCTTTCTTTTTATTTTCTTATATTTTTTCTTTTCTTCTTTCTCTTTTTTTTAGTATTTATATTTTGGGCCGTAACCCAAACCTTTCGGGCCTTCCCATCCAAATCTAACCCAAAATCCATAAATTAAATATAACGAGCTTCCTTTCGATAAAAAGTCTAATTTTCGACTAACAAATAAATAGGCCCACAAATCCAGCCTTAACCAAATGATAATTCTTATTCGATAGGACAATATTTATTAAATGTGCGATTTCAAAATATTAATCACATATAAAATTTTCAACCCTAGTTGGTAGATAAATTCACAAGATCAAACAAAAATTTATAAAAGTAAAATCCCGGGTGTGACAAAAGTAGTAGAGAAACAAAGCTTAAAAATGAAATTATGAAGCTCTTTGGTGAATAATCCCTTGGGTTCTTCCTATTTTGCCCTTCAAACCCATGGCTTCCTCTTCTTTTTACTCTATTTCTCCTCCCCTTCCAAGATCTTGCTTGTGGCTGCTCTCTTCTCTAATCATCCTTCTAAAAATGCTCTTTGTTGCCTTTTTATTGAAGCTTCCCCTGGAAGCTTTAGCTCAAAAGTTAATCTAATGCTTGGACACATGTCAAGCTTCTAATGGACAAGAATCCACTTGCCTTTTTACTTTTAACTTCATGCACCTATAGTACTTTACTACATTTAGTTTCCCAAGACTTCACTTTTCGCATTATAACATTACCTCCTTGATTAGTCTTGGCTTTCGTAGGTCTCCTGCTTTTTTGTTTGAGTTGTTCACTGCTGTAGCATTAGTACTTTAGCATTGAGCAATCTTTTGACTACTATATTATCTTCATTAAGTAACAATGTAAATCAACAGTAGAATCATTTACCTACAATATAAAGCATTTTCTTCAATAAAGGCTCATGAATTCTACAAATCACAATTTAATAAGACTAAGGTTACTTAATTGAAATTAGATAGTGTTTAAGATAAAATAGCACAAAGCAGCGCTTTAACACATCAAAGATGGTGAAAACACACATACAAATACTAGTTAATTCCATGGGTTTTCACATCGACACCCCAAACCTAAGATTGCTAGTCCTCAAGCAATTAACAAGGTTAAAGGCCTACAAAACGTTTTCCACCCTTAGAAATATGCAATGACAATCACAGCATACTAGATTTGTTTTGCTTATGTAGATTCAACAAAGCTCAGACATCGYAGAAATTRGCTAAGTTTGTTGGTCACCTTGGGTAAGTATGTGGTAATGAACCTTAACTAATAATATATCAAATATACAAGCTATCTTAAATCAAAACATAAGACTAATGTGATCCTATAAATTGTTCATCAAATCTCTTTTCACAAACTTTTGGATTCCAAACCTTTAGAAGTGAGAAAGAGTTACTAGAATCAGGTTGGTAATAGGGGTTTAAAACACAATGCTGTAACATAATTGTAGTATTCATAAGCACTATAAGTAAAACTTATTAATATATATTTTTCTTTTCTCTTTTTTTAATAGCAACTGCACAACTTTACTCTATAATGTCACAAAGACTTTTTTATGCAAAATTTGACATATTGTGATGAAGGTATCTAGTTACTAGGTCCAAATCACAAAAATAAGAGTTGTATGCATACTCATACCTAATTTCACTTTTTGATGGAAAATTATCCATGGATAACATGCATAACTTTGGTTACTAGGCAACTAAAGGCATAGTAGTTATTTATGCAAAAGGTAAAATACCGATAAACAAGAAAATAGAAAGAACTCATCCTCGAACCTATTTGAAATTTTATTTCCAAAATTTTTCACTCATTTCTCACAATTCAGAAATATTTTTTGCAATTTAGTTTCAAGAGATAAGTAAACTAATTTGAAATCACAGTCTTTCTTCAAAATCATAGATTTGGAGATATTTTCCAACAATTATGTAATCATGGTTGTACAAGGCACTATCATCCCAAGGGATTACTACACTTTAGTAATTTTGAACACAAGACCATAACTCACATTAATGCTATAGCAATCCTATAGCAATGTGTGACGACCTGCCTGCCTTAGCTGCCACTGGGGCTGTATAGGCATCACTTGTCGCTCGATAGTTAATACAATTGAACATTCAAAGCAACTAAAAATTAGAATATAAAAGTCTAATTAAATACATAACCTTACAATATTAGAACTCTCAAATATATAGAACTACACTCCACAATAAAAATCCTCAAATATAAGGGTACAACTCTCAAATAACATTACAGTCGCTATAACTATTACAATTCTCCAAGCATCGCAAAATTATAGTAATGCATAAATCTTTTAAGCCTAAAATCATCTAACCTCTCTATATGTCAGGCTATGGTTCTGATTTTAGGCTTGATTTAATGCTAAGAAATAATACTATATTATGACTTAATCAAACCCAGAGCTCATAAATTATTTTGAAGCAAAAACAGTATAGAAATATATAGCAAATCCAAAACTGCGTTTAGAATTTCAGCATGTCATTCATAGGTTATCTTCTACATTTTATCCTAAGCAACATATGTGACAGACAAAATTGCAATTGGGCAATTGACTACAATGCACAATTTTATGTGGTCCTCAAGTAATATAAGAAGTAAAGCATTGATCTACGAAGACTGTTGGTTCAAAATTGATAGTTTAAGTTCCTAATAAGATCAAATAGTTGTTGATGGTTGTCACAAGAATAAAGTAAAATAAAGTAAAATATTCTAATCACAAGATTAGGAAATAAGTAGCAACAATTGCACACACGAGATGATTAAAAGCTTAAAAGTGAGTTAGAGCTAAGAATCCCCAATATACTAATATCTAGAAGTCAAAACATTGATGCTGTAGAATCAACCCTACAACAATGACACAACAAAGGTTTAGCTACAGTTAAAACGTAAATCGAGACAGACAATGACCTCACCCTTTCAAGGTATTGGTCCTTATTCCTATTTCACTAAGTTGTTCTACCATTGGAATTACTAGCTTAAGGAAAACAAATAGATGGTCAAGTCTCATATGATTCTGTGGGAACATAGATGTCTCTAGTGTTTAATGGCACTTCCTAAGATATTAAACCTTATCCTAAGATATCCAAACTCAGATTGACTCTAGCTGTCCTCCTCTCTCGCTACCTTTTGGAGTTCAAGAATCTTACAGGAACACCATTCATGGCCACAAAACAGCGAATGTAAAGCATTTATAAAGAGCAAACATTGCTCAAATCATTCAAGAAAACATTTAGTACATTAGTTCATCAAAGCTCTAACTTCTAAAAAGTTAGTTCATGCTCTTAGATGTGACAAATACATAACATAGAAGCTTAACATTTCAAAATATATCTGAAAATAATCACTAAGAGAAGGGGAAACAAAACCTAAAGAGGTTGTGATGCAGCCCAATGGTGAAGTCCTCCTTGGGTTCTTCTTCTTCTTCTTCTAAGTTTCTCCTCTTTTTGCTTCCTTTCTCTCTCCTCTTTTCAGCTCTTTCTCTTCCAAAGAGTCTTCTATTTTTTTGCCCGAATCTGACCTCTGTAATCTTTCTTCCTTTTTTTGTCATCTGAAGCTTCCTCCAGAAGCTTAACAAAAAGTTTTCATAACTAGCCATATGTCAAAATCTAAGTGAACAAAAGACCCACTTGCACATTGTACCTTTATGCCTTTTTGTACAAATGACATTCTCCTTAATTTAAGGCTCCTAGGACTTTAATTTTCTCACATAGTCGGCTTTTTTGCCTTTGTCTTCTTGGTTGCCATGCTGCTCTTGCTCAGTCTCATTGTTGCAGCATCGCATTTCTACATCATTGGATAACTTTTTAATTCTCCATCAAGTAATCTTCTATTTCATTTATAAAATTCTTTTTCCTATAAAATAGGAATTTTACCTTAATAATAGCATATGAATTCTATAATTTCAAAATATTGTATAAGTAAAGTCACTTAATTGAATTTAAGCAATGTTCAAGAGAAAATAATACAAAGTAGTACTTCTTCATATTAAAAAGGGTGAAAATGTGCACATAATTACTAGTAAAAATCGATGACCCACATCAATATATTATTTGATGTGAGTGGAAAATCGTTGATTTTACTAGAGATTATGTGCATGTTTTCACCCTTTTTAGTATGATGAAATGCAACTTCATACTATTTTACCTTGAATATTGCTTAGAATCGACCAAATGACTTTAATTGTACAATAGTGTTAAATTATAGAATTCATGTGCATTTGCTAAGATAAAACACTCTATTTTGTAGGGAAAAAGATTCTATAAGCAAAATAGAAGGTCACTTAATGATAAGTGAAGATTTATTCAATGCTGCTAAAATGGACAACAATGGCTTAAAAATGTAATGCTGCAACACTGAGTATCACGAGCGAAAAGGAATATTTTACTCATAGAAAGAAAGTCAAGGAAGAAAAGAAAAGTCATCATTGGAAAAAGGAGATATCATTTCTGGAACCAAAAAGCCAAAGAGCAAAAAGTGCTTGTAACACCTTTTTGCCAAGCTTCTGAGGCAAAATTGATGGGACAAAAGCTGAAAACGACCAAAGGCATTCTGGGATCTTCACAGCAAGAAATGAAAAGGGAGAAAAGAGGAGAGACAAAGAGAGCAAAAAAAGAGAAGCTTGGAAAAAGAAGAAGAAGAAGAAGACTTCAAGGAAGCCTTAACCATTGGACTGTATCAACCTCTTTTGGCTTTGTTTCTCCTTCTTTTAGTGATTATTTCAAGATGCGTTTCAATATGTTAATCTTTCACATCTTATATTTCATTTTATCCAAGAACATGAACTAACTTCTTAGAAATTAGGTTTTGATGAACCTATATATTTAATGTCTATTTAAATTATTTGAGCAAGGTTTTCTTTTTATAAATGCTTTACTCAAAGTTATATATTGCTTACATTTATTGTTTTATTAGTCAGGAATATTATTTGTGTGAGCCTTTTGAACTCCGAAAGGTAGTAAAAGAGATGAAAAACTTAAGTAGATGTGGGTTCGGCTATTTTGAGATAAGTTTAATATCTTAAGGATATCATAGAAAATACAAACACTATTGATGGCCAATAAAATAGTGCACGTAGAGTGAGGTCATTTCAAGAAAGGAACAAAGACCAACAAACTAAAAGGGTGAGGTCATTTCTGTCTCGATTTACATTTCTACTGTAGCTAAACTTTTGTTGTAGTATTTGCTCAGAAGTTATTGCTGCAGCACTGATGTTTTGACTTCTTGGACATTAGTACATAAGGGATTCTTAATTCTAACTCACTTTTAAACTCTTGATCATATCATTTGTGTGATTGCTGTGATTATTTCTGAATTATTGTGATTAGATAATTTTAGTTTACTTTACTTTATTTTCGTGACAACTAATAAACTATTAATTTTGTTAGGAATTTAAACCATCACTTTTGAACTAACAATTCTTGTGGGACGATACTCTTATTCACTTTATATTACTTGTGAACCGTGTATACTTGCATGATTGATGCTTTATTGCGTATGCGATTTTGTATATCACTAGTCAAGTTAGCTTAACAAGCATCAAGTATACTAAACAAAATGCTCATGTTCACAATTTAAATCATCCAAAAGTTTTACCAGCACAATACTGAATTCATTTCATCTTGCACGCTTTGCTGTCTACCCATATTTACATCTTTCTTTGAATTTTCCAGAACATCTACTTATGTCTAAGTTTATAGCATGCTTATCATACCTTTATTCATGATCATAATTAACATATGATTCATGCTGAAATTTCAAATTATTTGATTGTTCTACAATTATAAAAAATATCACTAAATTCATGCTACTACCACATCATCATTCAGAGTTTGCTGCATATTCACATTATTCTTTTGAAATTTCAAAGCACATAATCATATTATTCAAGTGCTTTCCAGATCATAGCATTCCTACATGGTCATAGCATGCATAAAGCTATACAAACATCAAATGTTCCATAAGAAAATCTCAACATGCTCGACGTGCTCATCATAATCAATCATGCATTGTTCTTTTACTAATTAATTTTCTGGTAGCTATTCATAGAATGATTCGGTACTTAGCTTATGGAAGAATAGGTAGCAAATGTAAGTGTACAAAGGGGGTTGAACTTCAAGAAGAAATGAAACAATAAGCTTAGCTGGTAAATCTACAAAATTCTTCCAACATGTTTGTGTTCTAATCTAGTTAATGGATGAATTCACTTATGGTTTGTTCGTGCAACTTAGGGGAGTAAAGGTAGGAGGAACTTGTACTAAGTAAATGGAAGGTTGAAGTGAAAAAACAAATGAAAGGAAGTTTGTGTGTGGCTTAGGGGAAAACAGGAAGAGGTATGCTAGTTGTATTTCTGGTTTTTGCAAGAGTGAAGACTTGCTGCCAGTTTAGAGTTTTTTGAATGTTTGAGAGGGTGGAGGTTCAGTGAGGGGGAAACTTAGCAGATAGAAGAGTATAATTGGAAGGGAGATGAAAATAACAAAGTTGCTTGTGAAGAGTTGTTGTGGATTTACAGACAAATGGAAGGCGGGTTTCACCAAATGGAGGATGCGTGATGGTGCGGTGGCAGTTAGCTGGAATTCAAATTGTGATTTGAATTGAGGTAAATAGCCCACTTGGAAGTTGCAACATGGGGAGAGAGAAAGGGATAGAGAGAGAGAGAGAGAGAATAAGAAGAGAGAATAGGAGAGAGAAGGCATTTGTTTCCAGAAATGTGAGAAGCCAAAATGGTTCAGTTTGCTAAGGCAAAACTAGAAGATTTTATTTGGCTCGGTTTACAAAAATGGTTAAATAGGTAAAACTAGGCTTGGTTTTTCCTGATATGTATATGTATAGATGGGTTTGTCATAAGCTAAGGATGTTGTATTATGATTATATAGAAACTAAAATGAATATATAGAGTAATTAAAATGATCTAATTCTAAATAAATGAAATATTTTATTATATTAAGATGAATAATCCTATTTTTTCCCAGTGTCTTAGTCCCCCATCCAAAACATTATGCTATAAGGTGGATRCATCATTCTATCATGAAGTAAGATGAATTAGAATAAAATAGATCAACTTATCCTATTAGGATGAATAATTTTGCCAAGAATAGGTAGTGAAATGATATGATCTAATTATGAGTAAATAGAACATATGGATTTTTATGAAATAAGTATGTTAAAAAATTCAAATAGAACAAATATAATGTGTCCTAGAAATTTCAGATCAATTTAATCTAAGAATAATTGTTCAGATGAGATGAATGATCATATATATAAAATTTATTTTGAAAAGAGGTTCAATTAAGTCCTAGAGTTTTGAATAATCACAAAGSATTTAAATCACTMTTACCTTGGAATATAGAAAGTAGTTTAAATGTATACAATTTGTTTCCAAAATTTAAGATAATAAGTTTTTTAATTCCTATATCAGTTTTCTATTACTAATGTAAAATAGTTGATCAAATTATGCCATGCCTCCAGGTGATTTGTCGAAGTAGTATGTTTTGGGGTCTTTCAACCATTGACACAAGTCCCCTTAGTTTATCATTAAATAAGCTGCCAAATAGAAAAAGTGAATAGCAAAAAAATTGTAACTCTTTCCATTTCAAAGAACATTAAGTGTACACTTGCATCTCACAGTAAATCCCTTATATAACATGTAAAACTACCCAAATACTAGTGGGGGTAACTATTTTACTACATTTCACTCCAAAATCTAGCAATCGTGGGCTTTTTTACACCAACATTCACAATCAAATGACTTATAAGCAAAAATGTGGTTATAAAGCCTGCTATTCCCCTAACCAATATTGCAATTTTCAACTTCATCTCCWGTCTTTTCTGCTCATGTTCCATATTGTCTGTCCTTTGCAATCRGCCATAAATCACTAGAACTCAACGAAGACATATTAGAAGATCATGCTACTCAAAAAATCTACAACCTCGACTTTTGTTCGACCAAAACAACAAGGAGTTGGAAGAGGTTTATAAGGAGGTAGGTGAAAAAAATGCAAAAGAAACACAATATAAGAAATGCTCTTACTATGTATGCTTCCCAATTGAAAAAACTCCTTTCTATGGGATCAATTCGACTTTTGCTTATGTTAGCTGGTTTTTGCACAATGGCACATCCTCATAGAGCTATAGGAAGGGGAATATCTAGCTACTGGAAGGGAATAAATCCTTTTGTTGTGGTTGTCTTCTTGAGAGATTGCTAGATAATGAAGTTACAAAGCTTTGTTTCCTTTCAAATTCAATTCAATAGTTGAGTGAAAAAGCATTGATTTCTTTCTGCGAGAAGAAAAAATGTTCCAATTATGGTGAGAAAAAGTGAAGAGGAAACTGTCGGTTTCATTCAGGAGGAAATTGAGTTGGAACAATAATATTGCCATGAATGATCTTTTGCCCTTCAACTAAAGATCACGTGTACAACATGTAACTCATACCATTGGAATTCGTCCCATCACATAATGATAAAATAGAAATAAAATGATATCAATAGGTGAAAGATAAAAATAAGTATAAAAGAAATTGAAAGACATCTATAAAGAGTAACTAAAAAATATAAATCTTCTTGTAATCAATAAAAAAATCTTGTTAGAACATTATCAAAAATATTGATTTTTTTTGAAGTTCAAAAATATGGATCTTAAGGGAAAAAAGTAGAAATTTAAAAAGATTTGATGCATGCCAAATCATTATCGTATCCGAAAGCTCTTCCCGAAGTTCCAACCAAGACATAACTGTCCACTGACGGGATCAAAAGACTAGAACACCCTTCAAGAGTCCCCCTCCATATCCAGAGAGCCTCGGCTGTAAAATGATGACTACATCGGTAATTTCGATTCGAAACAATTCCTCCAATTGGGAACCCCTGAAAATAATCTCTCTCATTCTCTTCTCCTTCTGTCCTCTTGCTCTGCTCTGTCTTGGTCACCTCAGTCTCCGGCGATTGATATGAAACTGCACATTTACCCTCCCTGAAGCATCTCCGTCTCTACGGTTGATATAGTGGCGGTAACAGATATCGTGTATGAGAGAATAGTACGAGCAGAGATGTCTCGGCAAGCAACCACAACGGCGTTTCATAAATCGAAGACTCTCGACAATAAATATGTAAGACTTTTAATTTTTTTGTGTCAGCATTGAATTGCAATCTCTCTTTCATTTTCGGAGAAATGCAGAAGTGAATTAAGCGACGCTTCTTATTTTAATTTGATTAAATGGAGAATTGAGTGTTTCRTTCAACTACTTGGAATGCAGTTAAGAGGATTGGCAAATGGACAATTACGAGCTTTCTTATTTTAGTTCTTTTGCAGTTAATTTTATGTGAATTTAGACGAGCTGCTCGAATTTTTTTGGGAAAGTAGGGTTTTGGATTTTGCTTTTATGCCAAATACGACGTTTAGTTACTTTTTGTTTTTGAAAACTGATCTAGTTGGTATGGATTTTGAGGGAATTCGTCCTTCTAGTATCGTGAAATGTGAATTGCGAGGTACTGGGAAGCATTTATAACTTCTGTCATGAACTTTTCCGTGTTTTGAGTTTTGAGGGTAGTGAATTTGGATGCATTTCCTTTTCAAAAATACAGTAGATAATTTGAATGAAGAACTGCACCATTTTAGGTTTTACACAGTATTTAGGTTATTGGGTCTTTTGCTGAATTATSATTACTTTAGTTGGTTTTTGTAATGTAGAAGAAACTACTAAAATATCTACTTCCCCCAACCCCTCCCCCGGTCGTAAAGTTAGAGATTAGCCATTCTATAGTGTAATTTATAATTTAGGTTTTGTTTGAATTCAGATTTTTCATTTTTGGTGAACGGTTGCTTCTGAAGAATACCTGCGGGGAAACTGGAATAGTTGCCCTTTCTTTGGAATATATATATGACAGTAAAAGGTTTTTCTTTCCACCTTCTGTTTAACCTAACTTTATTTGTTGAAGATGCTTGGAGATGAGATTGGCAAGGGTGCGTATGGGCGAGTATACAAAGGCCTTGATTTGGAGAATGGAGATTTTGTTGCAATTAAGCAAGTCTCTTTAGAGAATATTGCTCAGGAAGACCTAAACATAATTATGGTATGGATTCATTTTTCCCTAATATTTAAATATTTATCCAGAACTCTTTTCCTACTTTTCATTCATCCTCTTCATAGGGATAACTTATAGCAAGTAGTAATTTTAATTCATTACCAAAAGTATTACAATGCAAAACAGAAACCTATTTTGGAGGAAAACCCTTCTCCTGCATAGGTGGGGTTCTTCTCCTGATGTGCCAAAACTGTTAGATTCAAAATATTATAGACTTATTGATGTATTCTACTGTTTGTCCTCGTGACTTTTCTGGAGCCAATGCTTTTCATAAACCAACTTTAGATGGTGTATGAGGAAAAAGATCTTTAGTTGAATTACTGAAACTAAAGTGATGTACTGATTTGGACTTATTTACAGAGATATTAACATAAATAGAAAGGTTTTATTAAACCAAAAGAAAAGAGATCCTTGAAAGAGGTGAAAATTTTAATACTCTTTGTGGAGAAAAGAAAGTTTGAGGAATGCTGGTGCTTGTTTTGACTTTACAGAGATCTGCTCTTGCAGAATGACAAAAAGTTATTGATTTGGCTCCGTAAAGGATGTTCTTCATGTTCTCGTTTTACTGAATTAATCTTGCCAAATTTTGTTTGTCTTCAATTTGACTTACCAGTTTTTGCTTTTGTTTTGGACGATTGTATGATTGGTTGGACGTGGCAATGTTGCAGCAAGAGATTGATTTGCTGAAGGTAACAACTTTTTCGCCTAAACCTTCTTCCTTCTTGTTCTAGATTGTCCTGAAAGTTGGATTAGTTTAATTTATGCACGTTCGTGCTAATGGAAACTGTTGATATTCTACGCTTTAAGAGTATGGTAAATTATTCACTGGGATTGCCATATGATTTTGCAAAGGAATTAGGAGGATGTTCCAGATGGCTTTTTAGGCTCAGCTATTTTTTATTCATAGTATGAAAATGGGGTTCTAATTGGTTTAATGTTCAATCTGTATCTTTCAGAATTTGAACCACAAGAATATTGTGAAATATTTGGGATCTTTGAAGACAAAGACTCATCTTCACATAATTCTTGAGTAAGCTGGAAATATCTTTTCAAGTCTTACAAAATTAAAGTCTTATCCACTTTATGGAAATCTTATTAACAAGTGTCTTATCCAATTCTTTTTCTATTTGAAAATTTTCTCTTGAAAGGTACGTAGAGAATGGTTCACTTGCCAACATTATCAAGCCCAATAAATTTGGGCCATTTCCTGAGTCATTGGTGGCGGTTTACATCGCTCAGGTTTGAAAATGAAATCATACTTTGCAGTATCTTTTTTGATGGTATCATATCTGTGATTTTGTGCTTGCCTCCAGGTACTGGAAGGTCTTGTTTATCTACATGAACAGGGTGTGATTCATCGCGATATCAAGGGTGCAAATATATTGACGACCAAAGAGGTATATTATCCTACAAACTTTACAGTTCGGATTGTTTAGATGGTTGTAGAGGCTTTTTACATCTTATTTCCTAGTCCATTTTCTTGTATCATTTTTTGTGGTGCTTCTACTTTGTCCAAGTGGATTGGTTGAGTGTGCCAAGCGAGTTTCTGAGCTTTACTTCATTACATTTTTATGTGGCTTGATAGGAACGTTGAAAAGTATTTTGTCTTTGTAGGGTCTTGTGAAACTTGCAGATTTTGGAGTTGCAACTAAACTCACCGAGGCAGATGTTAATACACACTCAGTTGTTGGGACCCCTTACTGGATGGCCCCTGAGGTACTCTCCATCATTTGACTGATTTTTAACTTTTGGCATTAGTACAGCCTTGTCCGATGTTGAGCATGTTGGCCTTGGCAATTATCTCATTGTAAATTTCTTAAGGTTTGGCTGAGCTTATTAATATTAAATTGCTAGTGAATAGCAAGACTGTATATGTTTGTTGCTCAGTTATATGTGTGCATCCTTATGAAATGCTTGAAGAAGCTGGTAAAGGCCTACTTTCATGCTCTTAAATTAAGCAAAGTCTTGTTAGATGCTCTAGTTTTACATATGTTTTTGAAGTCAAAAGTCCAAGCCCGTCTTGTGTTTCTTTGAGATGCTTTGGATTTTAGTGGAAAAGCTTGGATGTCAAAAACAATTTGCTAAAACAGGTCCTTTGATGAATAATGAACTTATGACAGTTTTAGAATGGGCAGCATGCATGATAAACAAGCTTCAAAATATCAGGCCCTGAGCTTTTTCCACCTAGTCATCTAGAAAAGTAGGGAAGAATTCCTGAAAACACAGGACCAAGGAGATCACTGTATTCTTTAATTTGACCATAGTAGTTAAAAGTACCCCCCTTCCGTGCCTGAGTTGCCTTTCAGCGAAACACGTTTTTGTGCAGCTTAGCATGAGGCTTAAGGTGCCCAGTGCATGAGTTATTTGATATTTCTGTTTCTTTTCTCATTTGAAGAATGGATCTTGTTTAAGGCATCTTACTTTATGTCCAACTTCTCAACTTCCAACTAGGCCCTGGTGACATTCTCTCTCAGTGGCTCTCTGTTTTCTTCCCATCCTTATTCTTCTTTTTCCTCTCTAATTGTCTCCACTGGTTTCTTGTGCTGTACTTCTCTACTTGATGGAGGGCCAAGCTGTTGACATTGTTTGGAACCATTAGTATTAACAGCAGGTAATGGGTACTCATTTTGATTATGCTGAAAGTAATACTAAATGCAGGGGACAGCATAGTAGTCAAAAACGCACTTTAGCCTGTGCAAAACCAATATCGTGAGTTCTTCTTCCCCTGAAGCATAACTTTCTCAAAAAGCCTGCACTTTTGGGGTTGAAGTGCAGAAGCCGTGAAGCCCTGCAAAGCTCATAAGCGTGGGATTTTTTACTCGTCTGAAAACTTTGACTTGCAAATATTTTTAGTTTAAACTTCAATTTATTTATTTTCATTGATTTGAGCCATACAGCTCATGGATGTCAGAATACCATTTCAGCATTTACAAATGAATAAAAAAAGGATAGATTAGGGCTCAACCTCAATATAGTCAATAGTCTTCTTTCCATCAGACTCTTGTTCCATCTGCACAGTGGTGTCTCTTTCCCAATTTTGAGGAGAAAACTAAGTTTGGACCTAATATCACAGGTTAAGCTTCAGAAGATTCTCTAACTCTAAGACTGGTGCCTACAGTTAATAGTTGTTACTTGCTTATTGAATTTCTAGTATGCTTTCTACAACGTTCCCTCACTTCCATCCCCCGAGCATTTTTAATTTCCCATTTATGAACAAATCCCACTATTCATTCTTCACACAATTTTGTAAATGATCTCGCAACAAAGGGAATTATATTCTGTTTACAGAATCACATGAAATTATCTTCATGGCTTTCATTTGATGTGTTATTTGAACTTATGGTGTTTCTATGTCTGTCTCAATTTATATTCAGTATGCAAGTATATATAACAAAGTTATTTTGCTGACATACTGTGGTAAAATGTTAGTTATGCTATGGCATTGAATTGTGAAAATGGGTGCTTTCTTGGAAAACCCCATACTTTGCTTTAGGCTGCAGAGGGCCTTAGTTATTCACCTTACTTTGCACATGTAACTACTGTGGTAGACAGGAATAACCTACGAGTTGCATCCCTTAGACTTGCATCTACAATTTGATTGCATCACAGCTAACTAATTGAAAAAAAGCTGCAAAGGAATTTTGTTAACAGCTGAAAAACTGTATAATATGTGAAGAAGACTACATTCTTTTACACTGAGACCTTTCCCTAGTCTAACTAGGACTCTATTCTTAAAAGGAAATAGGAAACTTCCGTAACCGATTACGGGCTACTCTTTAATCAACCAAGCTAAAACAACTTAGGATTCTTAACAAGAATCAAATTAGATTGCAGAAAATTCTGATTTCTAAAAGTCATGTTGAATATAGAAATTATTATGATATCATTGACTCCTCAGGAACTCATAAAAGCCTCAAAAATTAAATTGCTTTTAGAAATTCCTAATTAGAGCTCTTAGCTATAATGTTCAAGAGTAGAACTCGAATGCTTACGTTGAAACTTTTGATAACTTTGGATCCTTGGGAGGATACATCTTTCATCCAGTATTTAGTTTGTCTAGTTTTTTGCAAGGGTCAAAGCTTTTCTGATGCAGAAAGTGAATAAAGAGCTATCTGATCTTAGTGTCTGTTTTGTTTTTATCCACTCATCAAGAAAGTTATTGAGGTTCTAATAGTCCATTGCTTTTTTCCCTTTTTAGTGCTTTGGTTTCTCTAAYGGTTATAATTATGCAGACAGAACTTTCCACTCATCAAGAAAAGTTATTCAGGTTCTATAACTTATTTCTTTTATTTCTTCAGCAATCATAGATATGCTCCCAGACATTGATGATGGCGCTTTGCCCTACAATTCATGTCTCATCCCCTTTAGGATTCTAGGTTTTCCAAATGGTATTCTCTCACATTTTTGAACTATCACATCCTATTTTTCTCCACAACACGACAGCAGGCTGTATTTGGACAGCTGTTTCTTCCAAAAAAATCTCCCGGCTTCGTTGAAGAATTCATTTGTTTTGCTTCTTCGGCGAATGAAAATATCTCGCTTCAACAAAAAATTCATTTGTACTGCTTTTTCACTTAAGAAATCTTGCTAGAATCAAAAAGTTTTCAACTACCAAACAAAAATTTTACTATAAACATTTCTTTAACAAAATTTACCTTTTTCCCTATTCATCAAATTTTACCGACTATTCTTCCTTTTACCCAAAAAAATAAAGAAAAGAAGAAGAAAAAAGCCACAAGAAGATTAGTGAGCAGAGAACAAATTACTCCAGTATTTCCAGGGATTGCCTCGAGTATTGTTAAGGAATGCTGGAGTAAAAAGAGGAAGGAAAGGCCAATTTTGTTTGCTCAAGTATTGAAGTTAGAAAAGGTGCATTTTGGCAGACAAGAATTGCTCAAATTTCATCGATTCCATAGGCGGGGATCACCAAATATGGTCTGCTGATTGGAAACAAGATCAGCAGCTCCACCGGTCGCGGGTCCCCCAGTTATAGGACATGTGGAAATGGAGGTAGAGAGTTAAGGATAGCTTTGAAGTTAAAATCTGGTCCCACTGTGGTTCCTGTGACCAGATGTCTCTGCGACAAGATTATGCTTGGTGTCTGCAATTGCTTTCAAGGAGCTGCCCCTCTTCCAGGGTCTCTCCTTCAAAGATGTRTAGTTAAACTTTGAAGTACAGATTTTCAACTGAGAGAAGGAATTGAGATCCCTGTTCAGCTTATGTTGCAAGACAYTTGGGTATTGAAATGAGTATTCAAGCCAGACGACGATCAGCTAAAAGGGAATTCACTAAATATAATTTTTATTCACTTAAAAAATTTACAAGTCATCTTTCAATCTAAATGACTTCTTCAACAAAAGAACTTCTCCATTTAAGAAACAAATTCAAAATTCAAAATTTTCGTTTTCCCACCTTCTTCATTGAAGAAAACTTTCGTTTATTTCTTATTTCCCAATGAAAAACCAATCCAAGTACAGCCTAGCTTATCCTTTCTCCTCATATCCGGCCTGCAAATGCTTTTATAAACTATATCAGTTTATATTATGGAAAGGGCAAACCCGTTAAACAAACCTCGGAAAGGCYAGCATGTACTTCCTTCCCCCTAAATGTTGCAGGACAGTTTGAGTAATCATGGTAACTCAATGTATCTTTTTCTTTTCTTAGCCAGTGGACAATTTTAATTGTGCCATATGAATATTAAATACTGGAGTTGTAAAAATTTGTGTTGGAGCTTTAGTTAGCATTTTTTTGTTAATCATTACACTCAGAGTTAACAATGTTGATTATGGTATAAAGTTGCAGTTCTTTTTCTCGTGGTCATACATCTCAGTTATTGAGCTTGATCCTGCAATTCAAGACTTGAGCTTGCTTGAGTCTAAATAAATGAACTTGAAATTGACTTAATTACTAATGTGAATTTGCTTGAATTGTATGCTGAATGCTTCTTGAGCTCAAGTTCAAAATTGAATGTGGCAAATTACAATTTTGTCCTCGTGTATAGGGCTCTTTTTATTGAATGAACATGTAAAACGTAAGGAACTAGATAGGCATAAGATTTTGTAGACTCCATGACTTAAATCATTTGAGTTCTTGAGTTTGGCTTAATTAGTTGCTAAAATCAATCTCAATTAACACAATCAAGTTGAGCAATAAGCCAATTGAGCTCAATTTACACATAAGCAGCACTATTCGGACACACTTCTAGTTTGGGCGTATCCAAATCAATTGTGGATATGGAAAAGTTTCCTTAATTGAAACCTTCTTAACTCTTGGATGACTTTGTGCAGCTGTATTTTCTTCTAATCATCTTTTCTCATGGAAGATTTAATTCTGAAGTCGTTGATTATGTTAATTGTCTTCTTGTGTATACTTTAGGGTGTTTCCCTTTTTGGTGTTATATAATACAATGCTTACAAAATGCAACCTTGACCAATGTGRCTACATATACTGAGTGTTGCAGCAGAGATAACATATGTGTGCTGTAATTTGTAGTCTAGACTGTCTATCTAAATGTAATATCTGAAATCTTTCAGGTGATTGAAATGTCTGGAGTTTGTGCTGCATCTGACATTTGGAGTGTCGGTTGCACTGTGATTGAGCTTCTCACTTGTGTTCCTCCTTACTATGATCTCCAGCCGATGCCTGCTCTCTTTCGAATTGTTCAGGTTGACCATTTTTATCTCTGTACTTTTATAGTTGTGTGCTTTGCTGTTGGGAAGTTAGAATATTCTGATGTCTTATTGTTATTGTTTTGGAATTAGTTTCATATCTTTGATCTGATTTTATTGTTCGATATGATACATTAAAACTTGTTTGAGGCATTAAAAGGAACTAAAGTTCGCTAATTAATTTTGTTTAATTTCTTAACTTCTCAGGATGAGCATCCTCCTATACCGGACAGCTTATCTCCTACTATTACGGATTTTTTGCGTCAATGTTTTAAGAAGGTAAAATAGCACTTATTGCGTACATTCTTTTATTTTAATCCTTCTCAGATAAATTCTCTAGTTCTAGGCTTCCAAAGTTCCTTCGTTCTTTCTTTATTTTTTAAAAAGAGTATATATGAAGGTTGTTTATATTGCTTACTAGTCATTGCGACATTTCCAATTAGATGAGAAATATAAGAGGAAATCTGATTGAGAGGGTGAATGTGCAATGTACATTTCAGCAAAGTTTCTAGAGTGTAACCATATAGCATGAATTGTAAACAGGATGTAATTTCTACTTTTTCATTTTTTCTCCTCTCGGGCAGTACTATTCAGTGTATTAAGYGGTTGAATTTGCTGACAAGCTGATAGCTTATCAAACTTCTCTCAAATCTTTGTACTATTTTTTCTCCAACTTTTGTCTTCTGTGCACTGAGCTAGTGTTTGGCTTGAAGCGCCAAGATGTTGCAGAACATGGTGGTTGTTTGGTATACCATGGGCTGAGGCATGGTTGGGGCTCTGATGTTGTCGGGAAGCATATCCTACGTTGTCTTGTTTGTGAAATGACTAAGCTGGTTAAATTTATCTGCAGAAAATTAAATGATGAATACAGTTATGCATGAATATCCTAGTTCATGTAACAAAAGAAGTGTCAAATAATGGTAACGTCTTGAATTGGACAAGCTAATATTTCTACGAATGAGCTGGTCTATGAAATTGGTCATATACTGTAGTACTTTCAAATACTTCCTTTGAGATTGAGTTGTACTTTTCAGGATGCTAGACAAAGGCCAGATGCCAAGACGCTACTTTCACACCCTTGGATACAGAATTCGAGGCGTGTTTTACAGTCCTCTCTCCGCCCTAGTGGAACAGTGAGGTAGATGTTTGTACTGCTTTTGCTATTCCTGAACGAAAGAAGAAAAACATACTTACCCTGCTTATTTAAAAGCGGTTATGTTTTTCTTGTAACTGTTTCCAGAAAGCAAGTCTAGAGGTGTTTGACTGGAAGAGTTTTTGCTTATAAAAATTTCAGATAAATCCTATTTTAATTTTCCAAAATGAATTTTCAGAAATTACTTCTTTAGCAGTTTGGAAAGCCCAAAACTAAGCATGAGGATGCCCTAAGCTGCTAGTATCATTGCTTTCTAGTCCTTCCAGATGCTTGAGATTCTGGAATTTGAAGAATAACTTGTATGATTCAAGAAATTTATCCTCAAAATATATTCACTTACATGATCTGAATTAGCAAACTTAATACATGTTCAATTTGCCTAATTTGAAATCTTAGTGATTTCGTTTAGACTAGTTATACTTGGAGATATATACATATATTTTCATTATTTGCGTAAGTTCACCATGAACTGTACAATTCTTTGTGTTCGATAGACATTCTTTCTGGAATTATTTGCGGTTGTTTGTTTCCGTACATTTTCTCATGCATGTTGCACTTTTTTCCGCTGATGTTGTTATTTCACTTCATGCATCTTGTGCTACTGATCATGAGTAGTAAATAATGTTTAATCTCAAATGGTGCTTGAAGAAACATAGAGGAAGATGGCTCAGATAGTGCAGAAATATCAAATGGAGACGATCAGAGCATTGTTGAAAGCTCTGCTGCTGAGAAAGTAGAAGTAAATTCCTGTAACTTAAATTTTGATGCACTATTTTCTAGGTATCACATGCTTTTGTATGTGATGGCTTAGTGAAAGTATCTTGTTTCAGGGATCTGGAAATGAGTTGTTATCAACAGAGACTAATGAGGTTATTAGATTGAGAGAGGAGCACAGTACAAGTAGCATTCCTGATGAGGACAGAACGGATAGCTATTGTGATGATGTCATATCAGATCAAGTTCCAACCTTGGCTATCCATGAAAAGAGCCCTATGCATACTGGCTCTAATAGATTTACAGCAAATCATGATGCTAGTGCTCCTAATTCAACAGAACCCGGTGAGTCATTCCTCCTAAGGGTGCAGGAAGAGGCGCTGGTTAATGGTGAACTGGGATCTTCTGAATTGAGGAGTAAAGGTATTGTATCTAAAAGGATTGATGGGAAAGGTAGTTCTGCACATCTGGACAACGATTCATTTGCTTTTGGGCTAAAGAGCAAAGACTATACCCATCAAAAGGTAAAGCTAAACCAGTTACTGGTCTTCCTCTGCTTTTCCTGTACAAGCATTCGTTGATCTTCTCTTTTGGAAATCAAAATACTGTGACTTTTGTGTATTCAATGTATAAGTTGTAGAGATCAGAGCATCCATCATCTCCGAAATATTGTAGAAATGGAGACAAAGTATTTTGGATGTAGATGTCTGTCGGAAACTATGCATATCCGTATGCATGTTCATTTATAGATTTACTTAATTCATTAGTCTTTGGTAGTATAACTTACTTTTATTCTGTCCCAACTGCAACTGAGTGGATTTTGTTTCGCTTTTCCACATCAAGTTTGTTGCGATGGTGCATTCACACACAATTAGCTGAAATGACAATTATCGGTTTGTAAGTATTCTTCAGATTTCTTGTGGTTGGGTAATTTTGGTAACAGTACCTCTAATGAAGTTGGTGGAGCAAATAGAGAAACAAGAATACGATTGACATTTCTTACGCCGGGGTTGTAATAAACATCATTATTTCCACAGTTCATTTTCTTTCGTATTTTACTAACACCAGAAGCTTCTTAACCTTGTTGCTAACGAATATCCCTATCTAAAAAATGAGAGAAAGGGATATAAAGCACCTATCTGCAGAAAGTGTTTTTTTTTTTTTTTTTTTTTTTTTTTTTTTTTTTTTTGTTTTTGGGGGAAGTGGTTCATGGATGTGTCTTGACAGGTAATGATCTTTGTAGATTGCAAAGATCTGTAGGGGTTACTGTTTTATGTGCAGGAGAGACGAAGAACAGCAAACCATCTACCATTCGAATAATTGTAGCTTGAGGTTGTGGAGATTCTTTTTACCTTCTCTCTTATTTGTGGTGCAGAAGGAGGAGTATTTTGAAAATTTAAACACCTAACCACTATGCAAATCCTTTTTTTCCCCTCCCCATTTTGACTACTCGTTCAAGTGAAAGTGTATGGATAAGTCCCTACTTTATCTTTGTGGATTCAGTTAATTTTCCTGAATCCTTTTATACTTTTGCTGTTTAATGCATAATATGTTTCTTTATCTGCTAATGTTAACATGGTAGCATCCCCTTTGTACATTAATATAAGCTTTTAATTGTAAAGATTAACAAATGGAGTAGATTTGTCATTGTCAACCTCTTACTCTCTTGGCTTTCATCTTATAGTATCATCGTTCATTGGATGTCTCCTTCACTCCATATATGGCAAATTGAAAGGAAAATGAAGGTGAATTGCCTTGGAGTTGAAAGATGTACCGGGGGATATGCATTTTCAGCCATTTAGGAACCAGCTTTTGTACATACATGCATACTAATTCTACCTGTTTCCTATCTCTCCTCAACTGGTCTTGATTTAAATGGTTTCTCCAGATAAGAAGCTTTAGTCAGGATGTGGAAAAGCAAGTCATGTGGTTTAATATGGCTTTCCAACATATACCACTTGGCACAGATACAAGTGTTCATCTGCGGATGCCAATTATACTGTTCCAATTTTTTATTTTGGATTTCTTTTTTTCCTCCAAGTCTGCATATCAAGTTTTGACTGTACGACATGCATTTTAGTTGGCTTAGGTATTCTTGAGTGCTTTGTACTTCACATGTATCTAGCTAGCCTCTTCACCCCCCCCACCCCACCCCCCAAAAAAAAAAAAAAAAAAAAAAGGCTCTTTTTTCTTCCCATTTTGCTTTCTGCAATTGACACGTGTTCTTATTTGCTTTTAATACTTATTTCTATCATCCCAGACTTATGAGGTCATTTTTCTGGTATAGTTCTCATGGATTTTACTGTGATTATCTTTTGAAGTCTGTGAAGCCATCAATCGTATCCAGTGAAACTGAGCTCAGTAGATTTAGTGACCCTCCTGGAGATGCCTCCTTAGATGACTTGTTTCATCCACTTGAGAAGAATCTAGAGGATAATGCAGCCGAAGCCTCCACCTCTGCATCGTCATCACATGCAAAAGAGAATGGATTTGCTGACCCCGGAAAGAATGATCTAGCAACGAAGTTGCGAGCGACTATTGCGCAGAAACAAATGGAGAAAGAACTTGGGCATGGAAATGGTGGCGATCTGCTTCGCATAATGATGGGCGTTCTAAAGGACGATGTAATTGACATGGATGGTCTGGTATGCATTTTTATCACTTCATGTCAGGTTGATATATTGCGGTATTTTTGCCGGATCATTTTAGTATCTTTGGCTTGTTTACTTGTCAGGGTTTTGAAGATAAGCTGCCTGCAGAAAATCTCTTTCACCTTCAGGTATTGAACAATTATCCATTTACTAATTTTCGCTCAATGTGTTAGCCCTTTATTGCTCTGGGTTGCGAGGGTTTCTTTTCAGACTAAAGATGGGAAATCATTAATAGTTCTTGAAATTAGGAAATTTTCTGTGGAAGAGGAGAAAAGAATTAAAGGCTGGATTTACATGGAAACTTATACTTGGTACTGCTTCCTTGTCTGACTCTAATATACACATATTGGCATAGTTCTAACTTAAGAATTCTCTTGATTTCTACTTTACCAAATATGTTTGTATTGATTTTTGTAGGGCCTCTGTGGAAAGTTGATAAGCTAGTTTCTTCTTCGCCATTCTGTTGCACATGCTTTCATTTATTAAGCATGAACTCCTTATATTAGCAATAGCGACCTGCATTTCTATTGGAGTAGCTATGCAATTCGATACAACTTCTATTTTGTGTTATAAATTTCTTTTAAACATGATTAGTCCAATTTCCTCATTATTTAAAATACCTGGTTTTACTTTACTAACTGCCTCATGAAAAAAACTTATTACAACCTTCCTTCATATATTTTAATAGTTAGGTTCCATTATATGGACCTGCGGATTTCGTCTCTCTATTCCTCTCTCTATTTATCTGTCCATCCCTTTGTGGAAAAGTTCTAAATTCTTTATGCTCATTGCAAATTAAAGGAGTAAAATATTAAGTTCCCAATGTTATTTGGATGAAAACCTGCATATCATGTGAAAGAGACCATAGAATTTCTAAGTGTTTCKTTTCTTTTCTGCTGACTCTTGCAATGCGCATAAGCATCATGATGCTTTAAGCTGCTGGGAGGCCTTGTGTCAGGTTTCTGCATATGACAATCTTGAATTGCAATTATGATACTTTTGAACAAGATTGTTCTAGAGCTTCTCAGTTTCTTAGCTAAAAAGTTGAAGAAAAGATGAGAAGGGTGGCAGATTTTTATAGAGGACTCCTTACAAGCATTGTGCTATTTATAGTCATCTAAAATCAATCATATTTTTGATGAGTTGACAAAACCAAGAAACAACCTCTGGTGCTGTGAAATATCAAAGATCTCCTTTAAAATCAAACAATTTACTAAATTGAGTATGGTCATGTATGTATATAGAATCTGCTGTACACCTAATATCCCTAAAACAATTATGGCAATAACAGAGGACAAACACAAGTTTTCTAAATATTTTATTTCTGTTCTGATTTGATTTGAATTTTTGGTGGTAGGCTGTTGAGTTCAGCAAGTTAGTGTCATCATTGAGGCCAGATGAACCAGAAGATGTTATTGTATCTGCATGTCAGAAGTTAACTGCTTTCTTTCACCAACGACCAGAGCAGAAAATTGTCTTTGTTACTCAGCATGGTTTACTCCCACTTATGGAGTTACTTGAAGTTCCAAGAACTCGTGTATGTCCTTTTCGTGGCTTATAATTTTAAAATGTACTTTCTTCTGATCCATTACTGAGACGCTAAGATCTATATTTGACTATTTTTCCCTTTAAAATCAGGTCATATGTTCAGTGCTGCAACTTCTAAACCAGATAATCAAAGATAACACTGACTTCCAGGAAAATGCTTGCCTTGTGGGCCTTGTAAGTACTACATTTAATTGTTTATGATATTATGTTACATAATGGCCTAGCTGGTATCAAATTATGACGTTTTCTTGTGTCGATGCTTTTAATTGCTTCATACCTATCAACTCTAATAGAAGTCAGCAAAACTGTATAACCTCCTGAAAGGTTGTGAAAAGAAAGAAAAAGAAATGGAAAAAGGCTTGATCTTCAATTTAAAGCTATGTAGTTTGACTTCTGCTTGAATTAGTTACTAAACTACATCAACAGATTCCTGTTGTTATGAGCTTTGCTGTGCCTGATCGGCCCCGAGAGGTTCGCATGGAAGCAGCATACTTTTTGCAACAACTCTGTCAGTCCAGGTAAACATCTTCAGTCTGTATATTTTGTTGCTTATAGCCACCAGTTTGCACCTGAATTTAGTTTCTTGCCTCTGTGCAGCTCCCTGACATTGCAAATGTTTATTGCCTGTCGTGGTATACCAATTCTAGTGGGCTTTCTGGAGGCTGATTATGCAAAATATAGGTTTGTATTTTGTTTTACGAAGAGAAATGCTTTTGCTTATGTGTGAGTTTAGTTGGTTCTATTCAATGTGTGAATCTACTTAGGAGGGAAATCCTTACCAATGGCAACTTATTCTATTAATTTGCAATGGAGGTTTAGTATAAAGGAATTAACTTTGTGGTTGCCACTAGGGGTGTCAAAGTGATGGATGTTAGGGGCCATGTTGGGACAAAAATGTGATGGTGTACCAAGTTGTCCCATTTTTGGATGGGTTTTTATTAATCAGGATCATTGTCTTTATTTCTTAGTTTTTTT
>MEJB01000105.1:2967143-3253528 GCA_001752375.1 Rhazya stricta
GGGAGAGAGATGAAATTAACATGCCCTGGGAATAAACTCATTTCTTACTCCTTTTTTTCCCCCCTTTTCTTTTCTTTTCTAAGATATACTCTTGCAAAACAAAAGGAGCATGTGTGAATATGTTTTGCACAACCCAAGTGAATTCTGAACATGCCCATTTATAGAATGGGACATTTAAGCCCATCCAACAGTTCCCATATTTTTATTTATTTGGGCCTCGGCAGGGCATAAATGCGACTTGGCATATAGGCTTAGTTGCCAGTCTTGGTAAGGTTTCTTGCACCTAGCTGTGGCAGCCTGCAGTTATAGGAGTTAATCTGGGTGTACCATTTCTTCTTTTTAACATTAACTTATATGGTGAAATAATTATAAGGAAAATTTCTAAGTCACTGATTGCATGACCGGATATGATTGGTATAATTGTAAGCTTCTTATAGCAAAAATCAAGAAATTCATCCATCAACCGTAGCAGCTGGGAAAATAGTGCTGATAGCACCAGTCTAGTTGTAATGAATAGAAGTGCATTTGGGATTTTCAACAATTGTCAGTGAATAGGTTCTGGTGGAAGATACACATTTCCATTCAAAGCCATTGTGTTTTGCTGAAAAGTGAAAGCTAGAAAGATGGAAAGAACTGATTGCCTCAATGGACTACATTAAATCATTAAAATGATCTCCAAAATCAAATGTTAAAACTTAGGAGCTGAAGCTTAAATGTCTTTGAAGTTCGGTTTGAACAGGAGGACTCTAGATCATAGTTATTAATTCTATCCTATTCTGCAAGTATAACGGTAAGTTTAATAGCTTGTATTGTACTTCAAATACCAGCCAATAACTGCAATTCTGCTGAATAATTGCTGAAGCTTGGATTTTGGATATTTGTGGATTAAGTAAATAAACCATTGCGATATCCATTACCCAAACAAACCTTATCTCCATATGCACATTGATCCTTTCATATTCCATTAAGAGACAATCAATTAAAATTTTTAAATTATCAATGATCGTTTTGATGGTTTTGATCCAACGAGATCTCTCATTTAAAGTTTCGAAGCAAGTTGAGAACATTCATCTTGTCTGTGAATCTGAAAAGTGACTGTTTAATGGCCATTGATGTTTCTAATCTTTGTGCTCGTGATGCTTCTTTTCTTCTGTTTCATTCTGCTCTTCTCAGTTACCTTTTCACTTATGCATTTTATAGTTCATGCCCAACTTTGGACCTCACTCTTTTGGCCGCTATACAATAGTATCGTGTGTTTATTTTATTTTCTTCTGAACAAGTATTAGCAAAATGTGTCATATTAATTCGTCTCTTAATTTTCTCCAACTCCAGGGAAATGGTTCATCTGGCTATTGATGGTATGTGGCAGGTATTTAAGCTTCAACGGTCTACCCCTAGGAATGATTTTTGTCGTATAGCTGCCAAGAATGGTATATTACTYAGGCTCATAAACACCCTTTATAGCTTGAATGAGGCTACTCGTCTAGCTTCCATAKCTGGTGGAGGTGGATTTCCAACAGATGGTTTGGTTCCACGTCCACGGTCTGGTCCATTGGAGGCTTCCTTGGTACAGGCTGAGGCATCAACATATGGCATTGACCAATCTGATCATTTTAAAAATAAGCATGGAGTTATGGATCATGTTTTACCATCTGGAACACAAGAACTGTCACGTGCTTCAGCTTCGCATTCACCAGATTCCAGATTATTTTCTCATGACACTGATCGACATCAATCCAGCAACGCCAGTGTGGAAGCCTCAGGTAGTTCGAAAGTGCCCGATTCCATGTCCTCAGACAAAGTAATGACAGATCGGTGGAAAAATGATCCCTCCCGTACTGAGTATGATCCCAGGCTGCAAAGAGGAATGAGTTCTGCAAATAGAACATCAACAGATAGGGCTCCAAAATTGATCGAAGGGGGAGTGAGTGCATTTTCAGCTCCAACTGCTAACCAGCAGGAGAATGTTCGGCCCCTTCTAAGTCTGCTAGATAAGGAGCCCCCTTCTCGCCATTTTTCAGGTCAGCTTGAGTATGTACGCCATCTTACAGGTTTGGAAAAGCATGAGAGCATACTGCCACTTCTACACACATCTGTTGATAAGAAGTCAAATGGATTAGAGTTTCTGATGGCGGAATTTGCAGGTACTAAAATTGATCTTGTTATTTGATTTGTTTTCTGTCGAGCACTCCTCCCATACTGGAAGGGAGAACTATAAACTCCCAAGATGACATATCAGATATTTCTTGCATCTGTTGTATGTTACTTGACCTTGACAAGCTTGAACTAATCAAGTTCTACTGTACTTTTTGTGTAATTATATGTTGTTACGTATTGATAACATCTTTGTTATTTAGGATTAGATACCTTGTCGCATAATCTTCAGAAGATTGTTAACTTTTTGCTGATAGTTAAGAAAGAGATTCCAGTTTCAGTTTACAAAGTTCATACCTTATGTTCTTTTTTCTATGTCATAACTATGGTGCTTTTCTATGTTGCCAACTTCTTCCTTTTCTTTTTGGGTTCTTATTGACTTCTTTTGTCTGGAGTTATGAATAGCACAAGAATTGTGAATGACACTGACGAGAAAAAATATGTTATAACTTACAACTTGAAATTCCCCCTCCCAAAAGGAAAAAACAAAAGGACAACAAAGAAAGAAAGAAAAGGAATGCTTAAATTGACAAGGTGAGAATTAGTTTACTGGTATTGCTTAGACTCTAAGGGGAATCTTCTAGTCAAATTTGTTTCAAAATGTTTTGAAATAATTTGACTCCATAGCTTGTTGAGATTTGGAAAATACTCAAGCATAATGCCTATTTTCTGCATGTAGGAGCACTTGAGACAAATATGTGAGTTAGTATGGCCTATATATGAATGGATGAGGACTCACAACGTGGTAGTCTGTTACTTGTTGCTGCTCTAGAATATAAGCCAATTGATATTAAATATCAAAATTAAGAGGAACAAGGCTAAAAAGACTGACCTTTGTGCCATACCAGTGTATCCCCTGTACCCTTTTGGTTCTCTCTATATATCATATATAGAAACCGTTTTCCGTTTTAGTCCAGTGTATATCGTTTGTACTGTGGTTCAACATTTTGAAATTAAAAATAAGATATTACTTCCTTTATCCAGAACTAATTGTCGACATCTCTATTTTGGGATTGAAAATGAATGTCCAATTTCCTAAATTAAACATATTTTCAATCTAAATCTACRACTAACCTCCTTAACTCTAGGGATAGGAATCTCGCTAGCAATGGGTCCCACCACTAAACCTCTTTAATTAATAAGGTTAAGGTGGTACCTTGATATGGTCAAATATTCTCCTAAATTTTTATGTCAAGTCAAAATAGGACATTCAATTTTTGATGGAGGGAGTAKATTAATTTTCTAAAGTATAATTCACTACTTTTGAGAATTGATTCTCTCTTGCTCCACAAATTTTCTAGCTAGCTCCTGAGTAGAAAGTGGGATTTATTATACTTGTACAATTTGCCCTCGAGAGAACCCACACAAGAAAGGAAAAAGAGAAAAAGGAAAAAAGGACAAGAAGGTGATAGTAACTGAAGGAATAGCTGGGAAAGTTAATACACTTTTAGATAACCTCTTTTATACATGTGTTTTCTTAATTAAAAAAAAAAGTGCTTATATTGCATTGTTTTCTGCACTGATATTAGTTGAAATGATATTGACTTTCTTTGCTTGGCATTTATTTTGTGTTTTGCTGAAAACTTACCAAATGGATGTTTAGAGGTCTCTGGGCATGGGAGAGGAAACAGCAACCAGGAGTCATTACTTAGGAATTCGTATAAATCAGCAAATAAGAAGGTCGGAACACAGGCATCTAATGAGGGCATGGCTTCTACATCTGGACTTGTCTCTCAGACTGCTTCAGGGGTTTTATCTGGCTCTGGGGTTCTGAATGCTAGACCAGGGAGTGCTGCATCATCAGGGTTACTCTCACATATGGTGTCACCTTGGAATGTTGATGTTGCCAGGGAGTATTTGGATAAAGTGGCAGAGCTTCTTCTTGAGTTTGCTGGAGCGGACACAAGAGTGAAATCATACATGTGCAGTCAGAGTCTGCTTAGCCGTCTTTTCCAGATGTTTAATAAAATAGAGCCCCCTATTCTTTTGAAGGTATTGTATTTAGTTTCTGGTAATGAGTTTGATCTAAGCCCATCTGCCGGTACCTGATCATGTCTGTTATGCTCTTTTCAGTTGTTGAAGTGCATCAATCATCTTTCAACCGATCCACACTGTTTAGAGCATTTGCAGCGTGCAGATGCAATTAAGTACTTGATTCCTAACCTTGATCTCAGAGAGGGYCCCCTTGTTTCTAAAATACATCATGAGGTGAGCTTTTAAAATGTTTTGTCTTTATCCTAGATCATTTCTTAACAATATAATGATGCAGACTGTCCATATCCCGAGGTACCAAGGATTCATAGTGTCGCCAGGGTAATTCCTTTAGTACACTGATATGGCCTACCATGTTTTTGAACTTATTATGCTTGAAGCTTGCTTGGTATTTGAGAGGTGCTGACAGGTTCACCTTTACTGTTGCTACCCGATACTTGAGTGGTCTAATATTTTTATACGTCAACTGGTCACAATTTTAGCTAGTGGTGGTACCAGATTTTTCAATATATTTTCTCAAACATGTTTTGACTTCTGGACATGAAGGGAAATTTTGCATTAATCTATTTTTTTCCTACATTTAATGATCTGTATTACCACTCCCTGTGGTGGAAAACAGAACCTGCATCCAGGTGCAATAGTCTAAGCTAGAAGCTTATTGCATCACAAGTTAAACTGTGCACGAACGAAATCTACTTAGAGAAATCTGTTGTACTCCTGTTTCCAATATCTTGGTCGCATTTCGTGAATCCAACTTTTTATTGAGAGTAACATGGATTAAAATTTGTCACAATCGGTCAATTTTTCCCAAAGGAAATTGTTGCAAACATATCACTCTAGACATCTCCAACCATTTGGGGTCCATGCTAAGTTACTCCCAACATTCAAGTGAGGCATGTGCTTCAACTTGCTTCAACCTGACAAAAGGGTAAGTGCTGCATGATGAGCGCCAAATGCTTCAGTTTTTACTGGGTGATAGCCATCCTATTTTCAATTTTATGTCAATCTTGAGGGATAACTGTGAGAGAACATTAAACTTTTGGAGTATGGTTCCAAATTTGGGAAGTCTGAAAGAATTTATGACTCTAATAATGGACAGAGGAAGTAAGGGGTATTAGAATGAACAACTTTTGTATCCCTTATCATTTGCTATCTAGGAGAGGAGCTTCTTTCTTTGGGAACATAGAAGTAAGTATGGTATATAAATACCTGTGCTTAATAACAAATGGTATATTAAATTAGAAGTACTTTCTTGATCCTAAATTGGACGTGTTTGATCCCACATGTATTTTATACACAAGTTGAATGCATAAAATTTTGTAATAAGATATAGGGAACCTGTGGGCTACTATATGCTTTATGTCAAATCCAGAGACAAAGAAGTAATTTATAGATGGCCTAATTTAGGCAYATAACATATTGGAGAGGGTTTCCTTTAAGGTTGGATGTCCCAAAATAGAAAGTATACTAATCAAATTACTCTGAAAAGGAATATCATTTATTGTTTCTCTGATGCCAGTTTACTTTCAAACTTTTGTTTTTTGATCTCATATAGCGTGTTATATAGTATGACCTATTTAGTGTCATATATTTGTTATAGCTTTCTAGTGCAGTGTATATTCGGTATCAGTATATTTTGTAGTTTATATCTTTATAGCCGTTGTGTTTATGTTACTCTAATATTCAATGCATGTGTATACAGATCTTAGCACAGTCATCTAAAATTAAAATAATATATATATTAATTTTTTCAAGTTGATTAACCATGTCTTTGGAAGCTTCCTAAATGATTCTTTACTGCAGGTCCTCAATGCACTGTTCAATCTCTGTAAGATCAATAAAAGGAGACAGGAACAGGCTGCAGAAAATGGGATCATTCCACACTTGATGCAATTTATCATGTCTGGTTCTCCACTAAAGCATTTTGCCTTGCCTCTGCTTTGTGATATGGCCCATGCTTCGCGTAATTCAAGGGAGCAGTTGCGGGCTCATGGTGGTTTGGACGTGTACTTGAGCCTACTTGAAGATGAGTACTGGTCTGTGACAGCTTTAGATTCCATTGCTGTTTGCTTGGCACATGATAATGACAGCAGGAAAGTTGAACAAGCTTTACTCAAAAAGGATGCTGTGCAAAAATTGGTTAAATTTTTTGATAACTGTCCGGAGCAGCATTTTCTACATATACTGGAGCCATTCTTGAAAATTATCACGTATGTGGTTTTAAAGTTTTTTTATATTTTCTATATATTCTCCATCTTATATGCAATTTATGTCACCAGAGGAAAAGAAAAAAATGTCCTAAATTTATTTTTCCTTGAGCTGACATTCAAGTACCTTCAACCCGCACTTTAGCATTGCTGATGTGCTGCATGTTATGGATGATTTCCAGATATCCTCTTCAAAAAGGAGAATATGTAGATATTCAGTTTGACTTCTAAGTGCTTAGCTGCCATTTGATGAACAATGGAATGAGGGAAGTTGTCATTAGATTTGCTACTTAATAGTCACTGTAGCAGCTTTGCTTTTTTGGCCAAGGACAAAGTATATGCCTCACTATAGAGATTATTAAGTTAAGAAGCCATCCCCTTCAACATCTTCCCCTTTGATAATTGTTGTCAAGTATTAGTGAGATAATGGCTAGCACACATCTTCAAGAGCACCTTAAGGAGTTGAACTCTGTAGTCAAACTGATTCAGGAGTCAAATATATTGAACTATTATAGAGCTAGTTTAGAATCCAATGAAGCTTCATTTGTTTGTGGTTGGTCAAGATTCTCTTTTTCTACTTTAGGTTGAGAACCGATCTATTTTTGTTTCTTGTATAGGAAATCTTCTCGAATCAATACAACTCTAGCTGTAAATGGCTTGACACCGCTACTGATCTCAAGGCTAGACCACCAAGATGCTATAGCTCGACTGAATCTGCTCAAATTAATAAAGGTAACTGTCTGACCTGTCCTGTGTTATGTACATACATACATGATGCCTAGGGTTTCAGAAACACGTGCTCTTTGCAGTTTGTTGAATTTATTTGCCAGCAGTACYGCATTTTAGTAAAGGTTTTACATGAGAAAGAAAGATACTTATATATATTGAAAGGGGAAAGAAACAATATTTTCAGTTACACCATATTCAAATACTAGGAAATTGCAGTATCTATTGTGCTCTCGAGGTTTTTGTTATCCTCTATGAGCTTATGCCATATGCACAGGTGAAGCCCCTTTGGAGATGTAGCTGTTTTATTTGATTGTTGTATGTGGCCTATTTATTTGGGTACGCAAAGTTTCAATTTTATTTGGAGCCAATATATGAAGAATATTTATGATGCTTCTAACTTGAGCTTGATTGTGAGATCACCAAAATCACTTTCTGATACTGGTGTTCTTGCATGTCATATTAGTCATTAAGCTATATGCTTTCTTCTGCTTTTGAAGTTTGTCATCCTTATTAKCTATCAATAGAGTATTGAGAATGTATATGCTGATGGGATGATATTCATGGGTTACCATGCTAGTGCCATAATCATGTTACTAACTGCATTACGTCCTCTTTTCCTTTTCGGATTTTTGTCAGAAAGGGTTTGTAGAAACCTCTTAAAATAAACATGTTTCATTATAAATTCCCACATTAGCATTGCTTAAAGCAGAAAGATGGATGTGATGTTATTATTGCATATCGGGGCCAACCATAATTCACTAAAGGTAATGTTGTCAAACATTTTTCTAAATCTTTGAGCCAAGTGAATTGTGGACATTCAATTTAAGACGGAGGGACTGTGATTTTCATGCAACTATATTTACTTTGTCTACATTGTCATATATTTGAGGTGAAATTTTACTAAAAATATTTGGTCTAATGATTGAATTGAACTTTTCCTGAAAACTGGTRCACTGATGGAATAATTTTGGAGAAGAGTTGGATGGTTTAATAATTTGGGTAATCTAACTTACAAACTTAGAAGTGGAGGAAAATGTTATTTTCTGCTTAAATCAGCTTACTGGAATTACTACTCTTCTGGCAGGCTGTTTATGAGCACCATCCACGTCCCAAGCAACTGATTGTGGAGAATGATCTTCCACAGAAGCTTCAGAATCTGATTGAGGAGCGCCGAGATGGGCAGAGTTCCGGCGGCCAAGTTTTGGTGAAACAGATGGCTACTTCGCTTCTTAAAGCACTTCATATCAACACTGTTTTGTAAATTTGGATTATCGAATATTCTCTCCAAGCTGTATATCTGATAGTTCTCCAGGGTGTAATTAAGAAAATTCCCCTTCGATCTTCTAATCTTTCTTTTCTTTTCCTTATTTCTGTGCAAAATTTCATTTCATTATTCGGCTCTAAATTTTATTGGGGGCTAGGGACGTGTTAATAGATTATCATTGTCTCTGGTTAGTGCAAAAGTATTTTAGCCTTCTTTTAGCTGGAATAGGTATTCTGACCTGTTGTTTGTTTTCTTTGTAGAGCTGTTCTTTTTCTTTCCTTTCATTTTCATGATTTTGATATAACATTTTGGAAAAATGTTATCTAATGTTTGATTAAGTTAATTGAAAAATTGAATATTCTAACACTTCTAATCATTTCTGTTTTGAGATGTTGGTGAGGACATAATGTGTATATGGTATATGTTCTAGACTTATAGGTACATTCCTCGGAAGGATACGAAAATGTATTGCAATGAGAAGCTCATGAAGACCTTGAAGCTGCTGACTAGGGGTATGTTCTCATCTGCTTTTAGCTTTTTTCCATTATAGCTTATAATGAAAGAAGCTAAAAGCACATCTTTTAAGCTTAGAGAACAGATCTTAGAGCACTCTTGCCATCTTATCTTTGATTATATTTCCCTTTTTACTAGTAAATTCACTTTCAAATGATTTTTAACCATTTTATAAGTTTTGATTATTGCGCATGAAGAAAACTTCTCTTTACTCTTTCCGTGTCATTTTTTATTTTCAAAAATAGTAAAACACGTTTACTTGCTAATCTTTTAAAAATAAAAAATGCAGTGTAGAAAATAAGGAGAAAAATTTGTATAAGAAAAAGTTGCTTTGAGTTTCTTAAAAAACCAAAGCAAGGAAAATTGATTTTCTCTTCTCAAGTTGGCCCTGAGTGGCTACGGTTACTGTTAGGATTTCCTAAATGGAAACTACTAGATATCATATAAATCAAATCATAATCAATGGTAGATTCTCTAATTTATCTGAAGAGAAAATAAATTAATTGCTTAAATATATGAGCTCCATTTAATTCTTTAGCGTCTCCCACTTGGTCCACATAAGCTTAGTGAGACAAATAGACGAATACAAGAATCGTGTCGATCATCCCGGTAACTTTCTTCCATGTATTAAGATGTATAATGTACTCTATTCAAGCATTACAACTTTTTGATTGAACAAATGATCACAACCCGAAAAACCAAATGTCCATATTAATGTATTGTTATAGACAAAAATTAGAGAATATGGAAGCAAATCTAAATGAGCCAATAAGTTCCATGTGAATTACATGATCCATGAAAATATTAACTGGTAACCAGTTAGTCATAGGATCAACAATCATCAAATTGGTGCTAATATGTTTAAGAGACAAATCATGCTTCTTATAATGTAATCTTTAACCGTTAAGTCAATATGTTTATTTTTACGATCATTTTTATTGTTCTTAGAAAGATATATAGCAACTGAGTTGTCACGATAATAATAGAATCAACAATCATAGGACTATGAATGAGATTCTTTAATCATAAACGCTCTGATATAGCTCCATGCTACAAATTCAACTTTCATTGTGAATTGTGCAGCAAATTTGATACTTCTCCAAGACAATGCACTTCTGCCAAGAAGGAAAATGCATCCTCAACTAAATTTACTAGTGTCTTAACATCCACCTAAATCAGAATATGAATATATAACCACCTCCAAGGAGTCAAGAATTTTTGTATGTTAGTTTGAAATCCTTGATTTCTTACAAATATTTCATAACCATTTTACCAGCTTTCCAATGATTGGTTTGATATTTTCCAAGCATTCCCACTGAATTGCTATATCAATTCTAGTACAAACCTGAGAATACATAATGCTTCCAAAGTATAAGAAATGCTTTACATTTGCTCTTTCTTCAATGCATTCCAATAATATTGGTTTAATGTGAGATTGATCGCATTTGATACTGGGAGCTATAATAGATGAACAATTCCTTGTACCAAATCCATCTAGAATCTTTTCAATATAGGACTTTTGGGATAGTTCAAGTGACCTTTGGATCTATCTTTGTGAATCTCAGTGCCAATGACTTAAGAGGCTTCATCCATATTCTTCATTTCAGAATTCTAGACAAAGAACTATTTAGTCTTGTGTAATAAATTCAAATCACTACTCACGTAAAATATTATCTACATATAGGACTAGAAAGTATACTTGCTTCCACTAATCTTAAGGTATATACATTGATCAATGATATTTTCTGTAAATCTGAAAGAAGAAACAACGTTGTGAAATTTAATGTGCCATTGACGGGAGTCTTGTTTTAGCTTTTGAACAGGGTGACTTTTATCTTTATCTTAAAAGCCTTTAGGTTCACACATGCATATCTCATCTTCAAGATCCCCATTCAAAACAGTTATTTTTACATCCATTTGATGTAACTCGAAATGAAAATGAGCTACTAGTGTTATGATTATCCTGAATGAATCATTCTTTGAGACTAGATAGAAGGTTTTGTCATAACCAATGCCTTCCTTTTGAGTGAAAACCTTGACTACAAGTCTGACTTTATATAGTTTGATGCTACTAAATGAATCTTTTAGTTTCGCAGACATATTTGGATCCCACTGGAGAGACTCCTTCTAGTAACTCAATGATCCCACACTTTATTTTTAGCCATAGATTTCAACGCATCTTTCATGGCATCATACAAAGTCATGTAGGAGTTTCCTCCATGCATGGCTTGTGAAAATGAACATGGGTCATCCTCTAATCCAACATCATAGTCAGATTCTYGGAGATGTATGTTATGATTGAGTACCCATACAACAGTCAATCTATATTTTGATGATAACAAACCATTGAGAAGTACTAATGTGCATGTGAGTTTGATATATAGAAAGGAGTCAAAAGACATGATCCTGATAATTGCATATTCATTAAGAAAGACTTCAAAGCAATACAAACTCTTGCAAGAAGAAGATGATAATCTCAAGTCACAAATTGAACAATTGAAGATTGAAAGACTTGAAGATTATAGATTAGTCATATGAGTTAAATAGGTCAGATCATTCTTTTGTGTCTAATCCCTTTAATATGCATTTAAGTTTATAAAGATCAAAAGCGTTTTTAAAAACTTTATACGAACCATTTTAAGAAGTTTTGAAAACATATACTATATTCTACCCTTGCTTGCATCTCAAAGAAATTTTGAAGAGATTGATATTTTCAAAGTTATATGGCCAAGAACTATTGCCACGGACGAATTAACCATCCTTAGCACTATCCTGGGACCTCAGATAGTATGTTTTGTCAGTGATCTGTGCATTTCCAGTGCACGTCTATTCCAAAATTGCAAGGAATCTCTCAGCCTATCTTTATGAAATCAAATCCCAAGATCTTTATTGTCTTATCCTCAGTTTAAAGAGCGAAAAAGTGTAAAAGGAACTTTATCTACTTTTGGGAAAAGATTTCCAAGGTTATCTAGGACTTAAATTCTTTTTTAAAGGGCTGTTGTGCTGTAAAACTCGTTTTCGGGTAAACTCTTTGTATATTGTGTATAAAGCCTTTGTGACTTTTTCTAGTGGATTTGAAAATCTTAAGGGTCTGAACCACTACAAATCTTGTGTTTGTTTGTGCTTTCCTTTATCATTTTCTTGTTATCTTGGTTGGTTATAGCCTTCATTACTATAAATACATTTAGCATTTATTACACCTGCTCGATATTTATGCTCAAACGGTGAAAATTTTGTATTTACTGCAAAAAGTTTTAAAAACAAAAATCACCCCTCTTAGGTACATTTAAATTGGTATCAAAGCAAGGACTTCTAATTTAAAGGATTAACATCCTAGAAGAAAAGATCCATGGCTTCTTCATCTTTAAACAACAAAGAGGGGTTTTCCATTAATAGGCCACCACTCTTCAATGGCACTAACTATTACTTTTGAAAAACTGGTATGTGTATTTACATATTTTTTGTGAACTATGACTTATGAAACATTGTTACCAATGGACCATTTGTGCCATTCAAGTTTGTTGATAGTGATAGAGTTTCAAAAGTTAGGGATTAGTTCAATTGTAACACCCCCAGATTAGAAAACATTCCTAACCCAGGAGTGTCACCCATTTACCCTTACATAATACTCATATTGAAATAATTCAACCCCAGTAATATCATTCACCAACAAAATACTCATATATTTAAATTCTAGCGGAAACTTTTGAAAATAAACGAACCAAATTTAAACATTCAACAAGTTCATAAACAAATAGAAAATTTCATTAAYAGAACGACTTTTGGGTATTAAAGCCTGCTTCCAAACGATCATCACACACCATCTGGATAGTCATCACCYGAAACGTAAAATAAGGGAATATGGGGTGAGCTACTATGCTCAGTGAGTAAATCCATGCATGAATGCATATGTCGTGCACTATATGTCATGAAGTTCAAAAATTCACTTTGCTAAAAACTTTCCAAAACTTTCCTTTTCAAAATCGCGAGAAATTTCCAAAAAATTTCCATTTCATCAAACTTTCGAAACATTTCCATTTCATAAAATTGTGAGAACTTTTCAAAAAATTTCCTTTTCATCATACTTTCCAAACATTTTCATTTCATAAAATCATGAGCTCACTTGGTGTAACGCCTAACCATTAAGCTCCACAGTGGACAATTATTATCTGGAAATCGATCATATTCTAGTGGTAGAACCGCGAAACGGTTAACATAACTTAATAGTTTCTTGAACATCACCTCATAAGAGGTGAGCAACACATGAATTCCCACCGTACAAGAGGGTTAGGTCGGGTGCGCCAGTCCTCCATGCCTCATTTTCCACTCGCATCTTTCATGGTTTAAGCTTTACACCCCTTTCCAAAATCCTTAATGTCTAGAAATCATTTAACATAAAAATCACATCTTTCCAAAACTTCATTCCTCAAAACATTTGCTTTTCCAAACTTGATTCTTTAAAAACATTTGCTTTCTTAAATACATGATTATGCCCATGCAAAACACCGTGCAAAATACTATAGACTATATGCACATGAACATGGATCACATAAACTCTGAACTTAAACTTTCCAACATGTCATCAAGTAGAAAAATTCATATGCTTGAAATAAAACCATAAACCATATCACATAAAAGCAATCCAATTATAAGCATGAATTCACATTCAATTCACATAGAGAGATTCAATCATAACAACAATACACTTGTATCAAATAAATGAGAATGTGGTGATTTACTCACATCAAAGAAATAGATTTACTTACCTAAAACTCATATTCAATTCACCTAAGAGTAATTTAATTATAACAACAATACATATGCATTAATGAGAATGTGAGAATTTACTTACTTGTAGTCCTTAGTAAATTTGTTTACTTTAAGTCACTAGCGGGGTGCCTTGGTTGCCTACAACATCAATGTGCCACAGTATCTTAATATTATTACACAAAGAATATTCATTTAAAACTTGTTTAACCAAACACATTCATTTAGGTGTTTATCATTAATACCTTCATTATTTTTCTTGTGGTAACATCAACCAATAATTTCTTAAGATTAATTTCCATGTCAATAAAACTAGAACTACTAACAGTACAATTTAATTTCGTGACTCTTAATTTATTCTTGAAATAACAACAATGATCGTAATCAAAATATATATTATTTTATCATACAAACCCTAAATTTCATCCTAAATTATATTCCAATATATTTGTAGAATTATATCCTTATTTTTACTTTATCACGCTAACAAATTTCATATTAAACATATTCCATATTTTTTTCTTAATTATTGTTACATAATACAAAACTTAAGTCACTCGGTTAATTTAAATGAAAAACTAARGATTCATTTTGAATCCTGAACCTTAAGTRTGGTATCGAGTTTAAGATGTAATGGCATCAATTTTGAAAAAAATGCGCTTCGGGAGTGCAAACAGCAGTCCTAGTTGCGCACATGCAGCGCGCACGCAACTGGTTCAAGGAAAGGTGAACGATGCCTGGTTGCCTGGGCGCATGGGCGTTCTCTGTTCTGGTTAAGCTGGCGAATAGCAGGCTAAGAACCCAACCTCAAAGCTGCTGCTGGATTGAGCAAACCTTTCTGGAYGGCAGTTCTAGATTGCAATCGGTGAGCAGAGGAGATCYAGTCGTGCAGAAGAGAAGAGAATGGCGGATYTRGGCTATAACACCCCCAGATTARGAACTGTCTTAGGCCAAGAATATTACATTACCTTACTCGTAAAACAATCAACTACTACAGTAAATAAAAGAAATCTTAACCCTTGTCAAAAATTTATAAAAATCCAACAGAGTTTTCTCTGTAACTTCAGAAACTATCCATTTAAACTCAACAATATCCAGAACAATAAATAATGTGTTCTAACAAATCTTTCACCAACCCAACATTTATTCAAACTAAAATTTGCGGAAACCCAAAAGAGTTTAAAGCACAGATAGCTAAACCAAATAAGAAATAACTTAATGATAAGCAAAAATGATTCTAGTCAACAACTATCTTAATCTATCAAATTAATTTAAAATATGCTTCAGGGTATCGTGGTTTGCCCACAAGCGACCTCCTCGCACCATTTGGCTACACATCACCTAAAATGTAAAATGAGAGAAATGGAATGAGCTATTTAGCCCAGTAAGCAAATCTCATGCATGAATGCATAAATATGCCATACATGCCATGAATTATAAAATTTCACCTTTTCAATGAAAACTTCTAAACATTTCCACTCCATAACCTTTTTACAAAATCTTTCCTTTCAAAATGTATGACCTGTAAAACATTTCATTTCATTACATTCGTGAGCTCACTGAGTGTAACGCCTAGCCATTAAGCTCTGTAGTGAGCCATTATTCTTTGGAACCCGATTACATTCCTACAGGTAAAACTGCAAAGCGGTTAACATTACATTACTTTTCCTTTCCTCTTTTCAAAAAGGTGAACATTATATTTCCCTACCCTCCAAGAGGGTCGAGTCGAGTGAAACCGTTCCCCCACGCCCCATTTTCCATTCACATCTTTCATGTCTAGGTTTACACTCCTTTCCAAAAATCTTAACATTTTCCTGAACATGTTACATTTATAAAATTTATTCCCTTTCAAAATTCATTTCCTAAACCATTTACTTTCTAAATGTATGAATGGCTAATGTCAGGAATGATGTAGAACACTAGCTACATGCCCATGATATGAAATGCATACAACTGTATTTAACATACCATTCGACATAATAACAGTACAAGATATGAGACACGTGAAAACATTCCACACAATCAACACATTTCATAACATAATCCCATATCGCCATCACACAACACACAACAAAAGAGATAGGCGGGTATAGAGGTTTACTTGCAAAGAATCTCATATACAACATATTAATCTACTTAAAGGAATTTAGATACACCAATTCATATGCGTTAATGAGATGTGAGAATTTACTTACTTGGAGTCCTTTACGTTAAAAGGTTCTTATTTAAATTGCGAAGTGAAATCCCTAGACCGTTCTTAATGTTAAGGACCTCGAAATGACCTAATTGTGGTTACAGAAGGAAAGTCCATTTAGTACGATTGGACTAAGGAAAGGCGCACGGTGCCTGGTTACCTCGGTGCATGGGCGTCCTCTGTTCTAGTTAAGCTGGCGCACATCAGGCTAAGGACCCAACCTCAAAGCTGCTGCTAGATTGAACAAACCTTTCTGGACGGCAGTTGTAGATTGCAATCGGTGAGCAAAGGAGATTCAGTCGTGCAGAGAAGAAGAGAATGAAGGATCTGGGCAGTGGTGTCGCAAGCTTCAGGCGGAGATTCGTGTAGAGGTGAAGTGTTCGGATCCTATCGGCAAGCTACAACAAGCGACCAGCTACCCCACAACTGCAGTCAATTTGAGCGACGTCGCTATGCATGGGCTAGGTAGAACGGTGACGGGTCGACCTCGCAGATGGCGAGCAACCGTCTTGTGGCAGGTAGAGATGAGTTGCTAGTAGCCCGGCCAAGTGGCTTCTGTGTGGTGATCTGGGCGAGAAGCGGGCTATTGGCAGGGAGAGATAAAGAGAGAGAGAAGTGTTGGCAATGGCGGAGGAAGAGGCATGGCGGTGAGGGCAACTAGGGTTAGGGTTTTCTTTCTCTTCTTTCTTTTGGGGAAGAAGATGAATAGTGAACTTTAATTTAAGTAGCTTTTTTTTTTAATAGAAACTAGCTTAACCCTAATCGAAATTCCTTCATGGGTCATTTTTATTCCAACCAACTAAGCTCAACAATTTTAAAATCTATAAGTTTCTTCCGGCCCAAAACCGAATTCTAAGTTTGATTTCAGGTTTGAATAAGAAGAGGATCGACTTTAACGGGTCAAGTCTAAATTAATTAACTAAGATTTTCTAATTAAATTACACTAGTAAAATTTCACCTTTAAATAAATATACTCACACATTAACTCATAACAAATAATGAATCAAGGAATTAATTATTTATTTCTAATTGGTACATCGAATGCTAGGGCCTTCAAGTCCTTTCGTTGTAAATTAATGAATTCACTAACAATCATGAACATGCAAATTTTTGGATTAGAATATAAATTATATAATTATATATAAAGTTCCTAAAATAAAAAAAATAAATTCTCGGATATTACATTAATGATGATGATGATGTGAAGAAGAAGACGACTAGCGGCTTCCAAACAATGAACATCCTATGTTGTGCTCTAGACTCTAATGAGTATAATACGGGGTAAGTGGGTGCAAGAATGCAAATGCTATATGGAGGATGCTTGAATTACTCATAAAGGAAAAGATCAAGTGAATGGGTCCAAGCTTGCAATTCTAGTAAGGGATTATGAGTTATTCAACGTGAAGCCCAATGAGAATATCTTCGATATATTCATCAGACTTGTAAAACCCTAAACATTTCTAACCATTATTCGTTAACATGGAATCTCGTAAAATGCAACTACGTGAAAAGTTGAGACACTGACAAGTTAGAGAATTTTGCAATTACAATATTTCTTGGATAKCTGTTTAGTTATTAATTACTGATTACATTAAATGATGGAGACGTGGTTTGCTTTGTTTGTTAGAAGGAATCCGAACATTAAGAGATTTATTAGAAGAAAACAAACCCTAGTTTTTCTTTAATACAAATAATAATAATAATAATAATAATAATAATAATTTTGTTTCTTCCTTTTATCTAGTTAATTAACCAATCTCTTTTCTTGTTACTTATTTTATTCTTGTTTGGTCATTTAAGAAAGCAAATTTAATTCTGATTTCTTTTAATATGTTCATAATTATCATGTTTGACACATTATATACTAAATATATATTTTAATTCTTGAAATAGTTTATAAAATGAATTTGTGTTTACTAGAAATCATTAATATAAGTGTTTTATAATAAGAATATTTTTAAAGCAAGACAAATTCTTTTCTTACCATTTTCTCTTATCATTTCTCCACAACTCATAGCCATCATTTTTTTCCCCTTAGCTTTCCTTATCCATTTTTAATGCATTTTGTTTGTTCCTTTGTCAACCTATTCCATCGCCATCTTTTTTCTCACCTTTCTTATTCCTTTTCCATATCATTTTTTATGCTTATTTCGTTCCTTTGTCAGCTATCTTCGTTCCATCTCTTCTCACCGCCATCTTCTTCTGATTTTTTTAAAATTTTTTTTCACAGTCTCACCTTTTTTTTAATGCATCCTCAAGCTGCTTAGTTTCTTTCTCCTCTTTGTCTCCACCACCTCACTCCTCTTCTTTATACTTCAATATTTTCAACCATTCTCTCTCTCTTTCTCTCTCTCTCTCTCTCTCTCTCTGTGTTAGTTTGCAACTACTAGCTTTTCTGATCCTTGCTAACCCATTTTGCATTGCTAATAAAGAACAAAGAGTGAAATAGGACAGGATAACCAAGGAACTTAAAGCTTAGTACACAAATCTAGGATACTAGGTGAGTCCTTTTGCATTTTAACCTTTCAAGAATGGGTGATTTTCTACCCTAGAAATGTTTTCAAGTATTATTGAATGTTTTAACATGAGTCCTTCCGTTTTATAAACTTCCTAAAATATGTGATTTTGTACATTGTACTCTAGGAAAATATTTTCTACAGCATTGATGTTTTGACTTCTTGGAAGGTAGTACATTGGCGATTCTTAGCTCTAACTCACTTTTAAGGTCTTAATCATATTGTGTGTGCAAAATTGGTGTGATCTATTCTCAAATCTCTATAACTAGATAAATTTAGATAATTTTACTTTATTTTTATGACAATCATCAACAACTATTTGATTTTTTTATGAACTTAAACTATCACTTTTGAACTAAGAGTCCTCGTGGGACGATACTCTTATTCACTCTATATTACTTGTGGACCGTGTATACTTGCATGAGCAAAGCTTTATTATGTATATGATTCTGTCTATCAGTATGCACAATTTCAAATAGATAATCTTTGGTATGAGTACCGACTTAATGAGGCTATTCGGACAAGAATTGGAGAATAGGACTCTTTGAATAGAATTGACTAGGCCCTTAGAGCAACAGAGGGGGCATGAAGAGGTTAATTCCGAAGAATGCGAGTCGAATATGACCTTGTTGGTTCACACCTGGGGGAACGATGCTATTCATTGGGCATCCTAGCCTTACTAGTTGTTGCTAGATCATAGAGGATCTAGGTTTTGATAGAGATTGTAGAGTCTCAAAGAGACTAAGTTATTTTGTGTATATTATGTAGCTTATGGTATAGGTGATTTGGATGTAGTGGCTACTRTTGTCTTGTTAGGGTATGTTTGTYATAAATTTCTCTTGGACATGGTTGTAAACTTTTCTGTTTATGATAAGAATAAGGATTGCAGGAATCATGTATGTAGTTTATSCTAAAATTTTGTTTTCTTACTAGTATGATTAAACTTGGTTATTATAGTATCACCATGACTTGTCCTGTGGTGGACATTGTTGATAATCGATATCGAGAATTAGTGTGTATATATATATATATATATATGTTTGATATATATGTGTGCATGTATTTGCCTAGAATCAGCATAGTACTTGAAAGACGATCTGTGGAGTCGTTGAAAGGTCGAAAGCCAGTTCTCAAGTGCAGGAACCGAACCTATCTTTCCAGCACTATTCGGCAATGACAAGAAATTGGATTGGTTGGCTATTGTAATTGAGATAGCCCTGGGAGGGCGAGAGGCACAAAGAGTTGATAACCATGATAGGACGAAGCATTGGAATGATTCTTGAAATTTCAATCCCCCCGAACATTTTGGCGAGGCCAAATAAGAAGAGAAAACAGAATGTTGGGTGGAGCATATAGAGGATATTTTTCGAACCCTCCAACATTAGTACGCACTCGTGAAGCTTGGGAAAAAATGGGGTGGAAATGACCTGGGTACAGTTCACAATAGAATTCAAGCAGGAATTCATTCCCCGGTTGGTTCGAGAAAAGCGAGAAGACGAATTTCAAGCATTATGGCAAGGAGGCATGTCGTTGACGTAGGTAACTAGGTTCCGACAGTTGTCCAAATACTGTCTCTGACTCATTGACTCAGTGGAGCACAAGACATGTTAATTTATGAAGGGACTTTGACTTGAGTTGCAACGGGCATTGGCACCTTATCTTCCTATCACCTATAATGTGACAGTTGAGGCAGTGTGCGAATGAAAAATAGCAACAAAACATTGCATGCTAGAAGGATGAGTTTAGGATTGGGATCATCCTCACTGAAGCGGCCTAGGATAAGAAAATGGTAGGGTAGTCCTAGGCATGTAAAGCAAGCAAACCTCAAGTTTGGTCGAGGTTAGCAGCCAGATATCATTTGCAACTATTGCAAGAGGTCTAGACATGTGGAAGAGTCCGTAGGAGGAAGAACTGTTAGTATCTAGTATGCGGGAGCTTTGATCTACAAAGAAAAATGCAATCATCTTGGGAAAGGGACTGGAGACTTCTGGAGCCCTGACAGTTCCTAACACGAGGTCCAGAAGACCCTAAGTGAAGGCTAGGGTATTCACGATGGAAAAATAGGACGAGTAAGGAGGAGCCAACATAGTCGAAGGTACATTAATTGATTTTTTCTCATGAAACTAGAGCATTAATTGACCCTGGAGTTGCCCATTCATTTGTTGCTCTGCTTTATACTAAATACTTGCTTAAGCCTTGTACTAAATTGCTATATAACTTATTCGTTAGTACACCATTGGCAGATAGTATAATTTCAGATGTGGTATATAAAGATTGTGCAATTTTGACTACTAGTAATGAATAAACTAGGGATTTGATAGGATTGCCGTTTAAGGATTATAATGTGATTTTAGGTATGGATTGGTTGGCTTGAATCATGTGCAACTAGACTATAGATAGAAAATGGTTAATTTCATCAGGCTAGGTGGAGTTATTGTAGAGTTTCAAGGAGATAAAGGTCAGGTGATAGGTTCATTTATTTCCAATATAAAAGGCTTGAAAATTGTCAAGGAAAAGATGTCAAAGATATTTGGAATATTTGATAAGCTATAAAAGGTACCAGTGGTGAGAGAGTACTCAGAAGTCTTTCCTGAGGAATCGATTTCTTTACCCCTCCCCGAACAAGACCCAGCAAAGCTAAAAGAGTTAAAGAACATTTGCAAACACTTTCAAGCAAGGATTTAATCGACTGAGCCCATCTCTCTAGGGTCTAGTGCTATTTGTTAAGAAGAACGATGAGACGTTGCACTTATATATTGATTATCGGGGCTTTTGAATAGTTAATCATTAAGAATAAACACCACTACCCTTTATTAATGAACTATTTCATCGTTTACAGGGGGCGGGATACTTTTCAAAATTGGATTTAAGGTAAGGGTATTATCAGGTTAGGATTTGGAAGAAGATATCCCCAAAACTTCCTTTAATACCATGTATGAACATTATGAATTTGTGATGCCATTTGGGTTGACAAATACACAGAATACATTTATGGTCTTAATGCATAGAATCTTTCGTCCAATATTGGATCATTGTGTGGTGATATTCATTGATGATATTTTAGTCAATTCTAAGACTCCTAGAGATCATGAAAAACATTTAAGACAGGTATTATAGCTGCTTCAGGAAAATCAGCTGTAAGTTTAGCAAATGCTAATTTTGGTTGAAGAAAGTATCATTTTTGGGGCATGTGATTTCAAAGGAAGGTATTGCAGTAGACCCCTCAAAATTAAAAGCAGTGACTAGTTGGAAAAGACTAGAGAACTCTACAGAAATTAGGAGTTAATTGGGTGTAGCAGGGTATCACCGACGTTTTATCAAAGATTTTTCAAAAATTGCAAGCTCTTTGACTAAATTCACTCAAAAGAATGTACCTTTCGCACCGAGTGGGAGATGTAAACATAGTTTCTGAGAGCTTAGAATAGATTAACAATCATAGCCATTTTAGTTTTACTTGAATCTTGAAAAGTTTATGCTTTGTATATAGGTGCGTTAGCGGACAGCTTGGGTGCTGTACTTATGCAAGAGGGAAAGGTAGTAGCATATGTGTTGCGGAAACCTAAGCCTATGAGATGAACTACCCTACCCATGATATGGAATTAGCTACCATCATTTTTGCCTTGCTGAATATGAAATTTATACGGACCATATGAGCTTGAAATATATATTCACTCAAAAGGATCTCCAAATAAGGCATAGTAGATGGATGGAGTTCCTAGAAGAATATCTATGTCCGAGTAAGACAAACGTGGGAGATACTGCATTAAGTAGAAAGGTGAAAATGGCATGACTATGAGTTCAAAAGGTAGAGAACCCGAATGAACGAATCACTTTGTTGATCGAGGTTAATAATAGAAAAATAAGGATAGCCAATATTATTGTGGCACATGATATTCGATACAGGTCAGGGAGGCTTAGGAACAAGATCTATTTGATTTTGAGGAATAATTTGTTTAAAAAATATGGTTTGTTTTCTAGATAATCTTGAGATAAACAAAAGGATCTTGGATGAAGACCACAAGAGTTGGTACATAATTCACCCTGGAAGTATTAAGATGTATCATATTTTAAAGCAGCAATTCTGGTAGAATAACATCAAGAGAGAGAAAGCTGAGTATGTATCCATTTGCCTGACCTGACAGAAGGTAAAGGTAGAACATCAAAGTCTCAGAGGATTATTGTAACCTATGCAGATACCTGAATGGAAATCGGAGTATAAAATGACTGATTTTGTCATAGGACTCCCTATGACTCGAGGTAATCGAGACGCTGTATGGGGCAGTAATAGATCGGCTAACTAAGTTCGCACGTTTCATTCCGATAAACAAGAGATACTTGTTGGAGAAATTGGCTCAACTCTGTGTACAAGAAATTGTTAGACTCATGACGTGCCTCTAAATAGCATATCAAAAAGGGGTCCCCGCTTCACTTCTCGATTTTTTGCCCAAGTTTCAAGAAGCTTTGGGTACTTCACTGAGTTTCAGCACTACAATGCATCCTCAAATCGATGGACAATCTGAAAGGACTATACAAGTTTTAGTGGATATACTTACGTCTTATGTATTGGATTTCAAGAGTAAATGGGTAGATAGTCTAGCTTATGTAGAATTTGTCTAAAATAATAGTTACCACTCTTCCATCGAAATGACACCATATGAGTCGCTATACGAACAAAAATGGCAGTCACCAATTTATTATGAGAAGGTAGGTGAAGAAAGAATAAGGAAGACTAATAAATAGTCACAGAAGGAACCTAAACAAGGTAAAGTTGATCTGAGAATGACTGAAAGTGGCTCAAAATTGACAAAAAGCTATGTCGATGATTGAAGGAGAGGTTTGGGATTTTGTGTGGGCGACGAAGTATTTTGAAGTTAAGGCTCCATCGAGGAAGCTTAAAACATCCAAGGGGCAAGAAAATTAAGTCCCAGGTATTTCGGAGTCCTAGAAAAAGTTGGAAGTGTGGCATATCAACTAGCCCTAGCACCAGAATTAGTAGGATTGCATGATGTATTTTGTGTATCTCAGCTTAAAAAGTATCATCCAACGTTAGATTATGTAACAAATGACGAAGAAATTCAACTGCAATCCAACTTTTCCTATGAAAAATGATCGGTGTGGGTGCTCAAATCTAGCACCAAGAAGCTTTGAAACAAAGAAATATGTTTCGTTAAGGTTCATTGGGAACACCATGACATCGGGGAAGCAACCTGCACGAAAGAAGAATATATGCGGTAGAACTATCCAGATTTATTCCAAGGTACAATAGAATTTCGAGATTCCTTTTAAGGGGAAGAATGTAAAATACTAAATTTTTCCAGCCATTATTCATCAACATGAAATCTCGCAAAACGTGCTTATGTAAAAACCTGAGACACCAACAAGTTAGGAAATTTCAGAATTAGAATATTTCTTGGATATTTGTATAGTTATTAATTCCTAATTACTTTAAATGATTGAGACGTATTTTGGTTTTTTGGTTTGAAGGAAACCGGATATCAAKAGATTTATTAGAAGAAAACAAACCCTAGTTTTGCTTAAAGATAAATAATAATAATAATTCCTTTTCTTGCCTTTTGTCTCGTTAATTAACCAATCTCTTTTCTTGTTACTGATTTTACTCTTGTTTGGTCATTTAGAAAAGGAAATCTAATTCTTATTTCTTTTAATATGTTAATCTTCATCATGTTTGACACACTATGTCCTAAATATGTATTTTAATTCTTTCAAATAGTATATATAATGAATTTGTGCTTATTAGGAATTATTAATATACTTTATAATAAGAATATTTTTAAAGCAAGATAAATTATTTTTTTACCCTTTTCTCTTATCATTTCTCTCACAATTCACAACCACCATTTTTTCCTTACCTTTTTCTATCCATTTTTTAATGCATTTTGTTTGCTCTTCGGTCAACCTGTTCCATCGCAATAATTTTTATCACCTTTTTTACTCCTTTTCCATATCATTTTTTTATGCTTATCGTGTTCCTTTGTTAGTCATCTTCTTTCCATCTCTTCTCACCGCCATCACTTCTCATTTTTTTTAATTTTGTTTCACTGCCTCACTTTTTCCTCTTTTTTCTCTTTTTCATATGCATCTTCAAGTTGCTTAGTTTCTTTTCATCTTTGCCTCCACTGCCTTACTCCTCTTCTTTATACTTCATCATCTTCAACTATTCTCTCTCCTCTAGTTTGCAACTGCTAGCTTCTCTAATTTTTCTTGGTCTATTTTCCATCGCTAATAAAGAAGAAAGAGTGAAACAGGACACGATAACCAAGGAGCTTAAATCTCGATACACAAATCCACGATATCAAGTGAGTCATTATACATTTTAACCTCTCAATAATGGGTGATTTTGTACCCTTGAAATGTTTTCAAGCATTATCGAATGTTTTAACATGAGTTCTTTCATTTTATAAGCTTCCTAAAATATATGATTTTGTACATTGTACTCTAGGACAATGTTTATTACTAAAATTGTACACTATAATGCCCTGCACGGGACTCACTGAACTTAGTTCACTCTATTTCCACATGTTTTTGTGACAAGTGCAGACACTTAGAGAGGTCACTTTGGGCTTAGAAGAGTATGCTGTATATAAATTTTGTGATGCCTAGAGATTTGTAATGGTTATAGTGTCTGTAATGTCATTTGGGAGTTAGACTCTCATATTTTGGGATTGCTACTATGAAGTTTATATTTGGAAGCGTTAATAATTGTATGATTATAGTTTTTAGTTGTTTTGAAYGTTCAACTATATTTACTATTGAGAGACATGTGATGTCTGTAGAACTCCAATGGCACCTAAGGGAGGACTAGTCATCACAAGGTTCACAAATATTATGAAAGGATTAAAATCCTATGATAAGGTATATCTGAATGGAGAGAAAATAGGAGGATTCTGGATGCACTACCAAAGACTTGGGAATCTAGGGCCTTACCCATTGAAGAACATAAGAATTTGAAGAAGTTGTCTATAGAGGAACTCATTAGTTCATTCCTGATTCATTTGTTATCTTAAAGCCTTCTTGGTCGACCAAGAAGACTTGGAAAGAGAAAGGAAGGGAAATGCACTTAAAGTGGTTGAATCCACTAAGATCAAGTGACCTCTAATGAGGAGAAAGTGGATGACGATGAATTTACTATGGTAGTAAGAAGGTGTTAGTGATGTTCCTAGAGCATTATCTATTTTTAATTGTCTGATATTTATAATAAATGTATTATTGGCATTATTTCCCATTATGTCCATTTATTAGTTGTTTATTCTTTTCATATGAGTATGATGAAGAGATAAAGATAATCAAGACTAATAATGAAATTGTTCCTAGTCATAGGATTGTTATTGGGGAAAATAATAATCCATAAAGACTAGTCTTGTTTACATTCAATATGGTCAAGTAYAGAGATACTGATGGGATGAAAAATGGCGAATCTCRTACCGTTGTAAATAARAGAGTTATTTATAGAGACAAATAAACTTCAACATGACTTAAATAAAATGAATAAGTAAACGAGAAATTACTTTTCATTAGATCATGAATTTTTACTCTTTTGACTTGATATGATATGTGTTCTCATATTTTCTTAGCTATGGCTTACTACTATTGACTACTCCTAGTATATGAGAGTATAAGATAGTCTGTAGTACTAGTATAAGATATATGAAAACGTGTGATCATGCAATAAGAAATTTATTACTTATTCTTTAGGAAAAGAAATATTATTGTACATTATTTCTTGACTTAGAAATCTTCGATAGAAGTAGAATGTGATGAGAACAAAGTTTCTCATAGTAGTCAAGGAATCGAGATCATGTATTTGATATGTTCCCAAAAGGATAGTAAAATGGAAGGAATAAAATACTATAGTCTGGTCATTTGATAAAAGTCGACCAGCTTCTTCATTCATTACATAGGGGGTCGTGGAGTGTTTTGCTAGACACCAACTACGATCTATGAAAATATTAGTATAGAGTTATTGAAACATACTAGTAAAATAATATTAAATGGTTTAATATCAGTTTCCATTGCTATTTAATGATAAACCCAGGAAGTCACAAATAATAGGACCGTTAGGGACAAATTAGTCATGTTTACTAGCTTGTACTGAATAGGCAGGGATCCTAGCATATCCCAGAGCTAAGTATAACGTGAGGGATTATTAATGAGGTTGGTAAATTAATCTACTTTTTGGTGATCAAAATAAATAAATTTAATTTAATGAACTAGTAAGCCCAAAAATCCTAAATGAGAAAATCTAAATAAAATGGTCCAAAGTGTTGGGCTAGTATTAGGTACCAACTGGGGTTCCTCAAGCCCAATGGAAGTTGCCTAATAAATCACCAAATTCGATTAGGGTTAGAATTTCTGGAGGTCTATAAACACACCATTATAGACTAGGGTTTAAGGTTAATGAAAGTTGAAATTATAACTCTTACACACTCCAACAAATTCTCTCACAATCCTTTTGCTTTAGGTTCATGTGGACGGACTAGATAATCTGCCGATTGTGGATTTGCTCGATCACTAAAAGCTTAACATCCAAGTTAGAGTTGGAGCATACGAAAAAGGTAAATCTTTTGTTATTTTTTGTCTTATTATTTTAATCTTAAAATCGGCAAGATAGTACATGCTTGTATCCATTTTGTATTTATTCTGCTGTGCATTCCTTTTACTTACTGAAGGTTCAAGAAAGCCTTTAGAAGCAGGAACTTCAAAAGATCATTCAGAAAGACCCTTCATCCAAATAACATCACTAGCCCAATCCAAAGAGTCTCAAGAAAAAGGAAGCAAAGCCTTTCAAGAAGAAAAGCTTTGTGAGATGAGATGATGATGAGAAGACGACCATTCCAATGAAGGTACTAATAAAGCAGCAAATGTTTTCTTTATGGCTATGGAGGATGAGTAACTACTTCTATCCCTCTTGTAAAGATGATGATGAATGTGATGCTCAATCTTGACTTATTGAGATGTTTGATGAAATGAGAAAAATGAGAAAAATAAACAAACATATGAAAAAGAAAATTGATAATTTGTTGAGTGAAAATGAAAAATTACAATTAGATAACAATTCTCTTGTCAAATCCATAAAATCTATTGAATTTGATAAATCAAGTTCATCTATGAAAATTGATGTGATCATTAAGGAAAAGAATTAACTAATGAAAAGGGTCTCTAGTCTTGATACTATGATGCTTGAACGTGATTCCTTAAAAAGGAAAGTTGTTAATTCTTCATATGATCTATTCAAGCAAGATCATTCCAAATGTGAATTAGTTGATCAAGTGAGCCATGAAAGGTGAAAGAGGATAGATATGAAGATGTGCAAGATTAAAATGAGGAGAATCATGATCAACCTGGAAATAACTTGCCAAAGGAATGGAGATACAAGCGATCCCATCCAAAAGAACAAATTATTGGTGATCCTTCACAAGGTGTAAGAACTCATAGGCCATTTATTGATAACTTTACCTAACTTTTCAAAATTCTTCCTCCTTACTTTGATAGTGCTTTGCATGATGATTTTTGGATTGTTGCCATGGAAGAAAAGTTGAATGAATTTGATAGATCTCTTCTGTGGAATCTTGTAGCAAGACCTAAAGACCAGCCAGTGATAGGGACCAAATGGGTACTTAGAGACAAACTAAATAAGGATGGTGAGTTGTCAAGAATAATACTAGTTTGGTAGCTTAAGGGTACAATCAAGAAGAGGGCATTGACTATGATAACACATTTGGCTAGACTTGAATATATTCATAAACATATTAAGCTTATGTTATTATCAAAACAATATTAGGGACCTTTAGATCTTATTTGGTTAACAATCTTCCCCTTTTTCGATAATGACAAACAACTTAGGCATTTTGCATTGTAAACAGTTTACTGAGCAATTTTAGGGTATATTATAGATATAAAATTTAGCACAACTCGCTAAATATATGCAAGTCTTAAAGTATTTAATTTTCACAAAGAATTCAACACAAAGGTAAAGCTCATGATCTCCTATGGGATTTTCAATTATAATCAGGGATAAGTATGAGAACAAACAAATAGCAAGCAATTCAACAAATTTGCAACTCATGAAAGATATTAAATTTCAGTCTAACGAGTTCAAGAAAAATTCATTGCACAAGTTTTGCAGATATAGCAATTTATAGCACAAGTTTGCCAATTTGAATATAGTATAAACTTATAATAATATTTATAGACTCAAAATCTAACCTAGAGTTTCAAAACAATTTGGCAAAGTTTCCTCTGTAGTTTTAGGTCCAAGCTGATATAATTTAAACAGCATCTCAACCAAGCGATCAATTAAAATGAAATGGAAAACATAAGATGCCTTTTTGTTTTAAGATTCTTAAAGTCCGGATGAGCTTTAAAATTTCTTTTCTAAAAAAAGGATAAAAAGTGTAGATTGTGAAACAGTTCCACGCAATAAGTATGGCAAACCAGATGATGAGAAATAAATGCAAGAGGGAGAGACATAAATATATGGTGGTTTGGTCCCTTCCCAGACTACATCCACTACCTAAGGCTGCAGCATTAGGATTTCACAATGAACCAAGCCACATAGACTGTTTCAAGAGTACATAAAGGGGTTACCCATGAAATGTACCCAAGAGGGAAGGGGTAGTTATGTTTTACGAACCTTTTGCAATAAATGTAAACTTCTCACCCTTTGAGTAAAAATGTCAAACACTTGAGTAAAATCCTATTCAACCTTTCCTAGCGGTTCTAGAGTGTTGAATAGGATTTTGGTCAAATTGATTGCACGATCAAATTGATTGCACTAGTATCGTCACATAAGAGAGGCACATCACAAAATCAAGGCTGTAGTTAATCAAAGTATATTTCGTCCAAAGTATATGTACACAACAACATGAGATAACAATATATTCAGCTTTGGCCGAAGGTAAGGCAAACTTGTTTTGCTTCTTACTATGCCATGATATTAATGAGTGCCAAAGTTAAGTCCTATTAGTACTATTTCTTTCTACCTTACATCATGCATATTCCACATCGAAAACCAACTAGATCAATTACTTCATATTTAGGATACCATAATCCATAATCATAGGTTACAGCAAGATATCTTAAATATGTTTGATGATACATAAATTGGATTCGTTGGAGCACGATTGAAATCTAGCACATATGCATACGCCAAACATAATATCTAGCCTACTAGCTGTCAAATACACTAAATTACCAATCCTACCTCTATACTTTGTCTCATCAACCTTTTCACCTTTCTCATCTTTGTCAAGCTTCAAGGATGTGCTAATTRGAGTGCCAATTTATTTTGCATTCTCCAATCCAAATCTTTTAAACAATTCTCTGGCATATTTAGCTTGATTCATAAATGTGCCTTGAGGAATTTGTGTAATTTGTAGTTCAAGAAAGAACGTAACTCCCCCATCATGCTTATCTCAATTCATCTTGCATAATCTTGGATAATTCTTTGCACAAAGATTCATTAGTAGAATCAAATATAATACCATCCACATAGATTTGTACAAGCAATAAATCTCTGGAATCATATGATTTTATAAAGAGAGTTGTATCAATGTTTTCTCTAGACAAACCATTTGCAACAAGAGAGCCACCCAATCTCTTATTCCACTTGTTTCAAATCATAAAATGTCTTTGTCAATTCGAAAACATGGTCTAGATACAATTATGAATAAAACTAGGAAGTTGTTCAATATACACTTCCTTCTCAATATAACCATTTAAGAGAACAATTTTCACGTCCAAGTGAAAAAGCTTAGAACCTTTTAAAGCAAGCAAAGGCAAGTAGCATACACTTCCTCCTCAACAGAACCATTTAAGTAAACACTTTTCACATCCATTTGAAAAAGCTTAAAACATTTAAAGTAAGCAAAGGAAAGTAGCATACAAGTAAATTCATGTCTAGCAACGGGGAAAATGCTTCTTCATACGCAATACACTATTCTTGATTGTACCCTTGAGCTGCCAATCTAGCTTATTCCTGACAACTTCACCATCCTCATTTACTTTGTTTCTAAATACCCATGTAGTCCCTATTACCAAATAGTCTTTAGGTCTTAGGTACAAGATTCCATACAAGAGACCTATTAAGTTGATTCAATTCTTCTTCCATGGAAATAATCCACAATTCATCATTCAAAGCACCATCACTACAAGTAGGATCAATTTTGGAAAGTAAAGCTAAATTATCAATAAATTGCCTACGAGTTCTTATACCTTGTGAAGGAGCACCAATAGTTTGCTCATTTAGATTTGATTGCTTATATCTCCATTCATTTGGTAAGTTTTTTCGGGATTGATCTTGATCTTGTTCTTGTTACACCTCATATCTATCCTCTTCTACTTTTTGTTCATGATTTACTTCATCGACTAATTCTCCTTTGGACTTGCTCGAATAAATCATATGAGGGACCTACTTCCTCATCATTCTTTCTCAAAGAATAATTATTAGACACATCAAACGTAACATGCATAGATTCCATGACAATAAGAGTGTGTTTATTATAAATTCTAAATATTTTTCTTGTTTGAAGACTAACCAAGAAATATAGGCTCATCGGTTTTGTTATCAAATTTACCAAGGTTATCTCTATGATTGAACACAAAACAGTTGCATCCAAAAACTTTGGACTATGAAATGTTTGGTGATTTTCCAAAGATGTGTTCATAAGGAGTTTTTCTAACAAATGGTCTCAACAAAACTCGATTTACAACATAACATGTTGTATTAACGGCTTTGGCCCAAAAATATTTTGGCAAAGTGTTTTCACATAACACAGAACATGCCATTTCTTGCAAAGTATGATTTCTTTCAAAAACACCATTTTTTGTAGGGTTTTAGACTCCAAAAAAGTGATGAGTAATACCAAATTCCTTACATAATGAAGTAAAATATTTGTTTTATAATTCTCTACCATTGTAACTTCTAGTTGAAATAAGTTTTGTACCAATGGAGTTCTGAAAAAGTTTGAAAAAGCTTCAAAAACCTCATAAAATACATCATCTTTGCTAGCAAGAAATAATACCCAAGCAAATCTAGAAAAATCATTAACTATCACATATTCATATTTCTTACCACTTAAGCTAGTTGTCCTCATGGGACTGAATAAATGCATATGTACAAATTCTAAAGGTTTGGAAGTAGAAATCATCTTTTTGGGCCTGCAGAAGGTTTTGATTTGTTCTCCATATTCACAAGCATCACAAAATTTATCCTTTTGAAAACGGATTTTGGGGAGGCCTCTAACAAGATCATGTCTTGGAAGATCATTTAGCGAATCCATGCTAACATGTCCTAATCTTCTATGCCATAGGTATAAATCATGAAGTTTAACACCTAAGCATTTAACATCATGAGCAACAAGTTCTTTCAAGTAAAGAGAGTATACATTAACACATTTGTTTGCAATGCATATAACATTTTAATTATCGATATCATCAATTTAACAAGTATCCTTACCAAAAGGAACCTTATAGCCATTATCACATAATTAATTAATGCTAAGCAAGTTGTATTTCAAATCATCAACTAAAATCACATCTTGATGATACGATGGATTGCCTTACCAAAACAACCCATTCCATGAACTTTATCCTTCTTCTTGTCTTTAAAGGTGATAAAATCCATCCTCACTCTTTTGGAAATTTACAAGCATTGAGGAATCACCGGTCATGTAGCTTGAGCAACCACTATCTAATCACTTTATGCCTTGGACTTGATCTTCAAACATCTCTACATCATTTAATTAAATGAGACTTTTGGTACCCATATTTTATTGGGTCCTTTGAGGTTGATCTTGGTAGCTTTAACTACCAAAATGGATTTCATGCTACTTTCAATCTTTTTCTTGTAAAAGTATATTTCAGCATTACATCCTTTTCTTTCACAATACGTACATGTAAATGATGAAGCATAAGAAAACATAGTGTTGAACACTCTCTTGAGAAGAGGATTGGCATGATGTGTATGCTTGTGTGAGTGTCATATGCAATACCATTCTTGTCAAAAGGAGATATGTGAACACCAAGTAATTTATCAAGATTGTCCTTTCCTTTGGTGAAAAACTTTCTTATCATCCTTTCTCAAAGAACAAACATTAGACTCATCAAGGTAACAAACACATATTTCATTTTGTTATGCTTTCCTATTTGAAGAATAACCAAGAAATATAGCCCCATTGGCTTTGCTATGAAATTTAACAAGGTTATCTCTATCATTTAACACAAAACACTTGCMTCCAAAAACGTTGAAAAATATTTGGTGCTTTTCCAAAAACAAGTTTATAAGTAGTTTTTCTAATAAAGGTCTTCCATCAAGACTCCATTGAATACTATTTTTCTTCCTTTTAAAGCTTAATTCTTTCATGTCTTATGTAGCTATGCATGTGTAGGAACTTTACAGTTTTAGTTAGGATAGATAGATAAAGTTTATAGCTGTGTTTCATGAAAATCATATGCTATTTACTACATAGCATGTGATATTGATGGCTTCTGCACAGAAGTATTTGCGTAAAGTATTTTCACATAAAATAGAACGTGACATTTCTTGCAAGTACAATTTTTTCTCTCAACAACACCATTCTTTAGTGTGGTTTTAGCTGCCAGAAAATTGTGAGTGATACCAAGTTCCTCACATAACCAAGTAAAATTTTTGCTCTAAAACTCTCTACAATTGTTACTCCTAACCAAAGTGATTTTTGTGCCAATGGAGCTTTACAAACTCAAAAAATGCATCATTACAAAAGCATATTTCTTACCATTTAAGCTAGTTGTCCTMATGGGACCAAACAAATCTATATGAATAAGTTCAATAGATTTGGAGGCGAAATCATCTTTTTRGGTTTGAAAGAGGTTTTGATTTGTTTTCCATATTGTCACAAACATTATCCTTTTGAAAATGCATTTTGGGAAGTCCTCTAACAAGATCATATTTTGAAATATCATTTAATAAGTCCATACTAACGTGTCCTAATCTTCTATGCCATAGAAATGAATAATAAAATTTAACGGCTAAGCATTTAACATCTTAAGCAGCAAGTTCTTCCAGATAAAAAGAATATACATTACCACATCTATTTGCAATGCGTATAACCTTATCACTACTCACATCAACAATTTTACAAGTATCCTTACGAAAAAGCACCTTATAGCCATTATCACACAATTAACTAATGCTAACCAAGTTATATTTCAAATCATCAACTAAAATTACATTTTTGATGATAAGATGGGGTGCCTTACCAACACAACCGATTCCAAGAATTTTATCCTTCTTTTTCTTTTTTTTTTCCCCTCCAAAGGTGACATAGTCATGTGTCTTGAGCACCCACTATCTAATTAGCACTTTGTTGCTTTGGACTTGATCTTCAAACAATCATCATCCTCTATTGCCGAAAAGCATACATCTTCTCTCTTACATGTACTTTTATTGCAATTTCCATCTGTCTTATCATCATCGCAACTCATAAAGCTCTTTTCTTGAATGGTTTTGACTCTTTCTTCTTGGGATTCTTTTAAGTTGGGGAATCTACCGCTAGATGATATGTATTCTTTTATTTATAACATCTTCTTGTGATGTTGTTGGGATAAAAAGGCTTCTTGAATGATTTCGCATATTTTTCTCTTTAAAAAGCTTTCTTGAATCTTCTTACTACCATTCCAATCTCTTATCATCCATTTCCTTTTTACTAGAGGTTTCTTGATTATCCCTAGTGGTTGAAACCATTTTTAGTGCATTACCCTTCTTTCCTCTTCCTAGATCTACTTAGTCATTGACGTGGGTGAAAACCTATCTATTTTGCTTGCTCTCACATTCTCTCTTATGTTAAAGCACTATTTTGTGTTATTTGCCTTAAAAATTGTCTAAATTCATTCAAGTAACCTAATTCTTATCAAGGTGTGAAATTATATAATTCATGAGCTATTGAAGTAAAATGGTTTATTTATGTAGGAATATGATTCTACATGTGAATATTAGTGTTACTTGATAAAGAATTAAGAAAATTCAAAACGATGAGCACTAGACGTTTTTAAAAGAAGAAGCAAAAGACAAATGGAAGCCAAGTCAAATGAAAGAGAAAGCATTGCCATGTGAAAAGCGATACCTTGGGAAGCTAAAAAGAAAAAAGTAACATGGGAGCAAAAAGCATAAAGTAGATTTGAGAAGCAACTGGGTCTCTTGGAGGAATGAAAGAATATCCCACTCATTTATCAATTTCATAATTGTATTTTGGTTAATCTTGCATAAAAATCATACATGATAGCAAGATAGTATAGTTTTTTTTTTTTTTTTTAACATTGCTGCAATTATTGTCTAATTCTTATTTAAGTTGTGTAGAAAAATTGCATGGAAGAAAAAGGAGAAAAAGGACCAAGAAGTTATGGATCATGGGTAATGCTATAGCTTAGAAGATCAAGGYAATGSTGCAACATCAACAGGTAGAAACAGACAACAAGATGAGCAAGTTGCCAAATGGAGGCTGTGATTCTAATGTTCATGGGCAGTTATTTGAGTTAAAGAAGGAGGAACTTGACATAAATAGCTGCAAGGGACTTGGGATGCAAGAAACCAACCAAAGATAGCCATGAAATAATGTTGACTTGCATAAAGATGATGAAGGTGCCACATGGCAAGCTACCATTGGACCTCTTGTTCCACTATGGTTGGCCAACCATTTAAAAAACTCCTCATTGGCAAAGAAACTGCCACTTGAATGGCAGATGTGAGCCTTGATTGGACCATGAAATCTACTTAATTTTATTGGCCATCAACTTGCAAGAATCAAACAACTATAAAAAGGATTGGGATTGAAGAAGGAGAAGAGGCTTTTGGAGTGTTCTTTGCCAAGTTAGAAGGCTCTCACCAATTTTTTCAGATAAATCCTTTGTGGGAACTGGAAAACTTGTTGAAGGACAATAGCCACCATCAGAGAATATATTAGAAACGGCTTATCAGCAAGTCACAATAGCTGATTAAGTGAGGAAGGAGTCAACGAGATGATCTAGATTGGACTGAGAGTGGTTGTTGCAGCATCATAAATTGGCGAAGCACACATCCATTCATAGGAGTCTCTCATTTTAATACATTTCTCTTACATTCTCTTTTTGTATTAAACGTATCTTGATATATAGCAAAATTCTTTTTGGAACATTGTGTATAATCATTTGATCATGARGATGTGCTAATATTCAATTCTTGCATGCTTAAGCTAATTTGTAGTTTACTTAAGTGATTTAATTCATGGTTGGAAATCGTTCCTCTGAGCTAGAGCTAAGAACATAGGGTGGGATGTTAACTCTAGTAGAAAGACTTGGGTAAAGTGAGTGGTTTGCATTATTGTTGTAGCATCAAGCTACAATCACTAATGCATTGTGAGAATGCTTGTACATAAATAGGGTTCGTGGTGAGAGTATTGAGAGAAATACCCCTTGAACCTAGAGCTTTAGTAGCTGTACTAAGACCAATACCATTGCTTGAGTCAGTTAGGAGAGAACATAGCAAAGATCAAGTAGTGTTTGCACTGGTGAGTAATGCTATAGCATTTTTGTAGCCTATGGTTATGGCCCAACTCGAGTATGTAACTCCTTAGGACTGGTACTATGAGCACAACTCCCTTTCAAGGGACTGAAATTAGGTCTCAAGTATTAGGAAACACTTGAGAACTAATAGTAAGTTAGCGAAGATCTTGAGGTTTGCTATGACAGAGCAGCCTTGTTATGGGATCAAAGCCTTAGTCACTCGAGGTCATATGGGGCTAATGTCAAGGTAGTTGGTAGGGCTAAGAAGCTGAGAGGTTAAGGACTCTATCCCTTTGGTGGATACACTTCTGCTATAGCATTCCTTCCTCGATCCTTTAGCATAGGTACAGTTGTGTGTCGTGTACTCATCACAATGACCGCATCCTATTAACATCATACTCAAAGAATCCATAAATACATAATGAATTCCATATTCCTGTGATTACTCTTGTATTTGCTTATCTTCAATCTTCTAATACCTTATCATCTTACTTAGTTTTATTTCATTTTCACTTAAGTCACCAATTCCAATCTATCAATGATATTCTCTTTATCTTTCAATCTAATACTATAGCATCCAATCCTCGTGAGATCGACATCCACCCATCACTATATTACTCTTTTGATAGTGAATATTTGCATGAGCTTAGTGAACTCATCATTTATATTGCATCATGGAATTCATCCAACAAGGTTTTGGTATCGTTGATGGGGATTGATTAGTTAAAGTGGGGTGTGAAAGTTACCTAATTGATCTAACATATTTATCATTTAACATTTTATTCTATAATCTAACTAGACTGCAACTTGTTGCATGCGATACAAGAACAAGCAAGACATTGAAGTGGTGCCACTCAATCCAGAAATTGAGAAGACCTTAGAAGACTAAAGAGGCAACATAAAACTCTTGGTAAAACAAAAATCATGGTTGAGCAGGCAAGGAACGACAACCCCGGCATTGCTATAGTATTGTCGGATGAGGGAAATAGAGTCATACGAGACCATGCTATAGCAATGCTACATCATCTCAATCCAGGTATTGTCAGAGTAGAGATACAGGCTGCTCAATTCAAACTTAAGCTTGTCATGTCCCGTATGATGCAAAATGGTAAGCCAATTTAATTAGTTGCCAACTAAAGATCCCCATTTACCTCTTAGACTTTTTATAGAGGTAAGTGATTATTTTGAACTATAAGGAGTTCCTAAAGAAGCGTTGAGCAAGAAGCTATTTTCATACTTGTTAAGGGACTATGCAAGAGATTGATTAAACTCTCTAACTCCTAATTCTGTTATTGCATGGAATGATCTAGTTGAAAACCTTTTAATGAAATATTTCCCCCCATGAAAATTTCCAAATTGAGAAATGATATAAATTCTATTCAATAGCTTGTAGATGAAATGTTATATTAAGCGTTGGAGCGATTTAAAGAGCTTTTTAGAAAGTGTCCACACCATAGCATTCAAAATTGAGTTCAAATGGAGACATTTTACATTAGATTGAATGCACAAACAAGAATCATGATGGATGCTTTAGCAAATGGAGCCTTGTTAGCCAAAACATACAATGAAGCTTATGAAATATTGGAGAGGATAGCCAACAACAATTACCAATAGCCATGTAATGGATCTGCCACAGAAAAGAGTAGCAAGAGTATGCGAAGTAGATGCTGCGACAGCACTTACAACTGAGGTAACTTCTTTAACTAACATGATTAAGAATATACAGGGACCAATGCTACAACAAAAAAAGGGACAACATGTGCGTATTGTGGAGAATGACATGCAATTGATAACTGTCTCTCAATTCCAGAATTGATATGTTGYGTGGGAAATTTTGTGAAGAACAACCCTTATTCCAATACATACAACCTAGGCTGGAGGTAGCATCTAAACTTCTAGTGGAGCAATAAAGGAGGAACATCGTCCATGCTGTAGCAAATAAACTGACGTATCCACTAGGTTTGAACAAAGGCAGTAACAAAGATCACAGACTCATGAACAATCAAATACAAAGGAGAGCATGCTAAAAGAGCTCATGGTGAAAAATAATGCCATGAACACCATCATTTAGAACYAATTGGCAATGATCTAGAACCAAGCAGTATTATTGAGGAATATGGAAACATAGGTTGGAAGCTTACAGTTGCATTGAGCACAAGACCACAAGGTAAACTGCCTAGCGACATAGAAAATCCAAGAAGAGACAACAAGGAGCAATGCAAAGCCATCATACCCAGAAATGGGAAGCAATTGGATGAATTAATGATCAAAGACAAGGAGCAGAAGGAGCAACAACAAGAAGAAGAAAGTGAAGAAAGAAGCGAACCAGAACAACCAGCTATGCAAGATGCTGTGACAAAGCCACAACAATAAGAGAGACACCTCCACCAGTTCCCCGAAGACTTCAAAAGAGACATCAAGATCAATAATTCAGTAAGTTTTTGGAGGAGGGGAAAATAGAAAAGTATTTTGGTAGAACTATTGAGGAGTAAAGTGCATCATTAATCATCATGAATTCCACAGCTATCTCTTTCAACATGTTTTGGTACTTCTGTTGTTGATCTTGTTCATCCCTTATTAGTGTATGAACAACATCTCTTTCAATATCTAGTTTTGGTACTTCTATTCCTGATCTTGTTCAAATTTCTAGTTCTTTATTTTTGCCTAGAAGATCTTTAAATTCAAGTAATATAGGTTCATTAATAGAATTTTCTACCATTCCAGAGTCAAATAAGGTCGAGGAATTTGTTCCTCCACTTATTAGTCCGTATAATATATATAGATAATGTGGTAGTTTTTCTCGTGGGATTAAGTCTATACGTCAATTACTTAAGTCTAGTACTCTTTTTATGAAGGAATACGTGTAGTCCTCCTGTATGAGTCAGTGTGATATTCCATATTCAACCCATGAACAACATGTCACTTAAAATACTATGCTCGCGATGATTACTCAGTGGAAGCTGAGGGTTACACCCATCTTCACTTTGGAGCAATTCGTCTAGTACCAACATTTAGTGGAAGAAAAGCACTTCCTGTCTCTACCAAAGTTGCTCTGCTTGATTCCAAGTTCACAAGTTATGAGTATGAACTCATAGGTTCTGCGATGACGACCTTAAATTGTGAAAATATTATTTTAACACTTTTTCCCAACTTTGCTATCTCTCTAAATTGTCAAAATCTACCGATAGTATTAAAGGTACAGATCYAGATAGCTAATGCAAAGTAAGCTAATATAGCTATTATAGCTACTTTACACCATCATATAGTGTACAGATTATAGAACCATGCCCTAGATCTACATAAAAGAGGCTCTTCCAAAGCCTTAATGGTTCTAGCTGAAGCAGACAAGATTTCTCTATTGTGGTAGAGATACCTAGACAATCAGTATAGGCAACTACATTTATACTCTCTAGTCTTCCGGATGGAAAGGTGGTTTAGAAGTTTACCATTCTTGAAGAAGAAGCTCCAATGCTTTCTTTCTCTCAGATGATGGTTAAACCAGTGGATAACAAAGAAGCTCATTGGCAAGAAAAGGTTCCAGTCTATTCTTTTGGTATCCGTGAAAATCTCTCATATACTGACAAAATCAATGGTCATTTCATATGGGATGCTCCTGGTACAGTGGTATGTGATCTAGATTGTTCATGTGATGAATATGAATCTAATGATGAGGATCACCCGAGAAAGGACARACCCGTGARGAAAAAGAAGGGAACCTGCCAGATGTCCATTGAATATCCTGATGATGAGCTTGATAGCTCTCAAAAGGGTTCTAAGCCAAAGAAATCTACTCTAGATATCTTTCAGCCTTTAGAGCCAAGATGAATGCCATCACTTTCTGAGTTTTTGAAAGTTCTAACTCCACCTACTTTGGCTAGATGTTCAACATACAAATCACCATATGTGAAAAAGCCAACTCAACCTGAACTGATTCCCTACATAATATTTTCCTATTCCTTTAAATTCCTCCATTGGAAAGCAAAAAAGATGAAAGGAAGAAGATTACCACAATCCCTTTTGTCTCGGCAATAGCTATTGATAATATGGGAAGATCTATTCCTATTCAGGAATCAGATGAAGTTCTCAACTAGCAAACCTAAAACCCTTTGGCTCAAAATCAAGTCCTTAACATGATTGATACCAAAGTTGACAAGGTTATCTCTGATGTGGAGGTCATTAAGAAGAAAATAGATCCTCTGTAGAAAATTTATTAGTCTATGGTTGAAAGATTCAATCAACTTGACAGGGATCTAAAATATATGATAAGAATGAGACTTTCTGGTCTAGCTTTTACCAAAAAGAACATGAGATAAGAAAGCTCAGAGCAGAAATAGAAGAAGTTGATAGTCACAGACAAACATAAGGCTTTCCATCTTCTTTGCCTCCAACCTCTCCAACATTTACTAAACAACATTTACTGAACATAGGTCACATGTTTCTTACTTATTTCCTTCTATGAGAACTCCTAACCTAGTCTCTCCAGTATTTCCAAGCGTTCTAGTTACAGCTCAGCCAATATCAGGATACTATTCATCATCTCAAGTATCCAAATCTCCTATTTCTACAAATTTCTTTGTATTAAGAAATGAAGAAATGAAGAAAGAAAAAGAGGAGCATGCCAAAGTTGTAAAATCTACTAGAGACAAAGGAAAGAGAAAAGTAGAAATAGAGAAGACCATAAAAAAAGAAATCGACTATCAAAAATTCATGGTAGCAAATACAAATAGGGTAATTCTTAATCCTAAACCTAGTTCACATCCAAAGGCCATTCTAGAAAATGAATCACAGGGATCTGATTCAAAAAATTCTTCTGAAACTAAAAATATTTAGATGATAATGAATTTTTTGGTAATTCAAGTTGTTCAGAAAATGAACAGATGGATGTGACAGCTATAATTCATGGCTAATCCACAACCCTCAGAACTTATGTCTCTGATATTGAAGAAGAAGATGAAGCTAAAAGTTCTCAAGCTAGATCTCAACCTCCAAAGGTTAAATAAGAAGCTTCAAAAGGTCCATGGTTTACAATCATGATATTCCAGTCAACAAGAGAAGAGAAATACTTCAAGAATTTATAGCATGGGTAAACTCCAGTCCTGAAAAGGAAGAACTCCTTCCTAACATAMTTGCTGAATTTTATTCACGATTAACTGGTTCAATGGGTGACTGGTTTACTAATCTTGGTTCTTATAATCAAAGTAAATTGTTTGGTCTTTCTTATGAAGAAACCTTAGGAATTTTATATAAAAAGTTTGTAGGAGATGTAACTTTGCATGCTAGACAACTCAGACATGATTATTTTAAAATGAAGTGTTGCTCATTAAAGCGCTCAGATTTGAACAAAGATTTAAAAAGGATGTCTGAAATATTTTATGTTGTAGGTGGCACACCATATCTAAAATAAGTTATCTTACATCTCTTCGTCACGAACTACATCCTAACATTCAGAAGCTCATGATTGAAGCAAATAGAAGTTTAGAACACCTTGGTATGGGAGAAATACATCAGATTACTCTCCCTGCTCATGAAATGTTATGTCATAATCAGTAGGCCGTTGCTGATTATTTAAAAAATGAGAAGGATATGAAAAAGGCATGTTATAAAAAATATGAGATTGGATGTTCACGATATGAAAAATATGTTTGCAAGTCGTCTTCTAACAAGAAGAAATTTCAGAAAAGGTCTTCGTCCAAGAAAAGAAGAAAGTTCTTGAAGTATTTCAAGAAAAATAAAATTCACAAGAACTTTAAGTCTGGTCGATGTCATATTTGCAAGCAAAAAGGACACTTTGCAAAAAATTATCCTCAAAAGAAACCCATGGCTATTAAGATGATTTCACAGATGATTATCCAGACTCAAATCTTGAGTCTATTTACTTTGAACAAAATTAACCAGATGATGATACAGTATTTGCTATAGAAGTTTCAAAAATAGGGAGCGATTCTGATATTAGTTCTAATTCTAGGACTGATAATTCCTTTCTTTTTTATCTTATAATGCCTGTTAATTCTGTGAAATGTCAACCACATGTACAAGTTTCTTTACTCACATCTAAGTATGCTAAGCTAATCAAGGCTATAGCTATGATTGACACTAGTGCTTATAAGACCATGATAGACCCTAAATTATTGCCAGGAGATATCTTGAAAGCATCCAACATAGAGTTTGTTGAAATTTTTTCTCTAAATGTGTATAGTTGAAAGTCTTTGGAAATGGACTTCATGGAAAAAACATTTTGCTTGAATGGGATGCTATCAGCAAGATACAGAGATTGAGAATTCTCCTAGAGGGGATTTGGTTTAAAAATTATTTTCAACCTATCTTTCGTTCTCAATTATAAAAGTGCCTGAAAAGTTTAAATTAATATCTCAGAGATTACTTTCTTTGTGTGCAGATTCACATGATAAGTTTAACCATCCAAGGCCATTATGGAAGAATAAGGAATTCTTTGCTAAGCTTCCTTTTAAGCCTAATAAAGATATCAATCCTACAAAAGCAACTCAGCCAGGTATGACCCATGATGATTTTAGACTAGCAAGAGTTGAGTGTGAGGAGCTTTTTCAAACAAAACTTGATAGAACCAACTAAGTCTAGTTGGGCATGTCAAGCTTTTTATGTGAACAAAAGAAGTGAGCAGATTAGAAGAAAAGAAAAGATTGGTGATTGATTATAAACCATTAAATCAATTTCCATAGGATGATAAATTTTTGTTGCCCAGTATAAAAACCTTTTGATATATTTACAAGGGTATTTTTTTAAAAAATTTTGATTTAAAGCCAGATTTTTGACAATTAGGAATTGTTCYTGAGGAACGATATAAAGCAACTTTTTGCCTTCCTAATGCTCAATACCAGTGGATTGTAATGCTATTTGGTTTAAAGATTGCTCCATCTTTTTTTTGAAAAACAATCACAAAAATCTTTGAGCCAATTTTATCTGCTACTCTAGTATACATTGATGATATCCTTCTTTTCAGTAAGGATAAGCAGGATCATCAGAAATTATTAACCCAATTTTTTGATATTTGTAATTCTCATGGTTTCATGCTCTCAGAAAAAAGGAGCCACATAGGCCTTTCTGAAGTTGAATACCTCGGCATGAGAATTGCCAATGGAGCTATTCAACCAGGACCTCACCTTGTTGAAAACCTTCCTCAGTTTCCAGATGAAAATCTTTCGAAAAAAGAGATTCAACAATTCCTTGGTATTTTCTTGCCAAAAATCTCTCACTATACAAGCTAACTGTCCAAACTCTTGAAGAAGCACCCACTTAGGCATAACTCAAACTAAAGCTGTCAGAGCCTTAAAGGAAATGTGCAAGCAGCTAATGCCTCTTAGGATTCCAAGCATAGGTCTCAGGATTTTACGGATAGACACAAGTGATCAATATTGGGGTGTCATCGTACTTGAGAAGATCAATAGAGAAAAACATTATTGTGGACATGCTAGTGGTCAATTCAAGGATGCGCAGAAGCATTACCATACCACAATCAAAGAGATCTTGGTCGTAAAAAATGGTAACAAATGATTTGAGTTTCATTTGATAGGTAATGAATTTATTATTCACATGGATAATTCTTCGTTTCTCAAAATCCTTGATTTCAAAAACAAAATAATACCTCAAGCCCAATTGTTGAGATTGAAAGATTGGTTTTCCATATATCAGTTCAAAGTTCAACACATCAAAGGAAAACACAATATACTTGCTAATCTTTATCTAGACCAAAGGCCTCTCTATTGTATAAAAAGGTAGATCATTTATACAGGCCAACCATATCAAAATCCCTAAAAAGAACTGTGACTTTCCTAATCTAATTACAAGTTAGTGTTCTCACCTTATACTTGTTATATTCATGCTTAATCTTTCTTGCCATCATAATCTTGTTATTCCTATAGGATTACCTAAATACCCTTCTATGCCTCAAATAATCAAGCATGCAAAAACATATATGAATTATTAGTTACATGCTTATTATCTTGAACAAAAAGAAGYCTTCCTAAATCCTAATTTTGACTTTGAATATCCATGGGAAAATTTAGTTTCGTATCAGGCTTAACTCGAAATGGTATCTATGGTGTGTATCATTATTATTTTATCACACTTTAAAAATTAATATCCATGATTTGAGATCATATTTGAAAGATCTAAAGGACTTTGGAGATTATATGTGGAATTTCTTGATTTGGTATGCTACTCCTAGGAAATGATTGCATAACATTGCAAATCCTACCCAACCTCCATTTCTTATATCATTCTAAAGTGTCCTTATCATCTTGAGATCAAACATATCTATAGATTTCATCAAGCTTTGGAAAAAGACAAAAATGATTTCAAGCACTTATCTTCTTATGTATTTATGCTTAATGGGAAATATGAGCCATATGTTCCCCCAGGATACAAGATAGAGCCTAAGACCAGCTTATTAGCCCGAAAGTCTCCAACAGAAGCCACTACCTCTATAGAACCTCAAGAAGAAGACATTCCTAACAAAGAGTTTGAAATAAATTGGGAAGGAAACGATGTATACTGAAAAGAGCCATTCTCTCCAGAATATTATGAATATCACAGCTATAACTAACTAAAGCCATTATTATTTTTTGCTTTATTGGAGTAGCATTAGTCTTTAACAACTTTAGTCAATGTCAACTTTTGTAAAAAGTGACTTTTTTAAAAGCCACTTTAGCTATTTCAACTTATGTATTTCCTTTATTCCATTTTAGTTTGTAAAATTTGGAGCCCGTCCTCTATATAAGGACTCAGCTGTATCATTTTTAGGACATACAAAGTTTGAAACTAGTTTGAATTGTGATATTTCATATTATCTCTTGAGTATTCTTATGAATATTCAATCTCGATCCTTGTTGTGGTCTGTAAGCAGTTGATTGATATAGATAAGCGAGAGTAATCTCTGAAGACAGCATAGAGGTGAAATAGGCCAAGAAGTGCCGTTGAAAGTAGCCTCACTACTATTTAGTAGATGACAATCTTGTTTATATGAAGTTCATTCAACTTCAACAGTAGAAAGCTTAAATATTTTCCTAGCTATCGCTGCTTAACTCCCGAGTGGTATCAAAGCCAAAACGAAGAATCGTCTAGATTCCATAAAATTTTTTGGATGAGGGGAAGATAGAATAGTATTTTGGTAGCACTATTGAGGAGTAAAGAACATCATCAATCATCATAGATTCCACAGCTTCAACATCCAATTCAATATCTAGTTTTGGTACTTCTATTCCTGATCTTGCTCAAATTTCTATTTCTTTATCTTTACCTAGAAGAGCTTTAAATTCGAGTAATATAGGTTCATTAATAGAATTTTTTCCCATTCCAGAGTCAAATAAGGTCGAGGAATATGTTAAGTATATACGTCAATTATTTAAGTCCAATACTCCTTCTACGAAGGTTCCAAATGCTCAATACCAATGGACTGTAATGCTCATACTGACTCATACAGAAGGATTGCACATTTTGTCAAAGAGAAAAACATTAGGGGAGTTCGAGATGGTTGCTTTAACAAAGGAGTGTACGTCTATCTCGCAAAACAAAATACCTCCTAAATTAAATTATCCAGGCAATTTCACTATTCCATGTAGAGAAACTTATTATCAGAGGGCATTGTGCAACTTAGGAGCCGCCAGCATCAACCTCATGTCAATGTCCATATTTCAGCATCTTGGAATAAGTAAAGCAAGACCTATAACTGTGATGCTACAGATTGCGGATAGAACATTCGCCTTTTTTGAAGGTAAAATTGAAGATGTGTTAGTTTRGGTAGACAAGTTCATTTTCCCAGTGAATTTCATCATATTAGATTGTGAAGCATAAAAGAAGTACCTATCATCTTGGGAAGGTCGCTCCTAACCACAGGAAGAACGATTATTGATGTGCAAAAAGGAGAATTAACCATGAGTTTTCATCATGCTTTGAAATGTCCAGAAGAGGTGGAGGAATGTTCACTAATCAACATCATTGATGAAGCAATTTCAACAAATTGCTGGAATGCTATAGCATAACAGAAGTTCACGATGTAATATTTGAAGAAAAAAACGATCCTAGAGGATTAATTGATGAAATGGAGTTTATAATGGAGGAAAGAATGTTGCCATATTTGGTAGATAATCTGAGCCCTTAGAGCGAATAGAATGAAACAACAATCCAGTCAAGCCATCTATTGAAGAACTACCCATATTGAAGCAATTACTTCATATGTAAAATATGCTAAATTAGACGAGAAAAGGAACAAAGTCTACTTGCCATTTTGAAGGAGCATAAAAAAGCATTTTGATGGACAATGGCAGACATCAAAAGAATTAGTCCATCAATTTGTATGCACAAGATAATCATGGAGGAATGTTGTAACAATCCATTGAGCAACAACGAAGGTTGAACCCTTTATGAAGGAGGTAGCAAGGAAGGAAGTCATCAAATGGCTAGATGTGAGCATCATTTATCCAATTTTAAATAGCCAATGGGTTAGCCTGGTGCAATATGTGCCTAAGAAAGGAGGCATCATGACCATTACCAATGAAAGAAACGAATTGATTCCAGCAAGAATAGTAACGTGATGGAGAGTGTGGATGGATTACATGAAGCTCAATGAAGCCACTCGAAAGGATCATTTTCCATCATCATTCATCAATCAAATATTGGACAAGTTAGTCGAAAAAGATTATTATTGATGTCTAGATAGATATTTTGGCTATAACCAAAATGTTGTAGCACCGAGGACYAAGAGAAGACAACTTTCACATGTCCACATGGCACATTTGCCTTTAGAAAGATGCCATTCAGACTATTTAATGCTCTGACAACGTTTCAGAGGTGCATAGTAGCCATTGTAGATCTTTGAAATACTTATGGACTCTATCTTTGGATAGACATTTGAGGATTGTTTAATGAATTTGGAAAGAGTTCTGGAAAGATGTGAAGAGACTAACTCTGTCTTCAATGAGGAGAAGTGTCACTTCATGGTACAAGAAGGAATTGTGCTAGGGCATCGAGTCTCTAGAGATGGATTGAAAGTTGACAAAGCCAAGATTGAGGTTATTTAGAAATTGCCACCGCCAACAACAATTAAGAGAATCAGTAGTTTCTTGGGACATCTTCAGATTTTTATAGAAGATTCACTCAAGATTTCTGAAGGATCTCTAAGTAGCTGTGCATTTTGCTACAACATGATCAACCCTTCAACTTTAATGAAGAATGCTATGAGGCATTCCAAATGACCCAGGATGCATTTATGTCAACACCTACCATTATAGCACCAAATTGGACTTTACCTTTCAAGTCATATGCGATGCTAGTGCCCATGTTGTAGGGGCAGTGCTGGGATAAAGGAAGGAGAAAGTTTTTCATCTTATATACTATGCGAGCAAGAAACTGAGGCACAAATGAATTACATAACAACTGAAAAGGAGTTACTTGCTGTGGTGTATGCATTCAACAAATTCAGAGCACACTTGGTGGGAACCAAAGTTACAGTCTATACTAATAATACAGCAATCAAATACCTTGCCAGAATTTGATATGGAAATTAAGGATAGCAAGGGAACTAAAAATCAGGTAGCGGATCACCTATCCATAATAGAACATGGAGGAAATTCACAACCTTAGGCACCAATGAGAGAGGATTTCCCAGATGAACAAGTGCTGATGGTAAGTAATGCTACAACACCCTGGTAGGTAGACATTGTGAACTATTTATTAAGTGGTATAAGCCCTCTCGAACTGAGTAGATACCAACTGAAAAAAATTCGTTAGAAACATAAAAGAATTATATTTGGGATGAAAGATTTCTTTACAAGCAATATGCAGACCAAATCATAGGAAGATGCTTGGCTAATGAAGTGATTTCACGAATTCTATAGCATTGTCATGCTACAATATATGGATGTCACTATGGTGGAGCAAGGACAACGGCTAAAGTTCTTCATAGTGGTTATTTTTGGCTAACACTTTTTAAGAATGCTCATAATTTTTGTAAATCTTGTGATAGGTGTCAACGAGTTGGAAACATTTCACAAAGACAAGAAATGCCTTTGAAGGGCATGTTGGAGGTAGAATAGTTTGATATATGTGGAATCGATTTCATGGGACCAATTCCTCCATCTTCTAGCAACACATATATTCTTGTTACAGTGGACTATGTCTCTAAGAGGATTGAAGCTGCATCATTACCCACAAATGTCTCAAATGTCTCAAATTCCTCCAACGAAACATCCTTTCACGATTTGGGACACCTTGGACGCTAATAAGTAATGGAGGATAACATTCTTGTAACAAAATTCTCTCCAATATTCTAGCAAAATATGGAGTCAAGCTTAAGGTTACTACAGCATTCCTTCCACAAACCAAGGGACAAGCTGAATTGTCCAATAGAGAAATTAAGATGATATTAGAGGAAATAGTAAGTCCATACAAAAGGATTGCTCTCTAGGATCCAATAGAGAAATTAAGATGATATTAGAGAAAATGGTAAGTTCGTACAAAAGGATTAGTCTCTAGGACTGGATGACTGTGGACTTACTGAACAGCATTCAGGATGTTATGAGAAATGACTTCGTATCGACTTATCTATGGTAAAGCATGACACTTGCCACTAGAAATGGAGCACAATGCATTTTGAGCAGTCCACTCTAAATTTCAATCTTGATGCCCCAGGAAAAAAGAGGACGTTACGACTCAACAAGTAGGGAGAAATCTAGACACAACATATGAGAACTTAGTGATATACAAGGAAGGAGTGAAGAAGTGGCATGATAAAAGAATCCAAGAAGGATATTTCAACCAGAATAGCAAGTGTTGCTATATAATCCAAGATTGAAAATATTTCCAGGTAAATTTAAATCCAAATGGATTGGACCATTGAGAACCACTAAGGTGTTTGTTAATGGTGCAAATGGCCATAGAATCAAACACTATTGGGGAAACAATGCTGAACAAGGAAACAGTCCTCCCTCTATTGAGTGAAGGACGCTACAACAAGGTCTGGATAAGCTGCTTGGAGACAACTCACTTTGGCATAATTTTTCTTTTTTAATTTTAAGTCACTTATAATTTGTTTTGTTCGATGTTTTTATGAGTTCATGTGAAATTATTTTTAGCTTATGTGAAATATGTGTATCGATTATATGCAGTAAAGTGAGGTACAAGTTTTGGGGAAGTAGCATACATAGGAAATGCTAAAACATCAGAAATATAATGCTATACCATGGAAAATGGTGGGCAGTAACATGGCAGAAAGATGAAAGAATTTGAAGTTTTTGAAAACGAAGTTGAAGAGAGAGTTTTTGAAAATTTGATGGTGAACCTTATGATAATTTTAATGTTTGATTGAATTTAATTTTCAGTTAGTATGTTTGTTGTTTTCATTTCCAGGAATGTAGTTTGTGTTTTTGCTATTATATTTTGAGATCTTAAATACTATATCAAAAATTTTGTATATATGCTTAGATGAATATTTGTGAATATTCATGTTGATCAATGTGTTAAACAACTTATGAGGATTAAAAGATTACATGCAGGCTAAAATATTGAGTTATTACCTGGTGATGAAAATTACTATGCCTAAATATGCTTCTATATTGTGCCAACTTCTGAGGCATAGCTCTTGAGTAAACAAGTTAAAACAACTGCAGCGAACTTGGTGCATGACAGTGTTCTTGGAAAATTATCTTCATGACAGAGTCTAGCTAAGTAGTTTCTAGGAATTATTAGTAACCACTATGATGACCCACCCTTCCCCAGGTTCTGCTGGGGCTATACGGCCATCGCCTACCCCTCTATAGTCGATACAGTTGAACATTTAAAGCAATTAAATCCATAATTGGAATATGAACATCTCATTAACTACAACATCTTACAATTTACATGATTCTAAAGTTTTACAATACTAAACATCACTATACGATATTTCAAAATATAAAAGAACCATGCTCAGTGACAGTACATTCATTCTAATCATTACAAATTATTAGAGCTCTTTGAATTTCACCAAAAATTATGTTCAATGTGACTCTTCTAAAACTGAAGTCGCCGGACTTTAGCACTCATCTATACTTGTCACTAAAACATATAAATCAAATGAGATAAGCTCATTGAGTTCCATGAGTGTGTGATAGTGTACAATTTTAATAATAGTACCCAGAAAACATGACGATTTAGTTTAATGAGAAAACATCGACTATTATTGGAAAATCATTATCTGAAAAGGGATAATTCAAAAAACTCAATACTGGAATAAAAGAAACATGCAAGAAATATTTGCATAACATATATAAGGTCAAGAGAATCAAACCTTAACCATAAGAGATTTACTCTATAGGGTTAGGATATACCAACCTTATCGCTCCGAATATGCATGCGATTTAAGAATAACAATAACAATTTTAGTCGACTAGCCACGACTATAGGAGTCAGTCGCCCTCGAGTTAAACCTCCTAACCAAAGGTACGAGTGTCCAATACATACTATGGGTACAATATGATGCAACCATCCGCTTGAATGGATCCGGTCCACCATAGGTATGGTCCACAGTTTTGGCCATTTGGTAACTCTCAAAGCACTGTCATCTAAGCGGCTCAAGATGTACTCGTGCTGGGGACCAGTAAAACGTAGTACTTTATCCACTAGACAAGTACTTGGAGTCACCGACTGGGTACTCATTCATTCCAATATAACCACAATTCAATAACAAGCTCGTATACATGATAATTGATAATCTCTTGAAATTCATAATTAAAATTCATGTCAAATGTGAAAAAAATTATTCGAAATCCAAATTCTAATTTTTATGTCAATCGAGTGAACAAGATGTGTAACACCCTAGATTAGGAATTGTCCTGAACCAAGAGTATTACTGACCTTACTCATATTCATGTCAACTAATGTAGAAAACAAAAAATCTGAATACTTTGTCCAAAAAGTTTTATAAAAATTTCGGCAGAGTTTCCTCTGTAATTTCAACAGCTACTCTCTGTATACAATCAAAAAATTCCAAACATTTTCAATACTCGTAAATATCATGCATTCCAACCCAACAAACATCCAATATAAATAAATAGAGCATTCCAACAATCTTTTTTAGGACTTAACATTTACCAAAATTGAAACTTGCGAAACTTGAAAGAATTTAATGCACGAATAGTTAAATCAATAAAAAAATAACTTAAATAATACATAAAACTCTCTATCAAACCATTTCTCATATTTACTAAAATTTATTTAAAATAACACTTCGAGGTATCAAGGCTTGCCCACAAATGACTTTCACGCACCATCTGGCTACGCAGCACCTGAAATACAGAATGAAGGAAATGGAATGAGCTACAAAACTCAATAAGCAAATCTCAAGCATGAATAGATGTGAAATGCACTATATTCCATAAATTTATATTTCACTTCCTCAATAAAACTTCCTAAATATTTCCATAAAACTTCCATTTCAAAATGTAAGAACTTCTTTTAAAAACCTTTCCATTTCATTAAAGTCGTGAGCTCACTTATTGTAAGACCTAGCCATTGAGCTTGCAGTGGGCCATTGTTCTTTGGAACTCTATCATATTTCCTACCGGTAGAACCGCAAAGCGATCCGTAATACTTCAACTTTCCTTTCACCTTTTTCACCTCCCAAGAGGTTAACCTTACTTATTTTCCTACCCTACAAGAGGTTTGGGTCGGGTGCGCCGGTTCCCCACGATCCATTTCCCACTCACATCTTTCATGGCCAGGTTTACACTCCTTTCCAAAATCTTAACATTTTCGGATAATAATTCATTTATAAAATTCCATTTCTTTTCAAATTTCATTTCCTAATCCATTCTCTTTCTAAATGCATGAATGTCTTATGCTAGAAATGATATAGAATACTATAACTACATGCCCATGACATGAATTACGTAAATCCGTATGTAAACATATACATCGACAGTAAGAACACCTTACATGAAATAGTCCAATCACAATCATAAAACATTACATAGCACAGTCCAATATAATCACCACATAACAAACAACGGTATAAGTAGATGGGTATAGGGATTTACTTACTTGGAGTCCTTAACGTTAATATTCTATCTAAATCACAAAGCGGAGTCCCTCGACCGCTCTTAACATCAATGTGCCCAAAAATGACCTACTTATTATTACAAAAAGAAAATTCAGTTAACACGATTATCCAAAACTTAAAACATTTAACACTTATCCTATGAACATCACTTGCCAATATTAAACCGTACTTAATTCTCACATTGCAAAACTATCAAATTCTTAAAGGTACAACTTATTTCATGGCTTTTTACCCCTCTCAACAATTCATAATGATAATACCAAATAAAATGCATTTCTAATTCAAAGCATATTCTTCTTACAAATTAAACTCATTCTTAGATCGGGTATTAAACCTAATCTATGTTCTCCCACAATTACGTTATAGAACATAATTACATAAGTCATTAAATTTCTACAATCAAAATAATAATATTTTCACCTTTAAATCGACAAACTCTAAGTGTTGAGGAAGTTGCGTTGCGCCCCGGGCATGCTCTCAAGCAGCGCGCATGCAAGAGCCCTGATCGCGCAAGGTGCCTGGTCGCCTCGGCGTCCGGTGGCCTAGGCGTCTGGGCGCTCAGTTACCTGGGCGCCCGATGGCCTAGGTGTCTGGGCGCTCAATCTCCTGGGAGCCTCATGGCCTAGGTGCCTGGGCACTTGGTTGCTGGGGCGCCTGACGAGCCTTGCTACTTCTGGCCAAAAATCCACCAACCAAAACAGGAACTGGACGGTCGAAGGCGGCGAGTCGAGCAGTGGGTCATGCGGCCTGGTTGAGTCACGAGGCTTGGATCTGGGCTATCTCAAGCCTGGCGAGCAACTGTACAGTGGCGACCTGGCTAAGTTGCGAGGCTTGGATCTAGGCAAACTGGTCTGATCAGCTCTCATTCTCACCGATTGACGGAGCAGCAACACCAACGATCGGCGTGCAGATTTTGGTGCGAATAGGCGGCAACTGCAATACCAGAAGCTTCAAATCCGACACAAGCAAGCTGCTTCCCTTCTTGAGAGCACTGTCGAATATGAGCAATAGCAGCGTGTAGCAGTCCGACTTGAGTGGAGACAACCGCAGATCTGGACAGCAGTGACAACTAGATCTAGAGACAGCACTCAGACTGCATGTTGGACGAGTAGCAACGACAACTTCTTTAGAGTAGTAAGCCAGTTCGATTTGTAGCCAGTTTGATCTTAGTGACTATGTAGCAGCGGTAGATCGATGGCAAGTAGAAATGGGACCACTACAAGAAATCCCGTTGAGCAACAAGGAGTGGATCTGGCCAGAGAATAATCGATTGCGGTAGGGCGACAAGCTTGATTGTCCAATACTAGGGCATCGATGGCGATGATCCGTGTGGCGTTGGCAGAGGGAAAAAGGGCGCGGTGCACGCAGTGCGAAGGGTTTGGGGTAGAGGCCATTACGCTATACCGATTTGGGTTTTTTTTTTCCAGGTTTGTGCCCTAATCCAAAACTTTGGGTCTCGCCTCCCATCCACAACCAATCCAGCCCAAAGAATTAAATTTTTCAGGCTTCCCTTTCAGTCATAATGTAGTTTTCGTACGAGAAACAAATAGGCCTAATGAATCGAGCCACTAACTAACCAAAAACCCTAATTCGATTAACATGATAATCCCATACTTAATTAAACGTATAATTAAATAATGATCATATAGGAAATTATCAAACCATAATTGGCACACAGTCCATACGATCATACAAAATTCATAAAAATAAAAAAGTAATATTCCGGGTATTACATGGTATATAATAAATCATGAATTTGACATATCATACTGATATGAAATTCATAATACGTGAAAGCCTTTCGAAATAATATATATCACAATTTTTCAAAAGAATGAAGCATTTGAGAGTACTTGAAAGTATTTCTCCAGATTAACAAAATCACTGATACTTGAAAGTTCATAAAATAGAGAAACTCAATTAAGCATACGAGAACTTTTATAAAACTTATTTGGAGTATGATTAAATGAAAACAAGCACATTTTGTGGTGTTCTAAAAGATAGAGCTACTCACCTAAGTATCCTTAATTTGTACCCTAAACTTTTAACTCCCTCAAGTATCGTGTCCTTCCTTATTGCAAGGGTTAGAGATGTCTGCAGGTAGAGAGAAAGAGAGAAGAGACAAAGAGAGAAAACTTTATCAATAGAAATAATTGTTTGAGATAACGTTGAGAGTCTGAATGTTGGTAACTTGAAGGCTAGAAATAGAGGAAAGACAGAGAGCCAGAAAAAGAAGGAAGACTAAAATAAAGGAGTGAGGCGGTGAAATCCAGATGAATTTGTGTGCTAGCAACGAGAGAGAGTATGGGGCAGAAATAATGGTCAAATAGAGGGAAAATAAAATTTGGAGAGAGAGAAAGAAATATGGCATGGCTTCTGGAAGAATAGAGTAAGTCAGAGTAGTTGAAAATAAGGTAAAATAAAAAGGTGATGCTGATAGGTTGACCCAAAAAAAGAAAAAGAGAAAATGTAATGAAATTAAAGAATGATGAATGACGGTGGAATGATAAAAAAATTAGGTTGACCAAAACCAAAAATAAAATTGGTATGGAAAAGAAAAAGAAAAAATAGAAGGAATTTCCTATTATTGTAATTATATTATGCTTCTTCTAAACAATTTTATATTTTTTTTCCTTCTAACTAACTTAATTACTCTAACTTCTTTTAGCCAACAAATCAAAATACAATTAGATTATATAAGTAATTAATAATCATATATATAAGTAAATGAATATTCAAGAATTGTTCTAATTTTGAAACTTTTATAGTGTTAACGTCTAAATTTTCACACAGTCGCATTTTACGAGGTTTCCTATTACGAATAATAGCTAGAAAAGTATAGGGTTTTACATTCTTTCCTACTAAAAGAAATTTCATCCTGGAAATTTTTCCATACCTTGAAATAAATCTTGATATTTCTATCGCATGTATTCTTCTATTTTCCAAGTTGCTTCTTCAATGTCATGATGTTGTCATTGGACTTTCACAAGACATATTTCCTTGTTTGGAAGCTTCTTAGTACTAGTTTCAAGCACCTGTATTGGTCGTTCTTCATAGGACAAGTTGGGTTGCAATTGGATTTCTTCTTCATTTATTATATGATCAGGCGTAGGATGATACTTCTTAAGTTGAGATGCATGGAATACATCATTCAATCCTGCTAACCTTGGCGGTAGCGCCAATCGGTAAGCTATATTTCCAACTCTCTCTAACACTTCGAAAGGTCCAATATACCTGGGATGTAATTTTTCACCCCTTGGATGTTTAAAAATTCCTCGATGGGGTCTTAACTTTAAAAATACTTCATCACCAACATTGAATTCCAGATCTCTCATTCGGTTATTTGCATAGCTTTCCTGTCGACTTTGGGCCACTTTTAGATGTTCTGGGATTAGCTTTACTTTATTCAATGTCTCTTCCATATCTGGTGATTATTCGTCTTTCCTTATTCTCCTTTCACCTACCTCTTCCCAGTAGATTGGTGATCGAAATTTTCGTCCATATAACATCCCATATRGTGCCATACCAATGGAAGACTGACAGCCATTATTATTGGCAAATTTGGCATAAGCTAAATTATCTACCCATTTACTCTCGAAATCCAGTGCAGAAGATCTAAGCATATTTTCTAAAATATGTAAAGTTCTTTCGGATTGTCCGTCAGTCTGACGATGTGCAGTAGTAGTGAAACTCAATGTAGTTCCCAAAAGCTTCTTGAAATTTAGGCCAAAATCAAGAAGTAAAACGAGGATCTCTATCTGACACAATGTTTAGAGGTACACCATGGAGTTTGAAATCTCTTGTATATAAATTTGAGCCAATTTCTTCAACGAATACCTCTTGTTTACTGGAATGAAATGCCCAGAGTTAGTCAACTGATCGACTACTATCCACACCGCGTCTCGACAACCTCGAGTCATAAGAAGTCCCCAGACAAAATCCATCGTGAGTAGTAAAATTTAGAGTGCACTTGGTCACATGGCTTCTGAGTTTGCAAGTCAAAAAGTAAAGATAACTGAGTAACTTGATGTGTAAACATAATTGAAGATTTTTATTTCTTAACCTTTTTATGTCAACATTTTGTTGCTATTCTCATCTTTTCCTTGTAACCTTTCTTATTGTTTTCAATTTTATTTACTGCCTTGATCTCCACAGTCTAACTCGAACTTTGAACCATAATGGATTTTCATTTAGAATATATTCACTGCTTGCCTTTAGCAGTTTATGATCAATGCGTTTTGCTATAGTCATATATATTCAGAAAATCAAGAAGCCATTTATAGCATGTAGAAGCTGGATAAGCTCAGCAATCGAATACTTGTAGTTCAGGAAGCTTTCRAAGAGAACAAATTTGAACATACCRACCATCATATAAGTATTGCATAGACAATTTCTCATCTGAAGGTTCCATTAGATTTTAAACTGGATCTAAAATGGCTTAGAATAATCGATGTGATACTTAATGCTTACATAAATCTGTATGTATATTTTAAGTAAGGAGTAATGGAATGGTTTGAGACCKCRAGRAGGAAGTCTAATGGACATAAAGAAAAGCACTTCACATGGAGGACCTCTCATCATGCCATCATGGTCTATCTCAATGACAAATGATAACTATTATCTTATAAAGAAAAAAGAATTAACTACGAAAAATATCCTTACCCTCTTCTCCCTTCACCACACACCCTAAGGATCGCTTTATACAAAGCACCTCTAAGAGCATACGTAGACATCTTTTACCGCCACCTAACCTACTCTTCTCTAACCATTCACTTCATACTCAAAGTCTCAACTCACCAAAGTCATATCTAATCAGCTTTTTAGCATAATTCAAACATTAAACATGTTAAACGAGACTCAACCAATGTGTTTCTCTTCATTAATCTTCTTAAACTACCCTCAATTATGAGAACCATAGGCTAAAAGTAGAAAATTGAGATCAAACGTTTCATAGAACTAAGGAAATCAATCCTTTTCCAACCATACAAAATGAACCATGGAAATAAATGAGAATTGAACCCTTGTAACCTATTATTGATGTTCCCTAGTTATGCTCACAAATTTGATGCATTCTACTCCTAGYAAGTATACTAGTGTCAAAAGTGTATAGCAAGTAAGTCAATGTGATCTCACAAGGATTTCTAATCAAATACCAAAATACTGAATTTCCCTAATTTAAACCTATCGAAAGTGATTAAATTAGATTAATAACTAGAAATGAAGAAGTAATCTAAAAAGGTTCAATTATAAAATTCAATTGCCTAAATTCAAAAAGATCTAATGTGATAAAAGTTGTTGGTTAGGGTACTGATCTAAATCGTTCCTATAATGAGCTAAATTAATCGCACCTTAATTGCCTAATTCCCAAATTTAATCTAATTGTTAATGTAGAATTTCTTAATTTAGTTTTATCAAATCCCTTGGCATAAAATCCGTAATTCCAATTAACTAAAGTCATATCCCTATGTGAATTAGATTAATTGAAATTGCATTAATAATGTAAGAAATTCCTTGATTTCACTAGCCACAGTTACTTACTATCGGAAACCACCCAAAAGGAACCGATTCTATCCCTAGTTGGCTCAAAACTAATGGTTCATCATTTCTTAAGTCCTAATCAATTAGTTCACCACCTCCCGATCCTTCCTAATTCATTATGAAATTGATTTGTAGGTTAAGATAAACCACAAGAAGCATTAAGACAGCTGCAATGATAATAAACAACTCAATTCGATTGGGAATCAATAAATAAAGGCACAAAAGAGTTTAACCCATTACAAAGAAATCATCTTCTCAAATAACCCTAACCAACACAAAAAGTTTAGCCTAAGAAACTAATGAAATCCACCATATAAAGTATAATAAACATGTTAYAGAAAGATTAGAGAAGAAAGAATCGATTTGATGAACAAATCCTTGAGCAATCTTGGTTGAATATAAGTCTTCAAGCTTTCCAATGGCTCCCTTCAAGTTTCTCTCAAGAAACCTAATATAAGACTATAAAAAAATAGTGTTTCAAGCCACCAAAAGTCTCCAAAATTGGCCATAAGATGCACTATTTATAAGAGAACATAAAAAACCTAAAAAGGACACAATCGATCCCTGACTGGGACCAAACTGGCAGTTTGGTGCCAAACTTAAAGAGTGCATTCCATACATGGTCAAATTTTCAAGTTTTTCAACTTTCTTGGTAATTGCATTTTAACTCCAAACTCCTCTGAATTCATCTTTTGGCCTCTTTAAGCTATTTTACAACCGATTTTTCCCTTTTCTTGTATTTAAGATGAAAACTCTGCAATTACTCATTTCAAACCAAAATTAATGTAATTCAAGGTAAATAATAATAAATAAAAAACTTGAAAACAGCTTAAGTAAAGGACAAACATAATGTAAAATGTAATTATATCAACTATCCCCTACTTAGTCTTTTGTTCTCGAACAAAACATGGTAATAAGGCAAACAACAATCTAAATAATCCATCCAATCAACCAAAGAACAAGAAAATAGAGTTATTTACATGTCCAACTCCATAGCACTCCGTGATTCATTAGATAACAAGAGAATGAAAGTGTTAATAAGATCAATCCATTTGACAAAGTGAGTGAGTAAGAATAGCCAAAATCAAAAGTCTACTAAAGACTTGACAAACATTAGGGAATTATGAATACTTCACCAGAACTAAAAGTTTAAAGAAATGGAAATCCACCCAATAGGTTTGTAAATCACTAGCTCTCCACTAATCGAGATAACCAAAATCAACAAACATCAAGTAGGACTTTTAAGCTTGCAATGTARGGAATGTACAGGTAAGTTAAATGAAGGATAAGGAAAATGATAAAAGTAAGAGAGTGTTGTAATAATCAATAATGAAACCGTATAACTCGTTTTTCTTCTTTCAAATATCTTCACCACATCTTCCTTTCTTAATTGTTTATCAACACTGCCAAAATCCACAACTTTTTTTCTTTTCACATGTTCTTTTTCATTTTTTTATTTTTCTTCATTGTTCTTCATTTTGAAAATACATAAGACATTTTCATTAAGAGAATACGTGTTCATGCTTTCAACTTTCAAGAACCCATTTTCTTTCACAATTTTCTCAACAACTTTRCCCCTTAACTCCTTTTATCAACCCTCAACTTCATCTTCTCAATATGCATTCAATGAAATCCATTCAATCCCAAAAACAAGAGAAGATGCATCAATTCTCTTACAATGGAACATACAAAATGTATGCAAATCAAATAAGATAAGCCATAAAAGGGTGTGTCAAAAAGGGAACTAAGGATATAATATAGAACAGTTAAGCTTGAAAGGCTCAAACGACTGAAAAAAGGACTAAGCTTTCATTCCTATGTCAATAACGATCATCTTTCTATTTCACCTCGAGGAGTAACAAAAATAAATTCTAGAGTGGTTGTGCTAAATGAATTATAATAATTACCCCACTACTGTGTCGAGCAATAACTATTTACAAAATAAAGACTACTAATACTAGAAAGCAAAAAACTAGGATAGATCAAATTAATACTAAAATTTTCAAGTCAAACAAAATGGTCTCTCATCTGTATTATATCATGAATACATGTAAATAAATCACATAAAAAGCTCAAAAATTTTGAAAAATATGGGGAAAAAGTAATAAATAATAAAGGCACACAAAAGTAATAAAAACAAATAAATAAGAATCGTTTCTTCCACCCACCACTTAGAACTTAACATTTTGCTCAATGTTAATCATAAAACCACAAAAGTAAGGTGAAAGAGACTTTCTTTATAGGTTCATTAATAGAGTTTTCTACAATTCCAGAGTCAATGAATCAGTTCCTCCCCTTATTAGTCCCTATAATATATATAGACTGCATAGTAGTTTCCTTGTGGTATTAAGTCCATACGTCAATTACTTAAATCCAGTACTCCTTCTATAAAGGAATATGTGCAGTCTTCTTATATGAATCAATGTGATATCGCCTATTCAACCCATGAACAGTATATCACTTTAAATATTATGCTTGCTCAATGGAAGACTGAAGGTTACATACACCTTCACTTCGGAGCAGTTCATCTAGTACTAACCTTTGGTGGAAGAAAAGGACTTCCTATCTATGCCAAAGTTGCTTTACTCGATTCCAAGTTCACTAGCTATGAGTATGCGCTCATAGTCTCTGCTATGACAACCATGAACTGTGGAAATGTTATTTTAACACTTTTTCCTTCAACTTTGTTGTCTCTCTAAATGATCAAAATCGACCGACAGTATTAAAGGTGTAGATTTAGATAACTTATGCCAAACAAGTTGATACAACTATCATGGCTACTTTACACAGTCAGATGGTGTGCAGACTACAGAACTATGCTCTTGATTTGCAAAAAAGAGGCTCATACAATGCATTAATGGTTCTAGCTGATGAGACAATGATGTCTCTACTGTTGCAAAGATACCCAAAAAAATCCAAAGATTAGATCTTCATAAGCTAATCCCTACTTAGTGGATTACCAACTATGAAAATCTTCACCAAACACARCAACYAATAGCAACTACATCAATACTCTCCAAACTTCTGGATAGAAAGGTAGTCCAAAAGTTTATCTTTCCTAATGAAGAAGCTCCAAGATTGTCTTTCTCACAGATGATGATTAATTCGGTGGATAAGAAAGAAGCTCATTGGCAAGAAAAGGTTCTAGTCCATTCCTTTGGAGCCTATGGGAATCCCTCATATACAGACAAAATCAATGGTCATTTCATATGGAATGTTCCTGGTATAGGATCATGTGATCCAGATTGCTCATTCGATGAATATGATTCTGATGATGAGAATCACCCAAGAAAGGATAGATCTATGAAGAAGAAAGAAGGAATCTGCAAGATGTCCATTGAATATACTGATGATGAGCCGAGCAACTCTTAAAAGGGTTCTAAACCAAAACATTCTACTTCAGACATTTTTTAGCCTTTAGAGCCGCGAAGGATGCCATCACCCTATGAACTTTTCAAAGTTTCAACTCCACCCACTTTGGCTACATGTTCAACACACAAATCACTATATGTCAATAAGTCGATGCAAGCTAAACCAATACCCTACATGATGTTTTCCTATTCCTTGGAATTTCCTCCCTTGGAAATAATGTTGGGAGATCTATTCCTATTCAGGAATCAGATGAAGCTCTTAACTAGCAAACCTAGAATGCTTTGGTACAAAATTAAGTCCTTAACAGGATTGATACCAAAGTCGATAAGGTTATCTTCGACATGGAAGTCATCAAAAAGAAAAGAGATCCTCTGGGAAAGATTTACTAGTCTATGGTTGAGAGATTCAACCAACTTGATAGGGATCTAAAAGATATGATTAGAATGAGACCTTTTGGCTAAGTCTTTGATCAGAAAGAACAAGAAATCAGGAGGCTCAGAGTTGAAATTGAAGATGCAGATAGGCATAGATAACACAAGGCCTTCCATCTTTATTTCCTCTATCCTCGGCTACATTTACTGAGCACAAGTCAGATATTTGATACTTATTTCAGTAAGAACTCCTAAGCTAGTCTCTCCAGTGTTTCCAATTGTTCCTGTTACAGCTCAGCCAACATCAGGACACTACTCACCACCTCAAGTATCCAAACCTCCCATTTCTACAAATTTCTTTGTATTAAGAAACGAAGAAATGAGAAGAGAAAAACAAGAACAAGTGAGAGTTGCAAAAGCTGCTAGAGATAAAGGAAAAAGAAAAGTAGAAAAAGAAACCATGAAGGAAGAATCTGATCATCAACAATTCATGGTTGCAGATTCAAACAGGGTTGTTTTTAATTCTGAACCTATTCCAAATAAAGAATCACGGGATCTTGTTCAAAATGTTTGTCTGAAACTGATAATTCTTTAGATGAAAATGAATTTTTTTGTAATTCAGGTTTTTAGAAGATGAACAAATGGAAGTGACAGCTATATTCATGACTGATCCAAAACTCCTGGAACCATATGTTTATGAGGACATTGAATACGATGATGAAGCTAAAAGTTCTCAAGCCAAATCTCAACCTCCATAGGTCAAGAAGGAAGCTTGAAAAGGACCATGGTTCACAATTGATGATATTCTAGTCAACAATAGATGAGAAAGATTACAAGAACTCATAGCATGGATGAACTCTAGTCTTCAAAAGGGAGAACTCCTTCCTAACATACTTACTGGATTCTATTCTCCATTAACTCGTTCAATGGGTGATTGGTTTGCTAATCTTGGTTCTTATAATCAAAATAAATTGTTTGGTCTTTCTTGTGAAGAAACTTTAGGACTTTTATATAAGGAACTTGTAAGAGATGTGTTGCATGCCAGACAACTCAGACATGATTATTTTAAAATGAAGTGTTGTTCTTAAAAGCTTTCAGATTTAAACAAACTTTTTAAAAGAATGTTTGAAATATTTTATGTTTTTAGTGGAACACTATATCTGAAACAACTTTATCTTACATCTCTTTCACAAGAACTCCATCCTGACATTGAGAAACTCATTATTGAAGCAAACAAAAGTTTAGAACATCTTGGTATGAGAGAAATGGATTTTTCTTCAAGAGGTTGGATAGTTGGCTTGTATGGTGAGAGACTTTTGGCAGGAAAGTTTTTATGTAGTTGATGATACAAAGGAATTGTTGAATCTCTTTCTTTGAAAGATATTCATCTAGAAACTAAAGGAGGTTTTCAACAAGGTGAGGTCCTAGTTGAATAGCTCCATTGGCAATTTTCATCCCAAGCTATTCAACTTCAGAGAGATCTTATGACTCTAACACCCCCAAATTAGGAACTGTCCTATGCCGAGAGTATTACTAACCTTACTCATAATTATATCAACTATTGTAGGAAAAAAAAGAGATCTAAATACTTGTCTAAAAAGTTTTATAAAAATTTCGGCAGAGTTTCCTCTATAATTTCAACAACTACCCCCTGTATATAATAAAAAGTTCTCAAACATTTTCAATACTCGTAAACGGCATGCATTCCAAACCGGCAGACGTCCAATATCATAAATAGAGTATTCCAACAATCTTCTACTAGCTTAACATTTAGCAAAATTGAAATTTTCGAAAATGAAAAAATTTAAAAGCGACAAATGGTTAATCAATAAGAAATATCTTAAACAATACATAAACACTCTCTTTAAAATCAGCCATTTATCTTATTCACTCAAATTTATTTAAATAACGCTTCAGGGTATCAAGGCTTGCCCACAAACAACCTCCACGCACCGTCTAGGTACACATCACCTGAAATGCAAAATGAAGGAAATGGAATGAGCTATAAAGCTCAATAAACAAATCCCATGCATGAATGTTTGTGAAATGTACTATATATTACGAATTTATAGTTCACTTCCTCAATAAAACTTTCTAAATACTTCCATAAAACCTCCATTTCAAAATGTAAAAACTTTTTAGAACCTTTCCATTTCATTAAAGTCATGAGCTCACTTAGTGTAACGCCTAGCCATTAAGTTTGTAGTGGGCCATTATTCTTTGGAATCCGATCACATTTCCGACCAGTAGAACCTCATAATAGTCTTAACTTTTCCTTTCATCTTTCACCTCCCAAGAGGTGAACGTTACTTGTCTCCCTACCCTACAAGAGGGTTAGGTCGAGTGTGTCGGTTCCCCACGCCCCATTTTCCACTCACATCTTTCATGGCTAGGTTTACACTCCTTTCCAAAATCTTAACATTTTCCTGATAATAATTCATTTATAAAATTTCATTTCTTTTCAAATTTCATTTCCTGAACCATTTGCTTTCTAAATGTACGAAAGGCTCATGTCAGGCATGATGTAGAATACTTTAACTACATGCCCATGACATGAACTACATAAATTCATATTTAAACACCATTCAACATAATAATAGTACGAAATATATTACATGAAATAATTCAATACAATCATAACACATTCCCATAATATAGTCCACTATAATCACCACATAACACACAACGGTATAAGTAGATGGGTATAGGGATTTACTTACTTGGAGTCCTTAATGTAAAAATTCTATTTAAATTGCAAAGCGAAGTCCCTTGACCGCTTTTAACGTTAATGTGCTCGAAAATGACTTAATTATGATTATAAAAAGAAAATTCATTTAATACGATTTCCAAACTTAAAACATTTAATGCTTATTCCATGAACTTCATTTGCCAACTTTAACTCGTACTTAATTCCCACATCGCCAAACTATCACATTCTTAAAAGTACAACTTATTTCATAACTTTTTACCCCTCTCAACAATTGATAATGGTAATACCAAAAAACAATACATTTCTAAGTCAAAACACATTCTTTATACAATTTGAACTCATTCTTAGATCGGGTATTAAACCTAATCTACGTTCTCCTATAATTTCACTATAGGAAAAAATTACATAAGTCATCAAATTCTAAAATCAAATAATAATATTTTCACCTTTAAATCGACAAACTCTAAGTGTCGCGGAAGTGGCGTTGTGCCCCGAGCGTGCACTCAGGTAGTGCGCCGCAACAACCCTGGTCCCGCATGGTGCCTAGTCACCTGGGCATCTGGGCACTCGGTTGCTAGGAGCCCAATGGCCTTGGAAGACTCCTGCTCCTGGCCGGACTCAGTTGACCAGGACAAATACCAGTGCTTAGACAGCACCGGCCACGGCAATGGCAAGTGCACTGCGAGGAAAAAGTGGACGGCTAAAGGGTATCCACCACTGGACTTCGGTTCAGTAGGTCCAGACCTGATCGACGCACCGAATCTGGTTGAGGCAAGCTTGGATCTTGGCAAGTGGGGAGTGACATGTAGCAGTCCAACTGCGGCAATGAATGACAACGATTCGGACGGTAGGAATCAACAAGCTATGAGCAACATGCGCGAATCGATGGCCAGCAGCAAACCGGAGAAGGTTGATGATAAACCCGGTGACGACAGCGCTCTTAGTGGCAGTGTAACACCCCTAGGCAGAAGCACCATGAGGGAAGATCCAAATTATCGCGATAGCTCTGGATTTTTTAAGCAAAGTTGAGTCGGGCAGGAGGGAGAAGAGAGAAAAAGAAAAATAGTGGCTGCTAGAGAAAAGAAAGAGGGAAGACGGCGAGAAAGGAGGGAGAAGGAGATGGTGAGAAGAGAGGTGGCAGCAACTTGGGGGCGGCGGCAAATAAGAAAGGAAGAATAAATGTTTAGGGTTTTTTAATATTTTTTATATATTTTTTTCTTCAGGTTTGGGCTTTATCCTGAAACCTTTGGGCCTCCCCATTCCATAGCCAATCTAGTCCAATAAATTAAATTCTATGGGCTTTTCTTTCGATAAAAATCTGATTTTCGAATGAGAAACGAATAAGCCTAACAAGTCGAGCCACTAACTRACCAAAAATCCTAATTCGATTAACACGATAATCCCATACTTAATTAAATGTACAATTAAATAATGATTACATAGGAAATTATCAAACCCTAGTTGGCACACAATTCATATGATCATACAAAATTCATAAAAATGAAAAAGTAATATCCCAGGTATTACACTTTTTCTAAGAGAGCATAACATCATGAGAATTACAAATGTTAAAGAATTGGGTTAAGGGCTTCTCATGATCTTGCTCATCTTTACTGAAGAGAAGGATATCATCAATATATACCAAAACAGTAGATAAAATTGGCTCRAAGATTTTTGTACAAAGCAGTAGATAAAATTATCTCAAAGATTTTTGCCATTGTTTTTTGAAACAGYAGAGCAATCTTTTTAAATCAAAAGGCATTAGAGTCTATTGGTACTGTGCGYTAGGAATGCAAAACGTTACTTTATATCGTTCCTCAGGAACAATTCCCAATTGCCAAAAACCTGCTTTCAAAGATTTTGTGTACTAGGCAAAGGAAACTTGTCATTATGCAAAAACTATATAAAGGTTTATAATCAATCACAAATCTTTTATTTCCTTTAATCTGCTCACTTCTCTTGKTCACATAAAAAGCTTGACATGCCCAACTAGACTTAGTTGGTTCTATCAAGTTTTGTTTTAAAAGTTCCTCACATTCATCTCTTGCTAGATCATCTGGTGTTATACCTGGGTGAGTTGCTTTCGTAGGATTAACATCCTCTTGAAGCTTAAAAGGAAGCTTAACAAAGAATTCTTCATTCTCTCAAATAGCAAATGATATATAAAGTTGAAATGAATGCTTAAAACGAAATCCCTGAAGGAAAATTCTCAATCTTTGTGCTTTACTAATTGCATCCCATCTAAGGAAAACATTCTTCCCATGAAGTCCATTTCCATAAACTTTTGAACAACACATTCAGAAAAGAATTTAATCCCAATAGGTCTATTAGTATCAATCCTGCTTCATAGGTTTCACCATTTGCTACAAAAAACTTTGTGTTGGATAGCTCCCAGATGTCTCGTGATAATAACTCAAGATCTATCGTGGTCTTAAAGCACCAATATCAATCATAGCTATAGCCTTAACTGACTTAACATACTTGGACGTGAGTAAAGAAACTCCCACATATGGTTGATAGTTCACGAAATTAACAGGCATTATAGGATAAATAGGAAAAGAATTATCTAAACTAATATCAAAACTAGTATCAAAATCACTCTTTGTTTCTGAGACTTCTAGAAAACATTATGTCATCATTATCGTCATCTGATTAACTTTGTTCAGAGTAAACAGATTTAAGATCAAGTCTGGATGATTTGCCATCATTTGTGAAATCATTTTCATTACCTTAGGTTTTTTTTTAAGGATAATCTTTTTGCAAAATGTCCTTTCTGTTGCAAATGTGACATCACTCAGACTTGAAGTTCTTATGAAACTTCTTCTTTCTGAAATACTTCAAGCACTTTCTGCCTTTCTTAGACGAAAACTTCTTCTGAAATTTCTTCTTTTCGGAGGATCTTTTACGGACACACTTCTCATGTCTTGAACATCCAATCTCATACTTCTTAGAACATGCCTTCTTTATATGATTCTCATTTTTTAAATAATCAGCAATAACGTGCTGACTATAACATAACCTTTCATGAGCAATGAGAGTAATTTGATGGATTTCTCCCATACCAAGATGTTCTAAGCTTCTGTTTGCTTCAATCATGAGCTTCTCAATGATAGGATGAAGTTCCTATGGAAGAAATGTAAGAAAAACTTGTTGTAGATTTGGAGTTCCACCTAAAACATAAAATATTTCATACATTCTTTTAAAATGTTTGTTTAGATCGAAAAGCTTTAAAGAACAAAACTTCATTTCAAAATAATCATGTCTAAGTTGTCTAGCATGCTAAGTTACATCTCTTACAAGTTCTTTATACAAAAGTCCTAGGGTTTCTTCATAAGAGTGACCAAATAATTTACTCTGATTATAAGAATTAAGATTAGCAAAATAGTCACCCATTGAACCAATTAATCGAGAACATAATTCAGCTGTTAGGAAGGAGTTCTCCCTTTTGAAGACCGAAGTTTATCCAAGCTATGAACTCTTGCCATCTTTCTCGTTTCTTGTTGTCTGAAACATCATCAATTGTGAACCATGGTTCTTTTGAAGCTCCTTTTTTAACTTTTGGAAGTTGAGATCTTGCYTGAGAACTTTCAGCTTCATCTTCTTCTTCAATATCCTAAGAGCCATTAATATAATTGTCACATCCATTTGTTTATATTCTAAAAAACCTAAATTACCAAAAATTTCATTATCATCTAAGAATTCTCAGTTTCAAAAAAAACATTTTGAATCAGATCCCTATTATTCATTTTCTGGAATGGATTTAGGATTAAAAATAGCCTTGTTTGCATCTGTTACCATGAATTGTTAATAGTCAGATTATTTTTTCATGGTTTCTTCTACTTCTACTTTTCTCTTTCCTTTGTTTACAGCTTTGGCTTGTTCATCATTTTCTCTTGGCATTCCATCATTTCTTAATACAAAGAAATTTGTAGAAATGGGAGGTTTAGAAACTTGAGATGGAGAATAGTATTGTAATACCCGAGATTTCTTTTTATTAATTTTTATTTGATTGTGTGAATTTGCGTGCCAACTAGGGTTGGATAACTTTCTATATGGTTATTATTTTAAATTGTGCGTTTAATAAGTACGGAATTATCGTGTTTGTCAAATTAGGGTCCTCGGTTGGTTAGAGGCTTAACTTGTTGGGCTTATTTGTTTTCATTCGAAAAGCTAGAATTTTTATCCAAAAAAAGCCCGTTGAATTTAATTTAAGGATTTGGGTTAATTATAGATGGAAAGGCCTGAAGGATTTGGGTCACGGCCCAAGTAAAAAAAAAATAAAGAAAAAAAAGAAACCCTAAACCATCTTCATCTTCCTCCCCATAGCCGCTGCCCCCTTCCAAACCCCACCTATCTCTTTTTCTTCTCTTCTCGCCGCCGCCACTGACGTTCCTTCTCTGCCTGCCTGACGCCCTCATCATGACCTTTCCTTGCTCTTTCTCCTCTCGCACTCTTCTCTCCCCTTCTCCTTAGCCGACACTTGAAGTGGCCACCGCTCGTCGCTACGCGTGATCGGCAGGCCGCTCATCTCACAGAAGATCTCTGCCAGTTCCGTCCGTTCCACGCCRATGCTTGAAAGGTGCCGTTTGCAGCACACATCGCCAGTGCTAGATTCTTGGAGCCRTGACCAAATTTGTAGTTTCTCGAAAAAGCACAGCRACGCGACYSGCATAACCAAGCTCCTTGCTGTTGCWCGTCGCCCATCTTCGGCTGCTGCTTGCCGCCGCTTCTGGTCATGCCGTGGTAAGTTACTGCACGCCARAGGTGCGYAATCCGCGTCCACCGAAACCCATAGCCGCTTMGGACGAAGCGCTTCGCCGGATCTGCCTTCATCTTCTCCTTCTCCTTCTCTGCTCAACGCAGCGGAGCCATCCAAATCTGTTCTTCCTTGACTAGATCTGTGCGCGTCGTGCCGCCGCTCGGGTGCGCTGCCGCACGGCCAGCCAGCTCCTTACCAGTCGTCGCTCTTCCTAGATTCGATCACTATCATCAGTAGAGATCAATCACTCACCGTAGCACACCGAAAAACTGGCCCTAGCTAGCGATTTGCTAGCTTCCAGAATGGAGAAGCCCAGGTGCCAGTGCTAGACCGGCGGGCGCCTCAGACGCCTAAGAACCTAAAACCATTCCCGAGACTCTTGGACTTTGTGACTTAAAAGGTGAAAAAATTAATAATTAATATTGAAATTTATGACTTATAAAATTACATTATAAAGTAAAATTGTGAGAGAACATAAATTAAGTTTAATACCGGAACGAATGAGTTTAAATTGTATCCTTAAGACACGTGATAATCAGTAATGTGGGGACTAAGTATGGATTAATAATTGACAAATGACATTCTTGGAATGAACCCTGAATATCTAAGTTGGGATGATTGAACTAAATAAACTTTCTTTCTGTAATTGCAAATAGGTTGATTCGAGTGCCCTAACATTGAGGTCGAAGGATTTCACTTCGAGATTTGAGTAAGAAACCTTTAACGTAAAGGATTYCRGGTAAGTAAACACTCTCATTCTCATTTATTAGTGATGTAAGTGTATTGTTATTATGATTGAATCTTCTTACATGAATTGAATGTGTATGTAAGTACTCTCACATTCTCATTAACGTATATATATTATTATTATCTRAGTTCTAAGTAAGTAATCCTCCCATCTCATTAACGTTATAAATGAATGAAATTGAAGTCTTTTAATTGCTCTAATATGTTGTATATGAGATTGTATGTTGATGTGTGTAATTGTGTGGAATGTTAATGTGTTCATATCCTATATCACTTTTATGTCAAATGATATGTTATTATATTTCATATCTTGTACTGTTTGTCGAATGTTATGTTATATAAGATTGTATGTATTTCATGTCATGAGCATGGAATTAGAATTCTACATCACATTTGGCATGAGCCTTTCACACACTTAGAAGGTGAAGGGTTTAGGAAATGGAATTTTAATGGAATTTTAAAGTTTTGAAAATGTTAGAGTTTTCGAAAAGGAGTGTAAACCTGGCCACGAAAGATGTGAGTGGGAAATAGGGCGTGGGGGACCTGCGCCCCGACCCTACCCTCTTGGAGGTAGGTAAGAATGGAATGTTCACCTCCTTGGAGGTGAAAGTATGAAAGAAAACCATTTTTTGAATGTTAACCGCTTTGCGATTCTACCGGTAGGAATGGAATCGGGTTCCAAATAAGAATGGCCCACTACAAGCTTAGTGGCTAGGCGTTACACTCTAGTGAGCTCACGAATGAAAGAAAATGGAATGTTTTTACTCTAAGTAAATTTTGAAAGGAAATGTTTTGTAAAGAGGTTTCGAAATGGAAATATTTTGAAGGTTTTCATTGAGAAAATGAGATTTTATAACTTCATGACATGTAGGACATGTATATGCATTCATGCATGAGGTTTACTTACTAGGCTTTAGAGCTCATTCCATTTCTCTCATTTTGCATTTCAGGTGAAGTGTAGCCAGATGGTGCGAGGAGTTTACTTGTGGGCAACCAAGATACCCTGAAGTCAATGTAAATGAATATTATGGATAAAGGTGGTTGTATTAAGTATTATTATTTGGTTTAAATTCATTTAAGCTTCTGCAAATTCGTGTTAGTGAGTAAATGGTGACATCCCCGGGTTAGGATAAAGGTTCCTAATCTGGGGGTGTGACAAGTATTCTGATGTTGGCTGAGCTATTACAAGAACACTTGGAACCATTGAAGACTAGGTTAGGAGTTCTTATAGAAGGAAATAAGTAAGAAACATCTGACATATGTTTAATAATGTTGGTGAGGATGGACGCAATGAAGATAGAAGGCCTTGTGTTTGTTTGTGCCAATCGGCATATTCAATTTATGCTTTGGGCCTTCTAATCTCTTGCTCTTTTTGGTCAAAAATTAGACCAAAAAGCCTCATTTTGATCATATATTTTATATCCCTATCAAGTTGATTCAATTTCTAAACAATAAACTAATAAATCTTTTCTAAATGATCTATTTTCTWCTTGATGATCTCCACATTAGAGATAACCCTGKCAACTTTGGTATCAATCCTGTTAAGAAGTTATCAATATCTCTTGCAGTAACAAAAGGAGCTGTGGTAATCTTTTTCTTTTCATTATTTTTCCTTTCTAAGGGAGAAAATTCAGAGGAATGGGAAAACATCATGCATGGAATTCACTCAGTTTGAATTGGCTTCTTGACATATAGTGATTTGTACGTTGAATATCTAGCCAAAGTAGGTGGAGTTGGAACTTTGAAAAGTTCATAGGGTGATGACATCCTTCTTAGCTTTAAAGGCTCAAAGATATCTAGAGTCCTTTCTTGGGTGATCCTCATAATCAGAATTGTATTCATCACATGAGCAATTTGGATCACACATACGTGTACCAGGAACATCTCATATGAAATGACCATTAATTTTGTCAGTATATGAGGGATTTCCATGGGCTCTAAAGGAATAGAGTGGAACCTTTTCTTGCCAACGAGCTTTTTGGTTGTCCACTGGTTTAACCATCATATGAGAGAAAGAAAACCTTGAGAGCTTTTTTTTCGAAATGGTAAACTTTCGAACCACCTTTCAATCCAAAAGTCTGCAGAGTACAAATCTAGTTACCTGTACTAGTTGTTGTACTTGATGAAGATTTTCATAGTTAGTAATAATCCACAGAATAGAGATTAACTTATGAAGATCCAATCTTTGGATTTGTTTGGGTATCTCTGCAACATTAGAGATAGCATTATCTGCATCAACCAGAACCATTAAGGCGTTGGATGAGACTTTTTTTTTTTTTTTGTGTAGATCAAGGGCATGGTTCTATAGTCTGTACACCATCTGATGGTGTAGAGTAGCCGTGATGGCTATATCAACTTGCTTGGCATCAGCTATCTGGATCTGCACTTTTAGTGCTATCAGTAGGTTTTGATCATTCAGGGAGACAACAAGGTTGGGGAGAAGGGCTAAGATAACACTTCCACAATTTAAGGTCGTTACAACAGATCCTATAAGTGCATACTCATAGCTAGTGAAATTGGAATCAAACACAACAACTTTGGTAGAGACCAAAAGTCTATTTCTTCCACTAAAGGTTAGTACTAGACAAATTGCTTTGAAGTGAAGGTGTGTGTAACCTTCAGTCTTCCACTGAGTAATCATCTCAAGCATAATATTTAAGATGATATACTATTCATAAGTTGAATAGGGGATATCACACTGACTCATAGACCGACATGTTCCACAGAAAGAAAGGAACATTTAATTTAAGAATAAAATATTTTGATAATACGGTGTATAGTACACTAACATAAGATTGAAGGTTACCAAATATTTATCAACACCATAAGAAATAGCAATCATCAGCAACAATAGGGTTAAGCATAAACATGATGAAGTTCAATACATAGAGTACAAAAGACTTAGCCACTTGCATTTCCATAGACAAAAATGTACAATGGTAGACAAACTATAATATCAGGCATTAAACAATAGAGTGGATAGAACTAGTGACATGATTTCTTTTGAATTCCCTAGCAACTCAAAAAAGTCTCCAGAGTAAGATATGATGGAACTCATGTAGACCAGTCACCATATCATTTTGATTGCATATAATATTGATTCCATTCCATCCATAGGAGGAATTCATGGATCAAAAGGAGAAGAATATTAAATATCTCAAATTGTCTCAGCCTATCCAGTAGCAAAAGATGTTTAACTTGAAGAGCCTTCATCTACTTTTGCAGCTCAGCAAGTTCAGGTAGCATTATGGACTCGCAATCACAATTTTCTCACCAAGGCCTTCTTGCAGCAAGTGCAATCGAAGCTTTTCTATTGAAACAACAAATTCTTCAGACGGAGCAAAATCACTACTTGACAACATTCTGAAAAAATGATCTTTAGAAGATAGAATGCAAACAGAACAACTAGCATCTTAACAATCTTTCTTTTTAAAAAATTTTTTAACTTTTACTCTAGCGATTAGATGGGAATGGTTATGAGGTTGACATGCACTATCACAAAGCAATCATGTGTCTTCCCCCAGTACCTTAAGCTATTTCCTTGAAAAATCTATAAATAATGAAGGAGAATTGGAATGTAATACCTAGGACTTTATTTTCCATTTTACGAATTTTATATGACCATAAAATTTATATTTCAATTCGCTGATTTATTTATGATCATGAATTTTTAGTACTTGTAGCCAAAGGACTTGGAGGCCATAATGTTCGATATGCCAATTAGAATTAAATAATTCATTTTTGTTATTATTATTTATTTGTGCATTAATATGGAATTTATTATGCTAATTGAATTAGAGTTTTAGTTAATTAAATTAAGCTTGACCCATTAGAGCCTATCCTTTTCTTATTCAAAACGTAGCTTGACTTAATGTTTGATATTGGCACGAAGGAAGGCCTATGGACTTTAATTTGTATTGGGCTTGGATGGTTATGAGATAAGAAGGCCCAAACAAACAAAAAAAAAAAAGAGAGAAAATGAAAATTAGGGCTTTCCACCAAATTTTTTTTAAAAAAAAAGAGAGAGAAAAAGGAAATCAGGTTTTTTCAACCGCCACTAAAAAAAAAAAAAAAGAAAGAAAAGAAACCCTAAGTTCTATAACCTAATGCCGCCACCCCCGCTTCTCCTAAAACCCTCCCGCGACTACCACCCCTTTTCTCCCCCTGCCAATGTCGCACCGATCGCTGCCCTCGTCACCACAATCAACTCACACCACCCTCACGGTTTATCTGCGATGCAAATCGATCGGAGTTCTTTCTGCTCCATTTGATCGTCGAAGCCGCATTCCTAGCTACTGTCCAAATCTATGATCGTCAAGCCGTCCGCACCACTCAAGTCGGACTGTTGCATGCTACTGGTCTGCCGTTGCCGTTTACCTGAATTTGCTTTGCATGTCATTCGCAACTAGAGATCAGTTTGCCTGCTGCTCGACCACTCAATTCCGATCGGAGCTTGTTGGCCGAAACCTTCCATGCTCTTCTTGGTTCGTTTATTGTCACGTGCTGCCCAGATCTGCAGCATCCGACCGTTGGTGTTCAACCAGAGCATGTTCCGCTGCCCGGCTAGAGTTCGTTGTGCCTTCGCTCACGCCTGTTGCGGTGACCTGACCAGCTGCTGTTCTTCTAGTTCCTACAGTCCCCGCAGGGCCGTGACTAAGTTCCTTCAAGGTTGCCGCGTGAGTTCCTATAGTCGGTGGCTGATCATGTAATACCCGAGATTTCTTTTTATGGATTTTTCTTTGATCGTGCAAATTTGTGAGCCAACTAGGGTTGGATAATGTTCTATATGGTTATTGTTTAATTGTACTTTAATAAGTATGAAATTATCGTGTTAATCGAATGAGGGTTGGTTAAAGGCTCGACTTGTGGGCCTATTCGTTTCTTAGTCAAAAGCTAGATTTTTATTGAAAGAAAGGCCCGTTGATTTAATTTAATGAATTGGATTAGTTACGGATGGGAAGGCCTGAAAAATTTGGGTTAGGGCCCAAGTTTAAAAAAAAGAAAAAAATAAGAAAAGGAGAAGAAACCCTAAGTCTTCTTCTTCCTACCCATTATGTCGCCGCTGCCGCCGCCGCTATCATTTCTTTCTTTGCCTACCCGACACCGCTCGTCATGGCCTTTGCTTTCTCTTTCTCCTCTCTCCTTCCTTTCTCCCCTTTTCCCACTATCGGCACTTGAAGTGGCCGCTACTCGTCGCTGCTCTCCTCTCTCCCTCTTCTCTCCCCTTCTCCCACTGCCGGCACTTGAAGTGGCCGCTGCTCGATGCTGCTTGCGATCGGCAGGCTGCTCATCGCACCGGAGTCCCTCACCAGATTCGAACTAGTCTTCATCAGCCGATTCATACCAGCCACCAGATCTGCCGTCTGGAGGCTGCTGCATGATGCCTTCAACCCCGTATTGCTGCTGCTCGACCATAACAAGATGAGATATCTGGTCTCATCGGGAGCTAACCAGATCCGCACGTCCTGTTGCCGGACTCTACTACAAACTGCGACATCGATTTGGTAGCACCCTCCCAAATGCCGAGCGACTGATCCAGACTAGAAGCAGAGGTTCTGGAAAGCGATCACTGTGCCGTCTTCTTCGCGTGCTGCCACTGTTGTTGCTGCTGCTTGTGTTTCCAGGAACAAGGACCTGCGAAAGCAACGGCCGTCTTCCTCGCTGGTGCTCAGCGAGTTGCGACTGAGAGGTTGCTGCCRATGGTCGACTGACTTAGCCGATCAGCGGAGTTTCRGCCAGGATCAAGGGATAACAACAGGTTCAAGTGCTCAGTACCAGCGCCAGTGCCAGCGGGTGCCCAAGCGCTTAGATGTCCAGACGCCCAGTGCTGTTGCGTGCGGCGCTTGAGCGCACGCCCAATAATCCAATACCATTTCCGTGACACTTGGATTTTGTGGACTTAAAAGGTGAAAACATTAATCTTTGATATTGAAATTTATGACCTATGAAATTATATCCTAAAGTAAAATTGTGGGAGAACATAGATTAAGTTTAATACCTAAGCTAAGGAGTTTGAATTGTACCCTTAAAAACATAATAATTGGTAATATGGGAACTAAGTATGGATTAATAATTGGCAAATGATATTGTTGGAATAAACACTAAATATCTAAGTTGGAATAGTCGTACTAAGTTTAATGGCTAGGCATTACACTCAGTGAGCTCACGAATGTAATGAAATGAAAGGTTTTACAAAGTTCTTGCATTTTGAAAGGATAGATTTTATGGAAAGGTTATAAAAGAAAAAGATTTGAAAGTTATCATTGAGAAGGTGAGATTTTATAATWCAAGACATGTAGGGCATGTTCATCATTCATGCATAAGATTTGCTTACTGAGCTTTATAGCTTATTCCATTTCTCTCATTTTGCATTTCAGGTGGTGTATAGCCAAATGGTGCGAGGAGGTCGCTTGTGGGAAAACCATGATACCCTGAAGCATATTTTTAATAAATTTGATGGATTAAGATAGTTGTTGACCAGAATGGTTTTGACTTATCATTAAGTTATTTCTTATTTGGTTTAGCTTATTGTGTTTTCAAATTCTTTTAGGTTCTTCAAATTTTAGTTTGAATGATTGTTGGGTTGGTAAAAGATTTGCTGGAGCACGTTACCCTTTATGTCAGATGTTTATTTGAGTTAGAGTGTATGTTGTGAATGGGTGTTTGAAAATGTTGAGAACTTTTTGAATGTACGCAGAGGGTAGTTATTGAAATTACAAAGAAAACTCTGTCGAATTTTTATAAAATCTTTGACAAGGGTTACGACTCTTTTTATTTCCTATAGTAGTTGATTGTTCTATGAGTAAGCTAATATAATATTCTCAGCTTATGACAGTTCCTGATTCGGAGGTATTACAGATCGCCTTGGTCAGTTGTTCACCAGTTTGAGCCGTCTGATCTGTAATTCAGGTCGCCTACTCGCCAGAAGTTTGATTGGAAACAGATTTGCTGCAAACATTTACTAGAGTTGCCAGGTGCTGTGCATTGCTAGGCATGTGTGCTGCCCCTTTGCACGCTCAGGGCACACCTCTTCCCGAGTAGGTTTGACAACGTTGCGCCTTACACTACGCCTAGAATTTGCTGGATTCAAGGTGAAACCTTTGTTTCTTTGATTACATTGATCKAACAGTTATTTTATTGGTGTCATGTATTGATAATTAAGGGAAAACATAGATTATGGTTATACATGATTTAAGGTGGAATGTAAATTAGTATGAGGAATATGTTTTTATGTAGAAGTATATTGTGATTGTTTTATCATTATCATTGTAGGGAAAGTTGAGAGCCATGAAATAATTGTACTTTTGGTAATATTATTATTTTCAACATGAAAATTTAAGTACAGGTTAAATATGGGTGAGTGATGCTCGTATGATAAATGATGAATGTTTTAAARGTCAACAGTCATGTTAAATGAATATTTTTTTTGTAATAAAAATTATGATATTTTCTAGCACATTGACATTATAAGTAGCCAAGGGACTCCACTTTGCATTTAAAAAGAAGTGGTTATATTAAGGATTCCAGATAAGTAAACTCCATTCTTTTCCCTCAGATGAACTTCTGTTTCGAATGTAATGTGATATATGATATTGTTTCTGGTATATTAGTTATTATGTGATCATATTGGGTAAAATTTGTGAGAATACCATATGTTACATGTTAGAACATTGATTCTGTTATTATAAATGAACATGCATCCCATTATCATGATGTATCTTCCTTAGGGAAAGTTTACCTATTTTAAAAGGTATGGAAATGGAATTTTAAAGGTTAATGAATTCTAAAAGTTAGGAAATGGAAAAGGGCTGTAAACCTAAGCCATGAAAGATGTGAGTGAGAAATGGGACATGGGGGATCGGCACACCCAACAAACCCTCTTTGTAGGGTGAAAATAAAAGTAAAATGCACCTCTGATTAGGTGAAAGTAAAAGGAAATGCTAATGAAATGATAACCGCATGGTGATTCTACCGATAGAAATTTATCTGGTTCCAAATAATAATTGCCCACTGTAAAGTTTAATGACTAGGCGATACACCAAGTGAGCTCACGTATAGAATGGTAAGCTTTAGAGAATTTAGACGAAATGAAATGTGAACTTCATGGCAAACAATGCATGTCATACGCATTCATGCGTAGAAATTTACTTACTGAGCTTTATAGCTCACTCCATTCCCCTCATTTTGCATTTCAGGTGATGAGTAGTTAGATAGTACGTGAAGATCGCTTGCGAGCAAGCTCTGATACCCTAGTGATTTGTTTTGAATAAATTCTTGTTGAATAATGGGAATCGTTGGATAGAGATATCTTTACTTATGTATCAATTCATTTTATTGCTTATTTATCCATTGATTTAATTCTTTCAAATTTTATCTGGATTGTAATTTAAGGAGTATTTTCTTGGTTGTTGAGGTTTGGAGTTGTTGGCCGATTTGAAGTATTTTTATTCTATAAGATAGAATATTGGTTGTAATTGAGTATTGTTTTCTTCTTGTGAATAGGGAAAAAATGTTGATATTATAAAGGAGACTCTGCCGAAATTTTTGTAAACCTTTTTGCATTTCAATATTCAAAATTTTTGTTTTTCCCAATTCTTATGATATATGTGAGGGTAAATTGGTAACATTTTTTGGTTAGGACAATTTCTAATATGGAGGTGTTACATAGAAAGATGGTTCCTTTTATAATGATGAATAAGAAACTAAACTTTGTGCACCAACATGTATGGGGAAAAAAATAAAGACTGTCTCAAGTTATCAGCAATATAAACCATATARAGGTAATAGAATTTCATGGAGCATACTAAATGTAGCATCACTCTGCACATTCTTCCCCAAAGCAAATTATTTAGACTAACCAGCTATAGACATATTTCCCGAATGGATGTTTTCATGACAAATTCACATGTTTAACACAAAGATATTCATAGAGCCATCTTATGCAAAATCATGACACAAGATCAACGAGAATGTTGAAATATTCAAGCACTGCAAGCAAACATGCTCAATGAAACATAACTATAGATATTTAATTGCAAATGCTACAGAGAAGAAATGAAATTTGTAGAAGTYGAACTAGAGATGAAAAAAACTTTTGACTTCTTGTTGACAAATAACRGACAAAAAGCCAAAAGAAGGAAAAAAATAATATTCGTGATAAAATAGAAAAAAATCATTGATCACCAACAAAATTATTGCCAAATAAGGTAAAGTCACCTCCTTGACTCACCTGACCAAAATTATATGTTTGGAACAAAAGATAATATAACAATAATAAACAGAAAATCTAAACAAATTTCAATTTGACTATCATGACAAAATACAAGCACCCTGAATGCATAAAAGACCATTATCTAAGAACAGATTTTGCCACAACTAAGCCACAAAGTTAAGACAATAATGAACTTAGGAAAGACCATCTTTTACATCATAAAATTATGATTCTATAAGCTATAGATTTCTTAATACAGCTTACCACTTTCATTACAACTCATGATATTCTAAAGCATGATAGAGTTGGGATCAAGATAATAATCATTTCAAATTCATGTAACTAAAATATCACTTATTAAACGATAAAAAATATATGAATACAAACTTTAACGAAAACAATAAACAAAAAGAATGGAATTCCACTTGGGGAATGAAGATGTAATACCCGAGATTTAGTTTCTATTTTCCTTTCTCATATATATATAATTTATGTTCTAATCCACTAATTATATTGTATTCATGATTGTTAGTAAATTAATTAATTAATTTATGACGAAAGGACTTGGAGGCCATAGCATTCGATGTGCTAATTAGAAATAAATAATAATTTCCTTGATTTATTATTTGTTATGCGTTATTGTGTGAGTATGTTTAATTAAAGGTGAAATTTTATTACTTTACTTAGTCTTAGTTAATTAATTTAGACTTGACCTGTTAGAGGCCGTCCTCTTCTTATTCAAATCTAAAATCGGATTGGAGTTCGATTTTGGGCCAGCAGAAAACTAATAGATTTTCTTTTGGTTAGGCTTAGTTAGTTAAGTAATAAAAATGGCCTATGAAGAAATTTTAGTTAGGGTTAAGTTAGCTTTAAAAAAAAAAACTATTTACAGATGAAGATTACTATTCATCTTTTTTCCCAAAAAAACCCTAAACCTAAACCTCTTAACCATAGCTGCCACCAACCGGCGCCTCCTCCCTTTGCCCTCACCGATACCGGCCTTCCCACCCTCTTTCTCTCTCTCCCCTCTTCTCTACTGATGCCGAACGCCACTCCATCTCCTCCGCTTTCGTCAAGCGACCAGGCGCCCAGGCTGCCAGACAACCAGGCACCCAGGCAACTAGGCGACCATATGCCCAGCGACCAGGCACCGTGCTCCGTCCGCTCGAGCTAGTAGCACGCGTGACCAGGACTGTCGTTCACATGCTTGGAGCGTATTTCTTTTCCGAACATGATTGACGCCATTACATCTTAGACTCGATACCATACCTAAGGTTCGGGATTCGAGGTGAATCCTTAGTTTCTTTATTTAAATTAACCGAATGGCCTAGGTTTTGTATTATGTAATAATAATTAAGGAAAAATATGGAATATGTTTAATTGAAATTTAAGTTAGTACGATTAAATAAAAAGAGGATATAATTCTAGAAATATATTGGAATATGATTTAGGGTGAAATTTAGGGTTCTATGATAAAATAATGTATATTGTGATTATGATTATTATTGTTATTTTAAGAACAAATTAGGAGTCATGAAATTAAATTGTACTATTAGTAGTTCCATTTTTATTGACATGGAAATTCATCTTGAGAAATTGTTGGTTAAGGTCACCATAGGAAAAACGATGAAGGTATTAACAGTAAAAACCTGTATTAAATGAATGTCTTTGGTTAAACAAGTCTCAGATGAATATTCTTTGTATAATAATATTAGGATATTGTGGCACATTGACATTGTGAGCAACCAACGCACCCCACTAGCGGAAGTAAACAAATTTACTAAGGACTATAAGTAAGTAAATTCTCACATTCTCATTAACGTATATGTGTTGTGGTTATAATTAAATTGCTCTTAGGTGAATTGAATGTGTATTGAATCTGAGTTCTATCTAAGTAAATTCTCATATTCTCATTAACGTACATGTATTGTGGTTATAATTAAATTGCTCTTAGGTGAATTGAATGTGTATTAAATCTGAGTTCTATGTAAGTGAATTCTCACATTCCATTAATGCATATCTGTTTCTAAATTCCTTTGTGGTGAAGTGGATGCATTGTCTATGCATTCTAAGTAAGTAAACTCTCATAGTCTCATTAACGTATGCATGTGATTGTTATTGAATCTGAGTTCTAGGTAAGTAAATTCTCACATTCTCATAAATATATATGTGTTGTGGTTATAGTTGCTCTTACGTGAGTTGAATGTGTATTGAGTCTGAGTTCTATGTAAGTAAATTCTTACTTCTCATTTACGCCTATGAATAGATGTAATTGAATTCTTTTAGATAGTGTACTGTGTTGTGTATGGGATTGTATATTGAGGTGTGTAAATTGTGTGGAATATTACATGTGTTCATGTCCTGTATTACTTTTATGTCGAATGATATGTTATATTTTGTTTCATATCTTGTATTGTTTGTCAAATGATATATTATATACGGTTGTATGCATTTCATATCATGAGCATGTAATTAGAGTTTTACATCATTCCTGGCATGAGCCATTCATACATTTAGGAAGAGAATGGTTTAGGAAATGAAATTTTGAAAGGGAATGTATTTTATAAATTGTAACGTATTCAGGAAAATATTAAGGATTTTGAAAAAGGAGTGTAAAACCTAGCCATAAAACATGTGAGTAGGAAGTGGAGTGTGGGGGACCGGCGCACCCGGCCCTACCCTCTTGGGGGGGGTAAGGAAGAATGTAATGTTCACCTCTTTGGAGTTGAAAAGATGAAAGGAAAAGTAAAGGAATGTTAACCGCTTTGCGGTACTATCGGTAGGAGTGTAATCGAGTTCCAAATAACTACGGCCTACTACAGAGCTTAATGGCTATGCGTTACACTCTAGTGAGCTCACGAATGTAATGAAATGAAAGGTTTTTATAAAGTACTTGCATTTTGAAAGGAAAAATTTTATGGAAAGGTTATACAAGAAAATGATTTTGAAAGTTTTCATTGAGAAAGTGAGATTTTGTAATTCATGACATGTAGGGCATGTTCATGCATTCGTGCATGAGATTTACTTACTGGGTTTTATAGCTCATTCCATTTCTCTCATTTTGCATTTCAGGTGATGTGTAGCCAGATGGGACGAGGAGGATGCTTGTGGCCAAATCAAGATACCCTGAAGTTAATTTAAATTAATGTTATGGATCAAGATGGTTGTTGACTAGAATGGTTTTTGTTTATTATTAAGTATCTCTTATTTGGTTTAAATTCTTTTGAGCTTCCGCAAATTCATGTCAATAAGTAAATAGGGACATTCCCTGGTTAGGATAAGGTTCCTGATCTAGGAGTGTTACAGAAGAAGTAAAATGAACCAGCTTCATACTATATGAAGACGACAGCCCATCATAAATAACGTTCAGAAAATCATAAACCACTGATGCTGAAGGATATCTACGAACCCTTCTTCTTCACGTTTCCAAGAAAATTAGAAGAATGTGCCCTGTACAAAATTTGATAAATGACACCACATCATTGCATGAGCCTTATGGTGCACATTGAGAACTTAGAAGAATGCCCCCTCGAAACGCTACAAACTTGATTGTGAACATAAAATCAAGAAATAAAATTACTGAGTAGTTTCAGAAAATTATCTAACCAACAAAAAAAAAAAAGAAAAGGTTAGTTCATACATGGGTGGTCTCTTGCCACTTACAAGTAAAAAACTGGAATGTCCTAGCAAACATGTTTCAGAATAACTAAAGGAAGAACACACGATGCTTATGTATACGTATACACGCAAAAGACCATGAAACCTCACCAAGTGATCATTTTGAATCCCATCTAGTAGAGCACACATTTTCCTCAATCAATTCAAAATGTGCTGATATGATATTCTTGATATTCAGTGATTGTACATACTTTATACTTAAGCACATAGCACTTAACAGTTGATTTTTTTAGACTTCACTAATTCAATAGACTATCCTACAAACCTACAAAATATTCTAAAATACAAAATTTTAATATGCAATAAAGCTTGAATCCCATCGATTATATACGACCACAACTTAGTGAATATCCCAAGAAGGAACAAAAATGAGAAAAATTTGAAATTGAAAGTAGCATGAACCAATGGGATGAAGATATGAAGATAGCATAGACGTAATTTCTTTGACTGGAGGCAAGTGAGACAGTCAAAAGGATTAGGAAAAAGAAAAGGTTTTCAACTTGGATTCCATAAACATGGTGTAAATGATAACTGATAAAGATGAATTGAACATCTCAATTCTTTGCATAAAAATCCTTTGAACGGTTGAAATGATTTATTGTGGAATTAATTGAAGAATAAAAGGTAAAACCGTGCTAAAACTTTGCTTGCGAGTAAGAGGAAGCAAGAATCATTTAAAACAGAGGACAAATTACATAAGAGACAAGCACATGTGAATATTGAATACTATTAAATGGTCAAAAGATCCTATATAAATAAATAAAGAATTAACTTGTTACTTCTAGTTTTTCATGATTTTGTGACGAGTGCAGGTCTTCTTCAAATACATTTGAATGTGAGTTGAGCTTGGACTCAAGTTTTTTAAATCTATTTGGGTTGAGTTTGGGTTTAAATAAACTCAATTCATTCAAGTCAACTTATAACCCTCATGGTAATATGTTCATATATTCCCCTAGCACGTGCAAGCAAAAAAAAAAAGGAAAGGGGCTATTTCGAGAGATTGTTCCTTAGTTTTCTGAAAATACAAGTGGAGTGGCTAAACTGAAATATAATTACAATATAAAGCACTTAATTGCAAAAACAAATGTTAGCTCCCAATGTCGGTTATCGTTGATTTTCATCCTTTTGTCTTCTCGCCGGGCATACATCGCTCGATTCTACCAGAAATAAGAAAGGAAATTGCAAAGTAAAATGGGATCGATAGATATGCCGACTGCCGCTGAAAACGGCTCATCGCCGTCACTTGTAACAGCAGACGGAGCTGTACGGTCGGGAGAATCCAACGAAACTCTGGGAGACGACGGTAACGTCTTGAAAAAGAGGAGAGCAGGAATCCTTCCCCTGGAAGTGGGGACTCGCGTGATGTGTCGTTGGAGAGACGGAAAGTATCATCCCGTTAAAGTCATCGAACGCCGGAAGTTGCCCTCCTGTGGGGCCAATGATTATGAGTACTATGTCCACTACACTGAGTGTAAGTTCTAAAGTTCTTCCAATTTATAAAAATTATTTGTGTAATTTTGATTAACTACGGTTAGGTTTACGGTTGGGTTTTGGTTATTTTATGCTTGAGTAATCTTTCTGTCTGGGCTCAATAATTTCCCTGAACCTCAGTGGATGAAGAACTTGTTTATGCGCTGGCAAACAAATTTAGGGTGTACGACAGGTTTTTCGYAGAAGAAAGATTTTTTCAAACGAAAAAGACGAGAAAATGAGAAAAATCATTTGGATTAGAAAAAGAGAGTTGTAATTTATGGATGAACAAAATAAGAAAATTATAAATGTATTTGCAATACAGCCTTATCTAGATGGAAGCTTTGAATACTAGGGTATGACATGATCAATACTCGAGGAACTTTGCATTTTTTCAACTTCATTCTTATTGAATACCCGAGTATAACATTTTCAATACTCGAGTATTCAACATGTCTTACTCGCATATTATGTGATGGATGTGATGTGCGAGAATACTTTGTATTAGTCATACAAAACTCTGGTAAGGCTTAATTATTTTAAAAAAAAGAAGTTTCTTTAGCAATTCCCCTGTGATGAATAATAAAAATGATCTTTGTCTCAGAAAAATTGTGAATGTTATAAAATTTTGTACTTCTTCGAAAAAGCAAAACAAATGAATTTTTCGACGAAGTTCAGAGATTTTTTTGGGCGAAACTGCAATTCAAATACAGCCTTAGTTCTTGATATTTATCAGAAAAAGTTCATCTCTAGATGAGAACTACAGTTTCTATTCTATTCATAATAGTAAATGGAACAGACTCAATCTTCCCATAAACATTAAAAGGTTTTCTAAATTGTATAATACAATGAATATTATGAATCTCGACAATCACTTCTTATTTCCTCCTCATTTTATAAATATCAGTCTTCAGAATATGATGCTTTAATGGCAAGATGTTAAAAGTTTTGCATGCTCCATAGTTAATTTGCCATTTACATTTTTATAGCTGGGGGACTGGATGACTATCTTACTCTATGGTTTTGGAGTTTTTAGAACTCTTTTTCTTTGCTTCTCATCCTGCTTGTGTTTCTTTCCTCTGCTTTGTCCCCTAATGCATATCCAACAAAATAATTCCGGAAGTCTTGAGTTACCATTAGGGAAATTATTGTTTGCTCATGGTTTGTATGTTTTGTTTGTGTCTTTTTTTGGTTCGTGTAGAATTAGTGTATTTCCTTTGGGCTTCATATGCTTGTGGAGAAGTTCTTTATATGGGCATGTTGTACTAGTTAAGATTTACTAGGAGAAAATGCCTTAGGTTTTCACCTATCAAGATTTCTCGGGTATCAGGAAAGAGCTTCTTCTCGATAGTCAGCCTTTTCCTTCAAGTGTTATTGGCATTGGAATGGTCTTGTCAGAAGCCCTGTTCTTTTTTACCTAACATAGGCCACCTGTATCTTATTCTGAGTCAACATATCTGATCTGCTTTTTTCAGTGTGATTTCAGCTTAAGAACAGCTGAAAAAGCAATAACCCTCTATGCATCTTTTACTACGGTTTTGCTTGTCAAAGTTGCAAAAACATTGCTTTTCAATTGTCACTTTTCCTTAAAGTTTAAGAAGGCTAAAAGCAAATGAAACAGGTCCAAGGAGGTCATCAGCTGTCTGTAACAATAGAAAGTTGTGGCGAACTGTTTAATCCTCGTTCTTCTCATACTTTGTCCCTGTATATATATCTCAGTAACATATTTGTGCATAAACTTTGTCTTTCCTTGATGGACATATCATTTCTACTGGATGTACATGGCTTGTCTTGAGCCACACTTAAAAACACCAATTGCAAAGCATCATTTCATTTATTAACGTGCTTGGAGATCSTGCTCATGTGGTGCATATTTGGTGTTTGGAGTTAGAGGTGTATTGCAATTTTAGGAGTACATTGTCCTGCTTTCGTTTGTCAGTTATCTGCACAATCCCTTGTGTAGTGGAAAAGATTGTTATTCTGTTCATTGTTTTTAGTATCCCGTGCAATAGATCTGCCGACAAAGTTGTTTGCTTCTCTATCTTAAACACTCCATTTGCTCTCTTTTCAATGTTTTTACATGTCTTTCATGGACAGTTAATAGGCGGCTTGATGAATGGGTTAAACTTGAACAACTTGATCTTGACTCAGTAGAGACTGTTGTGGATGAGAAGGTGGAAGACAAGGTATTATACATTTTCCATATCTTCTGTTTATAGTGGGAATATTGGCTGATGTGCTCAAGTTATAAATTTATTTACTCTTAGAATTTCTGTTTCTTGAATTATCTTGTCTCCCTAGCATAGATTTTATTTGTCATCTGGAGGTCAGAGGGGAAGAAATCGCTCTTTTTAAGAGTATTGACTATTAGCGCATATTTTCATGTTTCTGTTGGATGCCTATTGGATCATTTGCAACTAAACTCTAATGAAAAGATCAGGTTTATGTTTCATCTTTTTTCTTGTGGGGCTGCTTTCTTTTTTTTTTTTTTTTTTTTTTTTTTGGGGTGGGGTGGGGGTGAGGAAGGAGCTTGTGGGTACAAGCTTTTCATGGTAGAGTTACTTTTCCTACCTCTGGATGAACTTTGGCACAGAGGGAACAGGAAAGATTGCTGTACGGTTAGCTGGGTAATCTACTGTCTGTTTGATATTGAAGATATTCTTTGTTGTTCACAACTCCCCTGGCATATCTTTGTGTGCAACAAAGCATTGGGGTGGTTGTCATACCTGTATTGAGTGGCTAATGAGGGATTCAATTGTGGCTGGTTGATCCCTCGGATAATGGTGATGGTAGGTCCAAGAGTTCGATATCCAACAAATTGTGTCACAGATATGTTGACCACATGCGAGAGACTTTGTTTGTCATGGAATTGGTCCTTTGGAGTAGAATTTTGCAGGTCAGAATTGCATAACTTGTGATGTTTGTGTTTGATACGACTCTTTATGTTCATTTACTATGTTTATGTTACTTTTGCCTTCAAAGCAAATGTAAATAGGCCCTTTCCTTTATTTGGAAAAGTTTTACCGTCTTGAAAGCAAGTGAAAATAGACCCTTCAATTTCCATTTGGAGGATGGCGGTGTTCTAAGAATCTGTTTTTGACTTTAATCTTTTATTACAGAAGCAAGCAAGTGTTACAGTTATGTAAATTTAAAGTATGGGATAATTTCAAATCTGCTTTTGGTTGTATATTTGTCATAGTACATATTATTCCTTTTCAGTATATAGTCATTCCTTTCTATTGCTTCAGTAATTTGCCTCAGACAAGTCCTCTGCTGTTCAGGTTACAAGCTTGAAAATGACACGCCACCAGAAACGGAAGATTGATGAGACACATGTGGAGGTAGTCTTTGTTCAAAATATACGTTTTCATAGGATGCAAATTCCTCTATAATAACGTAATTGTGTCTCTTGCTGCTTGGTGATTGCCATATCATATGAATATGAAGTTATCATCTTGACATAATTGACATAACTCAAATTTGACTGGTTGGTTTTGCTGAAAACTGCTATAAATTTCTGTTTCAGCTAATTGGCAGTTAAATGGTGTTATTGTACAAGTAGCACCCTTTTTATCGTCCCGGAAAATTAAGAACTTTATGTTTGAGAAAATATGGAGTTTTGGTTGATTAAAAGACTTCCTATTATCAGAAAAGCTACGCGGAAGAGATACAAATGTAATGTGGAAATGCTTCTGTCAAAAAAATAAAGACTGTAATGTATGGTTAAATTATCACTCTCTATAGTGAAGCACAATGACCAGCAAGAGAGAGGATGCATGATGCACGTGTTGGTACTTTGAGATATTTATCAAGTATTCTTTTTAGTTGTCTCAAGAATCAAGTTTAGAAGTCAAATTTTCAGAAACTTGTTGGGAATATGGCAGACATATGTCTGATCCTTATCCATCATGTTCTCAACTTGTATGACACATTATATATGTAATTGAAACAGACATATATGATACCTCTGTCGTTCTCTGTAATAATAATTGGAGGACTGGAGTTATTGCAAATTTGAATATTAAAAAATTTATACCCTTCTTAATAGCTCTTAGATATATGGAATTTTGAACAATCTACCATTCAGGTGATCATATGTATTGGGTATACACAAACAGTTGGTTGATATAAACTGCTGAGTAATTTTATTAAAAATATTTTTTATACTGGTACCTTGGGGTCACTTCCTTGTTGGCATTTCATGTACAAAAAGGATAATAACAGCTGTGAAGATTTATAAAGAACATGAGATAATTAGAGAAATTATTTCATCAGGAATATTTGATTGTTTTCCCAAACGAGACATTGTTAGACAAAAAAAACAAAGAATCAATATTCAAAACCTGAACATAGAAGAGAGAAAAGAAAAAGAGCGGAATGGAAAAATAAAATATGGAAATATGAGAGATAGAGAGATAAATAGATGGCGAAGAAAAGAGAAAAAACTTGGAAAATATGAGAAAAGGGGAATACAAAGCAATTGATTCAGTGAAAAATTGTAGCAGAAAAATGGAAGATTGGGTCATATGCAAATTCAACTGAGACACCATGTAGCCACACAATGTCTTTGTATAGACTATCTGAGCTTATTTTGATAAATGGAAAAAATCATCTTTTGGCTTTTTGGTACTCTGAATTCGAGTTTTTCTAAAACTTCCAGTTCTGTTCCGTTGGATTAACCAGTAAAATTCTCATTTTGCACAGGGCCATGAAGAGCTTGATGCTGCTAGCTTGCGTGAGCACGAGGAATTCACCAAAGTTAAGAACATTGCAACAATAGAACTTGGAAGATATGAGATTGAGACATGGTACTTCTCCCCCTTTCCACCAGAATACAATGACTGTGTGAAGCTGTACTTTTGTGAATTTTGCCTCAATTTCATGAAGCGCAAAGAACAGCTTCAAAGGCATATGGTGAGCTTGCCTCTCATATACTTGTAATAGCTTTCTTTTCGTTTTTTGGGAGGACTATCTATAAACAGACACTTTACATCTGTAGSYAAGTTATGTAGTTTCATTGTCATTAGACTACTTATCTGCCTTGACATTGTGGCATGTAGTTTTTGGATGCTTAAAAATACATTTATATCTGAAAATTGTAATAATACTGAAAATAGATTTTTATCTGCTTTTACGTTGTCTAGGTGGAGCCTATTGGTGCAGGTCGCACACATGATCTTAATTCTGTTAACGTACATTATATAGGCAGAAAACTTTACCCTTTTTGTATAAAATGTACTGTTTAATATGAAGTTTTGCATTGAGGAATAAATCAGCGAGGGTTTTTTCCCCAAAAAAGCAAACAGGAGACAAGGTTGTAGATTTGCAACCTCTGACCTTGCAAGTTTCTACAGGACATAGCTGAGGAACATTCTTTCACTTAAAAGCATGTATCGAATGTTGGGAAGGAACAAGAGTTCTTGGAATCTGCATTTTTTAATACATAGCACAGAATCAATACTATCTTTATCAAGAGTCTGTTTTTTATCCTTTTCCTGCTTATTCCATTGGCAACCATGTTTTGTAATGCAATTGGACTTCTACTAGCAACGGAATCTGTAATCTGGTGCTATAGTTTCTGATTGTTTGTCTTATACATGTAGAGGAAATGTGATCTCAAGCATCCTCCTGGTGATGAGATATATCGAAGTGGTACCTTGTCAATGTTTGAGGTWTGTTGTCATTTCTTCAAATAGCAGTTGATTTATCACATGTTGTTTTTGTAAAACATTTAAATCATAAAAAATTGCTATTGCAGTCTAAGGATTTGCTGTCCGGTTTTCACTGTCATTATGAATTTTATAATACAGCACAATGTTGTCAATTATTGTATTTCTTAGTTTGTGGTTGTTAACGCAGTGGCATATACAGCTGCAGCATCATTTTTATCAAGCTTATGTAGTTACTGCTGATGAAAAGTTTTATCTCGAGTGCTTATAGAGATTGTAATTTTAAATATATTAAGATGTGGTGTCACCTTTTCATTTTCCTCTCATGTTCCCTCTCAACACATTAATCTCTCACTATAATGTAGATGATGTTTGGGGGTCTGTTCTCGGTTGCTTAAAAGTAATCTGCTTTCAGATTCTTTTTACCAAAAAGTTAAAAGYTGTTTTGAACTGTTCCTGATAGATTTTTGTTTCTGATTTTAGTTTTAAAAAAAAGGTAAAATAATAATAGATTAAAAAAACCTAAAGAAAGTTGTATTGGAGAAGGTAAGCTTGAGGTGTTTTTCAAAGTTGCTTTGCTTGTTAATGCTCTTCAAACTGAGAATATTATGTTAATTTCTAAAACAGCCATCTGCAAAATCACTTTTTTCAGCAGCTTAAAAAAAACTTTAGTAAGGTAAAAACTGGCTCTGAGTTAATTCTTAAAACATTGATCTATAAGCTTGCCAAGTGCTGCATTTTTTCTACTGCAGTAAATTCTTAAAGTTTAAATATTTTGGAACAGGTTGATGGCAAAAAAAACAAGGTGTATGGACAGAATTTGTGTTATCTGGCGAAATTATTTCTTGATCACAAGACCCTTTACTACGACGTGGACCTATTTCTGTTTTACGTGTTGTGTGAATGTGATGATCGAGGGTGCCATATGGTTGGATATTTTTCAAAGGTAATTCCTCACTGTATAAGGCTTTTTTTGTTACAAAGTGTTTCATCACCATTCTGATAGATTTGTTTGATTTACTCTATTTTTTGGAAGTGAATAAATTTATGGGAAGAATTCTGCATTACCAGTGATTGGTGGCATATCTCTTTTTCTTGATGCTACTGAATGTCTCTTGTGACATCATATGTAATGCCTTATTGGCTTGGATCTATGAACCAATGCCTTTTATTTGGGAGGAGAACAACATTTCTAGTTATATTTTAGATAATCGGTAGGGTGCAGGAATAATTCCAGATTTCCATCTCATGCTGTAATGTACAGTTTGATGAGAAAATTTGGTCTCTTAACAAGTGCATGTGTTGTGACAGTATCCCATTACAGCTGTAGTTTCGAAATGTTATACTGTCATTCATGATGTATTACTATTTTCTGTTTTCTACACCCATGTTCACTCTTCAGCTTAATTGGTTGGGGGTCAAAAGTAATATACGACTTATATTCACTTCTCATTCTTATTTTTGTTCTGTTTATTAGTTTCGGACATGGTTCTTCTTATACAATAATATTTAAGGATTTCTCTAATGTGTGTGAAGGATGGTAAATTAAAAGTATGCAGATATTACAGATCTGGGTAAAGTAAGCTAGGGATTAAGTTTTCTGTAGGTGTGAAAGAACTACATGAGAATTTCATGGAGAAGATTTTTTTCCCTTCCTCTTTAGGGTAATAATCTCTATAAAGAGGGCAAAATTAATTTTTTCAACAGTAGCATAACTATGCTTCTTATATTATGTGATGAAGACGATGTTAAATAATGCAAATGGTAAAATTAATATTTACTTTATTCTACTGTGTAAACCAATTTGGGCTGAGAGAGTATGATGAACATATAGGTAAATTTCTTTGTTGTGATCTGATGATCTTCTTTTCATCCTTATAGTGATATTCATTTTTTGCTTTTGGATGTCAAAGTTTCACTTATGTTAATTATACTAACTTGTGAAGGACTGGTAATTGAATTTCTCTCTACTCTGCATGTGATGGTTCAGGAAAAGCATTCAGAGGAGTCCTACAATTTGGCCTGTATTCTGACTCTTCCTCCTTATCAGCGGAAAGGCTATGGAAAATTTCTGATTGCATTTTGTGAGTTTTTTCATTTTGATAACCCATGAAGTTTTATTCTCTCCGATTTTGTTTGATATGAAAGTAATGGACTTTTTGTTTCTCTGGTGTTGGATGGATGCGTGCATCTTTGTGTGTGTGTGTGTGTTTGTGTTGTGTGTTTGAATCAATTAATGTGTGATGAAAAGAAATGTACATGATTATGTATTTTTGCGATTTAGTTAAAGAAGGGGATCATAACATCCACAACCCAAACTACCCGGTTCGAGTCTTGCCCACTTTTGATTTAAAAAAGAAAAGATTCTAGGTACAGGATACAAATTTCTCTTAGTAAGGTAACCTCCAAGACCACTAAAGAAAGGTGTGAAAGACTATTATTAATTTCTGGATGATAATGATTTTCTTATGAAATGAAATTTGAAGTATATCCYGTAGGCACCCATAAATTGGATCTTGGACTAATAGATTACCATTAGTCATTAAATTGATTGCCATACTAAGTTGACTTCCTGATATGATTGAGAACAGTTACTGGATCTTGAGTATCATTAAATTGATTAAAAAAATAATCTTTCTTTCAGAATGACTGCAAAATATTTCTGGATCTTGAAGAAATAGCATGTTTTCAGAAACTCTATTATACCAATATCAGCTACAAGATTTATCACTGTGGATCTTAATCTCAGATGCCATCTACAATAGTAACCTCCTTGTTTAAAAGGAAGTTCTTTTTTATTGTTTATAAATAATATCCTGTTATAGAAGCAATGTCCTCTTTCTACTTTTTCATGATAAGAGAACCATTGTCATACTATGGGTGCATGCATGCGTAGATACCCTCTTATATATGCAAATTCTTTTTTACTGTTTTCTTTCCAGATATGATAATATTTGCATATTGGTTTTCAAATCCAGCAGTTGCTAATCTCAATCCAAAATGTGCTACAGCATATGAACTTTCAAAGAAAGAAGGCAAGGTTGGAACACCAGAAAGACCTCTTTCTGATCTTGGGCTGTTGAGCTATCGTGGATATTGGACCCGGGTCCTTCTAGACATATTGAAAAAACACAAGGGAAACATCTCTATCAAGGTCTGACTTCTGAATGCCTAGTTGGATTGTTTACTTTTGCCTGCATTCATCTTTGACTCATGGTATAGAGGATATTGTGAGCATGAAATTATATCTTGTTTCCTACCTTATTAAGAGCACAAACAAAAGAAGAGAAGTAAAGGTATTTTTATTTTGAAGCATAATGTCTCAAGAGATTACATGTCAAAAAGAATGAAATATCATGCATGTTTATGAAATTTAATCATCTCCACTTGTGTGCATTGCATCGAGATACATCTGAGTGGCAGCACATGAAACGGTAAGCTAGAAACAAAGGACTGGTTTTTGGATGGCTGGATCTATATGCGAGGGAGGATTTGAGAAATGATTTGAAAAATTTTTGACACGTACCCATCTGAAATTCTGTTGTCTAGATTAAGCAATGAATACGAATGGAAATCTATGGTTTTAGGTTTGCAGAGAATCAGCTAAGAATAATAAATGGATGTTAAGCGACTTATTCATGTCGAGTCATTTGGTTAAAAATAATGAGACTTGGAACTTGAAGCAAAATCCTCTGTTGTTGCTTTCATGCTGTGTCATCAATACCCTGGTCTGAGTTGCTGGCCATCCATATGGCAAAACTCCTGATTGAACATAATTTTCATATCATAATCAGTTGATAATAAGATTCCATCTAAAGACCTATATATCTTTCAGTTTTTACAGAACTGGGATCATGGTTGATGAAACCTCTTGCTTTCTTCTGCAGCATGATCAGTGGGATTTTGTTGGTAAATGTTTTGTTGTGTTTGTTTCTGACAGGAGCTTAGTGACATGACTGCTATCAAGGCTGAGGATATCTTGACCACCCTGCAGACCTTAGAGTTGATCCAATACCGCAAGGGGCAGCATGTTATTTGTGCAGATCCCAAGGTGTTGGATCGCCATCTCAAAGCTGCAGGCCGTGGAGGTCTAGAAGTTGATGTTAGCAAACTAATATGGACTCCGTACAAAGAGCAGAACTAATCTAGTATCCAGGTCATTTTCATCTTTGCTGCTCCAGGGGCTTACAACTCAAGCTACTTGTATATGTATTATCGTCATGGTAGAAATGTAGGATATCTCTCAGCAATCAGCTTAGGCTTAGGATGTTTCGACTTCTTTGATAGAGGTATTAACACACTATTCAACCAGTTTGTGTAATAAGGTGGTGTATGTGAAATGTGCATTTGTGCTCTGCCGTTCTTATTCAATTTATTCTGTGTTGCTTTGTGGGGCCTGATGAGTTATTATACAGTATGTATCGGATTGCCCCTTCCAGCGGCGCAATATGGTCTGTGCCCTCCTCATAAAGGATCCAGGGTAAAAGCACCTTATTACAAAGTTGACATGCGGTCACCTTGCAGTCTATGTTATGATGACCTTTAGATATAAGGGGTTTGATTTTTAATCCGGATCGTTATAACCGTGACATTGTTTTCTGTCCAAATTGGCTCTCAGAATATTGTTGAACATTTTCTCTTTTAAGTTCTTTCACCTGCTTTTCTTGAAGTTTGGCTGCTAAACTGTCTACATAATGTGAGTGATAACCCGACACTGCAGAAGGGTTTATAAGCAGAGTACGGATACTTAAAACTACTTGTATATGGCCTGGGCAGGTTCACCTATACATACCACTCTTGTATTGAAAGAACTCCTAGCTATTTCCAAGACCAAAAACAAGTTCAATGAAAAAATTGGGAAACAGAAAAAAAATGTCGAAGTACTTATTTACGACTGACTTTGTTGTTGATAGGATCGATGATATCATCTTCCCCAAAAAAAGGAAAAAAGGGGGTTGATAATGTCGTTAATATAGGATTGCAAGGCCACAGGTTTGGTTCACCCATTCTAGGCGTAGGGGAAACATGGAAAAATGGTGTCGTTTAGTAACTGTAGAAAATACATTAAATAGTTGGGTGACATGAGGTAGTGTCAAGTGTATTTTGACACAGGGAGTATTTGCGGAATTGTGTCGATCTCTACGCTTTCTGTTATTATACTCTATGCTTTTGGTAGTCGGGGGAGAGGATATGGAATGGAATTTGTCTTGAGCTTAGCTCATTGGAGAGGCTCCAAGACTCTCGAATGCTTAGTTTTTACCATTTTCTATGAACACCTGTCTTTAATGTGATTCAGTTTAAGGTTGTATCAAAGTGGTAGCAAAGCAGTCAAAACTAGTGAGAAAACAAGAAATCAATGGTAGCAAAAAATGTGGCTCAAACGAATAGATTCGATGGAGGAGGTCCTTGGTGCTGTGCAAGAAAAGCTTCATTTTGAAATGGGCATCTTGAAGGAGGTGATACAGGAAATAAGCAAATAATTTGAACTCGTTGTCGAGTTGCAAGAGGCCTCGGCTCGAGGTGGTTCGTCCTCGTTCGAGGGAGGGGCCAAGATTCTTAGCAGGGGGTTGCAAGGAGCAAGGTGTCCACAGATTTCCATGGGTCACGCATAACTTCTGATTACGGCGGCTATAGATGCCATTATCTGATAGGGTAAATCTTGATGGTTGGATCCTTAAGGCAGAGTGTTATTCGTGTTTTATGGACTCTCAAATGAAGGAAAATTTGAGGTAATAGTTATGAATTTTGAGGGCGACACTCCTTTGGTTTTAATGGGATAACAAGTAAAGMTCAATAGGGTTGTGGGAGGAGATAAAGGTACTATTGCTGAAGCAATCTTGATCCTAAAAAATCGAAACTCTGCATGAACAATGGCTAGTCTTGGTGCAGGACGGCAGCATCCCCGAATATCGGTGAAAGTTTATCTACTATTTAATATCGCTAGATAGGTTGTCTTCGATAAAGTTGCTTTGGGAAACCTCATTGATGGCTTAAAATTGGATATTTGGGTCAAAGTCCGGATACTAGAGCCAACCAATATGGATTACGTTATGGATTTAGCCTAAAAGATTGAAGAAAAATTAGACGTGACTTAATAGCCCAAGTTCATAGTGGGAAATTCCCAAAATCGGTTAGGATTTGACTCTTGTTCAATGATCCATTCTTCAGAAAACTCTCAGTCGACCTCGAGAAACAGTGCAACTATAGTTAAACCATATGGAGAGATAACGAGATTGAATGACTCAGACCTACCAAAGAAGAGGGAAAAAGGACTTTGTTACCATTGTGAAAACAAATGGCACTGGGGCATATCTGTAAGAAGAAATAGATGAATGTGTTGCTCATCCGTAATTTTGAAGAGGAAGAGGTAGTTGAGATTGAGTGGCAGGATGAGGGGGATTCCGATATGGTGGAAATCAATCCATTGGCTGAGGTATCTCAAGATTTTGTGGTGGGTTTAACAATTCCTAAGACTTTAAACTTAAAGGAAGATTGAGGGGCAAGAAGTAGTGACATTAATTGACCCAAGAGCAACTCACAAATTTTGTTTCTTCCAAGTTAGTGAAACGATTGTAGCATCCTATTTCTGAATTCGAAAGTTATGGGGTCACTGTTGGGTCTAATATGATTCGATTAAACTAACACATGTGCAAGTATACGTAGCCAAAAGTAGTAAGAGCGAATAGAGTGTCAATTCTACGAGGATACTTAATAAAAGACACAATATGTCAAACTATCGTTAAAGGAATAGTTATGATATARCATTGGTAATGTTCAATACTAAATGACAATGCAAAGTAGATACTGAAAGTAAATAGCAAAAGTAAAGACAGAAGCTTAAATTAAAAGTAGATGACTTAGAAAGGCAAAAGTTAGATTAGTGACAAGAAAGTAAAAGTTAGAGCCAATGTTGAATTTTGTAGCACAGGAAGGCAGGTTTTGAGTGAGACATGGTTTCGAATGATTTCTCAAACAAAGCCTCATATTGTGCAATTGTTGGACAAGTAAGATGACTATACCATSTCTATGTGAGTCTCATCACAAAATCTCGTTGTTGTTTACTCTTTCCTTAGCAGAATAAATTTCTTTCTTTACCTTACTGAGTATTAGAATGTTGTCTCAAAGAGCTTTATGGGGTTCAAAGTATCTTGTTCCTTAAACCCTTAAATCAAACTCTTGTATGTCTCTTCATAGTGATATTGAGGTTCCAAAAGAGAGAAAAGAAAGAGCATTGTAGGGCCATCACTTTGATGAGTGGTAAGGAGCTGAGTGAGACCTATGCGAAAGGAAAAAATTCCAGTGGAAAATAAAGTGTTAGAAGTTAAGAAAGAATCTAAAGTTGTGGAGGAAAATAGTCTAAGGCAAAATACTGAGACTGTGACCAATGCGGCAGCATCATCCATAGCTATAACAGATATGAGACTCGTACAATAGAAGCTTCCCTTCTCTTAGAGATTCTAGAAAAAAACATGAGGATAAGCAGTTTATAAGTTCTTGGATGTCTTGTAGCAACTCCACATCAATATCCCTCTTGTTGAAGCTTCTGAGCAAATGCCCTCTTATGTAAAGTTATCAAAGATATTTTGACAAAGAAGAGGAGATCGCGTGAGTATGAAATCGTGGATTTAACAAAAGAGTGTAGGTCTATATTGCAAAATAAACTGCCTCMAAAGTTGAAGGATCTTGTAGTTTTCACCATTCCACGTGCTATTGGAAACACTTATAGTGGGAGGGCTTTGTGTGATCATCAATCTTATGCCCATGTTGATTTTCAAGAAGCTTGGAGTTGGAGAGGAAGAGGCCTACCTCGGTTACCCTACAACTTGCAGATAGACCTTTTGCTTATGCAGAGAGGAAGATAAATGATGTCTTAGTGAAGGTTGATAAGTTCATCTTCTGAGTTGATTTTATTGTACTTGACTATTGTTGGGGTCTAATCTGGTTATGATTAAACTAGCATAATCGCAAGTATACGCAGCCCAAAAGTAGTATGAATGAGTAGAGTGTCGATCCGACAAGGATAGTTTACTGAAAGGAAAGATATGTTAAACTTTTGTTAAAAGAAATGGTCATGACAGAGGATCAGTGATGAAAAATTTGGAGGCTGCCTCCATCACGGATTGTAGGTATTCAAGAAAGGATTATTTGCTTTGCTGAAATTTCCAATGTAGCATAAGGGCTCTGGATTAGATGGGTAGTTATCAAAGGTATGCTGATCTCCACAATACATATAGTTGACATTAGATTGCCATGGCATTAGTTGCGCAGTGGGTAGCTTCATATTTATCAACATATTGGTCGAAGATGCTACTTTTCCTGAGAGTGTTGTGACAGCATCCAAATCATGAACTCCTTGGACTTCTTTTTGCTATTGCCATTCTGGTGGTTTTCCATTGATAGTTGTTGCTTGCTATAATCTCCAAGATGTTGAATGCTTCATTACATGATTTTGACAATAATGCTCCATTCGTTGAGGCATCAATCGAAATTCTTGTCTAGACATTGAGTCCATTTTAGAAATTTTCCATCTGGATCCAATTCTAGATGCTGTGATGTGGGCATTTTCGAAGCAAAAGTTTCATCTCCATGTTACTGGAATGAAGTGATTTCAATTCTTAACTTTGCATTCTTTGTTGGGTAAAAGTATTTCATTAGAAATTTTTCTGCCAGATCAGTCGAAGATGTTATTGAATTTAGGGGCAAAGAATTTAGCCATTCCCCTACTCTATCTCTCAAGGAGAAGGGGAATAATTTAATTCTGGGAGCTTCTTTTGAAACACTTGAAGTTGGAAGGGATCACTGACTTCCATGAATAGTCACAGATGTAGGTGTGAGTCTTCGATGGCCATTCCACTGAACTGTCCCACTGTTTCTAGCACTTGGAACATGACTAGTTTGAGTTCAAATTGTTGGGTTATTATTGTGCAAGACTGGTATGGCACAGTTTCTATCATCTGGTAATGCTGCAATGTTTACCTTAGGAGGGTTGTTATTGTGCTGTTCCACTCAATTTACTTGCTCAGCTCCCATCCCTAACTTGTTTTCTTTCTTTTTGATGATTTTTTTAGGTTCCTTGTCGAGGATGGAGGCTTTATGGGTTTGCAACCTAGATTGTGCTCTGGTTCTCATACACTAGTATTCCCAAGTGTGAATGTGAGCTGAAAAAGATTAACAAATGTTAAAGCAAGCAAGCTTATACATATTTAATTCATTAATGCCTATCCTCGACAATGACGCAAAAAAATTTTTGGGGCCTAATCTAATTGTTATTAAACTAGCACACACGCAAGTATACACAACCCAAAAGTAGTATGAATGAGTAGAGTGTCGATCTCACGAGAATAGTTTAATGAAAGACAAGATATGTTAAACTTTTGTTTAAAGACATTGTCATGATATAACATCAACAATGTTCAATAGCTAGAGAAATGTGAAGTACTAAATGTAAATGAAAAAAGTACAAATGAAAAGCGCACATTAAAAGTAAATGATTAAACGCAGTAAGAGTTAGGTTAGTGATAGGAAAATAAAAGTTAGAGCTGGTGTTGTATGTTGTAGCATAGGYGGGGGGGGGGGRKTCAAGTGACTTTTCACATCACCAATTGTGTAACTATAAGAAAAGTAAGATGATTTATCCGTAGGTCTATGGTAGTCCTCATTACCGCATTTTTAATATGTCGTTTCTTCAGCTGAATAAGTGTCCTTATTTTTGGTGAATACTTAGAATTCTATCTCAAAGAGCTTTATGGACTTTAAGGAATGTTAATTCCTCCAACCCTAAACTAATGCTCTTGCAAATTTAGGCAATAACTCCATCTACTCTCTAATTACTGTTGAGTTCTAGGAAGGGTGAAATAAACTTGTGCATTTTCAATCCTCAGTGAATCGTTTTTATGTCTAAAAAGGCCTTTCTCATTGACATCAACCCCTAACTTTCAACAGTTAGCTTCTTCAAGTTTTGCTTGCAATTAAGAAGTCTGAGAAACATAATCAAAGATGAATAAGAATTAACCTTTAATAATTCATAATAACTCAAAAGGTTTGTAGATTAAAATGCTAACAAATTACAACTTTTGATGACCTGACCTCCCCTAGGTGCCACTAGGGCTATACATGCATCACCTGTCTTTTAACAGTCAATACAGTTGAACGTTCAAAGCATCTAAAATCATAAATAGAATATGAACGTCTCATTAAGTACATAATCCTACAATAATTACACTCCTAAAATATACATAACTACCACAGTATAGTCCTCAAAATATGAAAGTACAAATCTCAAATGATATTACAGACACTCTAACCATTACGGATGATTAGAAACCTCCAAGCATCACAAAATCTATATACAACATAAATCTTCTAAGTCAGAAGTCAGTTGACCCCTCTAAGTGTCTGTACCTGTCACTAAAGATGTAGAAATTGAGTGAGCTAGGCTGAGTGAGTCTCATGCGTGTGTGACAGTGTACCATTTTAGCAGAAAACTTTCAGTAAATCATGGTACTACAGTTCAAATAGAAAAGATTAAATCCTTGTTTATTAGTTCYAGAGCAGAATGAACATGCCCAATTTAATAAAAAGTTCTATGCAAAATAAGAATCAAGAAAATCAAACTTAAACCGCAAGAGATTCACTCTATGAGGTCAAGATTTACCACCTCATCTCTTCATGTACTTATGTGAGTGGAAAATCATTGATTTTACTAGTGATTATATGCATGTTTTCACCCTTTTTAATATATGAAGTACTACTTTATACTATTTTGCCTCGATATTGCTTAGACCAAGCAAGTAACTTTATTTGTGCAATAGTGTGAAATTATAGAATTTATGTGCAATTGCTAAGGTAAAATACTCTATTTTGTAGGAAAAAAGGATTCTGTAWGTAAAACAGAAGGTCAATTGATGAACAGGTGAAGATTTATTTGATGTTGCTACAACAGAGAGCAATAGCTTAAAGATGCAATGTTATAGCACTGAGTATCACGAGCAAAAAAAATATTTTATTCCAAGAAAGAGTCAAGAAAGAAAAGAAAAGTCATCATTGGAAAAAGGAGCTAATCTTTTTGGAGCTAAAAAGCTAAAGAGCAAAAGGTGAAGAGCAAAAATTACTTATGACACCATTTTTCCAAGCTTTAGTAGACAAAAGAGGGGGGAAGCTGAAAAGAAAAAGCCATTCGGGCATTAGCAGCGAAAATGCAGGAGAGAGAAAGGGAGCAAAAAGGGGGAAGTTTGGATAATGATGAAGAAGAAGAAGAAGAAGAAGAAGACTTCAAGGAAGCCTTCACCATTGGACTTAATCAACATCTTTAGGTTTTGTTTCTCCTTCTCTTAGTGATTATTTTGAAATGCATTTCAATATGTTAATCYTTCACATATTGTATTTCATTTCATCCAAGAACATGAACTAAGTTAGAGCCTTGATGAACCTATGTATTTAATGTCTATTTGAATTATTTGAGCAAGGAATGCTCTTTATGAATACTTTACTCAAGGTTATATATTATGAATTTAATTGGCCAGAAGAGTGTTTATGTGAGCTTCTTGAACTCCAAAAGGTAGTGAAAAAGGTGGAAAACTCGAGTAGATGTGTTATCTTGAGATAAGGTTTAATATCTTAAGGATACCATAGAATATTGGAGATATTCATATTCCACCTATAAAATCATATGAGACTTGAAGTTTATTCAAGTTCTTTGGGCTAAGCAACTCTGACAGGTAGAAAAATTTAGTGAAATAGGAACAAGGACCAATAAACAGAAAGGGTGTGTGAGGTCATTTTCTGTCTCAATTTGCATTTCTACTATAGCTAAACCTTTGTTGTAGCATTTTTCTCGGAAGTCATTGCTGCAACTGTCTGCAGCATTGACACTTTTTACTTTTTAGACATTATTACATTGGGATTCTTATCTCTAACTCACTTTTAATCTCTTGATCATCTCGTTTGTGCAACTGCTGTGATTGTTTCCGAATCCCTATGATTAGATAAATTTATATTATTTTACTTTATTTTTGTGACAACCATCAACTATGATTTTATTAGGAATTTAAACCATCATTTTTGAACCAACAATCCTTGTGGGATGATACTCTTATTCATTTCATATTACTTGTGGACCGTGTATACTTACATGAGTGAAGCTTTATTGCATATGTGATTTTGTCTATCATGTTGGCATGCAATTTTCAGCCAAACCCCGTGAACAATAACAAGTAAGTCTACTAGCCACGGCTATAGGAGTCACCCTTCCCTTTGGTTAAACCTCCTAACCAGGATGCGACTGTCCAACAATTACCATGGGTACCATACGATGCAACCATTAGCCCAATACGGTCTTGGCTTACCATAGGTATGATGGATTGATTTTGATCATTTGTCAACTCCCAAAGCACTATCGTCCAGGCGACTCAAGAGATCCTCACATTGGGACCTGCCAAGCACAGTACTTTGCCCGCTGGACTAGTACTCGGACTCAGTGATTGAGTACTTAATCATTACAATATGTACACATTCCAAGTCTGTCTCAATAACAAGCTTGATGTACAAGTAAATCAATAAAATTTTGGAACTCATGATTAAATCAATGTCAATCATAAAAACAACCATAGGATATTCAAATCTAAGTTTTCATGTCACTCGAGTAAACATGTGGTTTAAACAAAAGGATCTATGAGATAAATCATGCCAATATAAAATATATGAGACACGAGCATTTAGAAAACGCGTGTACAACATTTCTTCAAAAGAGTTTGAAGAGTATTCTTTTRAAAAAAAATTGAAAGGACTTGAAACCATTTTTCTAGAGTGTGCTATACAAAAGCACATAATTTAGGAAGTTTATAATATTGAAGTACTCACGTTAAAATATTCAAAAATACTTGAAAGCACTTATCTAGAGCAATAAAATTACTTACATATGGGTGTTTATAAAACAGAAGGACTCATTTGGTATCTTGGATTACACGATGAAATTTTAATTTCCTCAATTGTCCTGTCCTATAGTCAAATTATAAGAAATTATTTTAGTCTATAATAATACTATGATAATTATAGGAAATCAAAGACTCCTTAATTGCTACCCAAGACCCAAAGATCCTAGTAAAATCAAATTTAGGGTTTATGAGAAAATTGTTTACATAGTATAATGTGTATGTATGTCAAGTTTCCCGTTTTCATTTAGAAGGGATGAGAGTCATTTGGATTGGATCAATTGATCCTACGTACATAAGGTTTAAGAGTTACAATGAAGATAAGATAAACATATGGACTTCAATCTTCTATCAAATTTAATTGACTAAAACATAAGCATCCCATAAAGTCACTTTATAGAAGTAATTTTAATAAAGCTTACTAAAAGTCAAACACAACACAACAAACAACTTTAATAAAATACCTTTAATCAACATCATGATAGTGATAATACTCTTTTGAGACCGGTTCATCCTAATATAGATCATATCCATACCAGTTAATTACATGTTCATCTGCAAGAGGGCTTTTTCTCATACTGGAACCACGTACCTCTTCTTGAGTATCATGTTGAGGACCAAGATATGTTGTCCTTGTAGTAACTCTATCCTCTGGAGGTATAAATGAAGTAAACTACCCATTCAAAGTAGGAACTTATTGGTCAAGCTGTTGTGACCCTTGATCATTTTTGATTGGTTGATAAAATCTATAAACTGCTTTGATTTCAGGTAGAGGTCCTGCTCTAAAGCCATAAGAAATAGGTGATAATTTTTCTTGATGAAGTTCATATGGCCTTCTCGCAGTTAGATATAAAAGTGATTGAGCTGCTTCTGTATACTTATCTAATCATTCTTCTGGAGTTGCATACCACAACAAATAGTGCCAAAGATAATCACCAAAATGTCTTGGCTCTATCAAGAAGGCTTTAAAATCACAGCTATTTTAAGTTTAACGGTCTGATAAAACAAAGTTGAAACATACCACATGTACCAATATCCATTTTGAGTTAAACCTGCTAAGACATCAATAACATTTTTCCATGGATAATCAAAATCAAAGATAGGGTTAACAAAAGCATTTGGTCTTTCTCTAAAGTATGCAAGCTTATAATAAAAGAAATGTTCTTTTGCATACTTTATCAATTTAGGAATGGAAGGTGTATCAAAGGCTCCTAGTGGAAGGATAAGTTAATTTGGTCAAGATAACAGATCAAGGGATATGTTGAGACCATTTCTTTGTAAGGAAACACAAGCGGATTTATCATGYTTTTACATGATAGAATATTTTTTGGTAAAGATAAAAGATCAGCCAAAATATTATTTTTTAGCTGATATCTTGAGAACCAATCATTCAATCTTAACAGTTGAGCATGTGGCATCATCTTGTTTTTAAAGTCAAGAATTCTAGGGAATGATGATTTATCCATGAAAATATAAAACTCATGTCCTATTAAATGAAACTCAAACCCCTTTATGCTGTACTTGACTGCCAAGATTTCTTTGATTATTGTTGGCAGTGTTTCTCAGCTTCTTTGAATTGACTACTTGCATGTCCACAATAGTGCCGCTTCCCATCAATTTCTTCAAGTAACAAAATTCCCCAGTATTCATCACTAGCATTTGTCTGTAAGATCCCGAGACCTGTGGTTGAAATTCTGAGAGGTACTAGTTGCTTGCATAACTCTTTGAGTTTTCGAACTTCATTGGTTTGATCATGGCCCCAAGGGGCTGGATTTTTCCTAAGAAATCTGGAAAGGTGGCTAGGATAATGAGAACTCTGGGTATGAAGGTTTTGATATAATTGATAACCCCAAGGAACTGTTGAATCTCTTTTTTGGAATGGTTTTCATGCCAAGATATTCTACTTCAGWTAGTCCAATATGGATTTTCTTTTCTGAAAGTATAATTCCATGGAATTTCACAAGATCAAAGAATTGGGTTAAAAGATTCTCATGAGTGTCATCATGGAAAGATTTGGTTCAAAAATACTGACTATGMTTTTTTTGATATACCGACAGTGCAATTTTTAAACCAGATGGCATTGCTCTCCATAGATACCGAGAATTAGGGATACAAAAAGTAGTTTTGTAGCTTTCTTCAGGAAAAATCCATAATTTCCAGAACCCAGCTTTTAAATCAAATTTTCAAAAAAAATTTCCCCTTGTAAATGAACAAAAAGATTTTGAATAAAGGGCAAAGGAAATTTATCATCTTGAAGCAAATGATTCAGGGTTTTATAATCAATAAAAAGTCTTTTCTTTCGCCGAATATGTTCACTTCTTTTGTTAACATGAAATGCCTAACAAGCCCAACTAGATTTAGTTGCTTCGATCAGACCTTGTTCTAAAAGCATCTCATATTATGTTTTTGCAAGTTTCATATCATCAGGTTAGATACCTAGGTGAGTTGCCTTGGTTGGATTCACATCTTCWTTAAGCTTAAAAGGAAGCTTAACAAAGTATTCTTTATTCTTCCAAAGTGGATTTCAATGTTTAAATTGATCATGTAAATCTACACAGGAAGATAGAAGTTTAATAGTAATATCTCTAAATTTTCTAGGAGCTTGAGATACTGCTAAAATAAAATGAGGTTGGAAGGAATGTTTATATCGAATTCCTTGAGGAAGAATCCTCAATTGATCTGCTCTACTAATAATATCCCATCCTAACAAAAGTTATTTTCCATGAAGTCCATTTCCATAGACTTTTGTCCATACAATGTATCCTGAAAAGAACTTAATACCAATAGAAACTCTAGTGATTTGTCATGCAGAATAAGTTTCACCATTAGCAACAATAAATTTATCTCAGATTTTTCCCATATTTCTTTTGGCAAAAAAGGAGGGATCAAGCATTATCTTGTAAGCACCACTACTGATTAATGCGACAACCATAATAGGCTTAGCATATTTTGATGGTAATAGACTTACATGGACATGAGGCCTTACTGGAGATGAATCCTTTGAAGTTATTACTAGTAAGACAGTAAAAATTGGAAATGAAGTATCAAAATCACTACCCGACGTTGTAGAGTCTAAATCACTTGCAGAGACTTCAATGGCAAAAACTGTATCTTCATCAGGCTGACTCTATTCTGAATATACATATTCTAAATCTAAATCTGAATGATCAATCATCATTTGTGAAATCATCTTTGCTTCTTTTGCATTCTTTTGAGGCAATTCTTGGTGAAATGTCATCTCTTCTTACAGATATGACAACAGTCACTTTGAATCCCTTAATTGATGGTGTTTCATGGTTCAGAATTGAGGATGTTCCAATTGAAAAAAGAAGAGAAAGACTACAAGAATTCGTAGTTTGGATCAATTCCAACCTACATAAGGGAGAATCTCTTCCTACTATCTTTGTTGAATTTTATGCAAAATTAACTGGTTTTATGGGTGATTGGTTTTGCAATCTAGGACCATATCAACAAAATAAAATTTTTGGCTTACCTTTTGATGGAATATTAACTTTATTATATAGAGAATTTGTAGGTCTTCCAACACTACAAGCTAGACAATTACGACATGAAATTTTCAAAAAGAAATGTGGTTCTTTGAATGTATCAGATTTAAATAGACATTTCAAATGCATGTCTATAGTATTTTATGTTCTCGGTGGTACTAATGATCCGAAATAAGTTTATGTTATTTCTCCACCACAAGAATTACATGYTGACATTGAAAAATTAATCCTTGAATTAGGAAAAGGATTAGGGTCATTTGAAAATAGGGAGTTACACCATGTTACTTTGATAGTTTGGGAAAAATATGTCATTATCAACAAGTCATTGCAGATTTCTTTCATAACGAAAACCATTTTTGTAGGGGAAAAAGAAGTTCAATAAGGGATTAAAAAATGACAAATGTCATATCTGTAAGAAGAAAGGACATTTCACCAAGAATTGCCCTCAAAAGAATGCAAAGGAGGCAAAGATGATTTCTCAAACGATGATTGATCATCCAGATTTAGATTTAGAATTTGTATATTCAGAACAGAGTCAACTTGATGAAGATCCAATTTTTGCCATTGAAGTCTCTGCAAGTGATTTAGACTTTACAACCTCTTGTAGTGATTCTAATACTTCATTTCCAATTTTTACTATTCTACCAATAAGGCTTCCAAGTAAGCCTATTAGTATCAAAATATGCTACAGCTATTAAGGTTGTCACATTAATCGGTACTAGTGCTTACAAGACAATGCTTGATCCATCCTCTTTGCAATATGGGAAAACACTAAAGATAAATGTACTACCCATGAATTTAGTTTTCCATTTTCATGAATTTTAATTGATCATAAAACATATATTCTATTTTATTGGTTTATTTGTAGCGGAAGGACTTGGAGGCCATAATGTCCTATTTTATTGGTTCACACATTGATTTTTAGTGCTTTAGTTATTTTGCAGCAGAAGGACTTGGAGGCCATAATGTTCGATGTGCCAATTAGAATTAAATAATTCATTTATGTTATTATTATTTATTTGTGCATTAATGTGTGAGTACGTTGATTTAAATATGAGATTTATTATGCTAATTGAATTAGAGTTTTATAGTTAATTAATTTAAGCTTGACCCATTAGAGCCCATTCTTTTCTTATTCAAACCTAGCTTGATTTAATGCTTGATTTTAGCCCAAAGGAAAGCCTGTAGACTTTAATTTTATTAGGCTTGGAAGTTTATGGGATAAGGAGGCCCAAAAGGAGTTGGTTAGGGCCCAAATAATGTTGAATATAGGAGTATAGTAGATAGATAAAGCGAAAGTAGGATAAAAGAAGCGGCTGAAGGGGCAGCTTCAGACCTTGCTTCTTTAATCACTCTCAGCTACCGCCACCCCTTTCCATCTGCAGTCACCGCCACCCCTTCCTCTTTTGTCCTGTTTACGTCACCGATCAACGTCGCTGGAGTTGCAGTTCGCTGCTCACTGATCTCTACATGCAACGGTTGACAATCTCCTCGCTTGTTAATCTTTAGGCTTTGTTTCTCCGTCACTGGACTTCRTCAACCTCTTTAGGCTTTATTTCTCCTTTTCTTAGKCATTATTTTGAGATGCACTTTAAGATGTTAATCTTTCACATTATGTATTCCATTTCATCTAAGAGCATGAATTAACTTCTTAGAAGTTAGCGTTTTAATGAATCTATGTATTTAATGTCTATTTGAATGATTTGCGTAAGGTTTGCTTTTTATAAACGCTTTACTCAAGAATATTTATTGTTTATATTCATTGTTTTATTAGCCATGAATAGTATTTGTTTGAGCTTCTTGAACTCCAAAAAGTAGTAAAAAAAGTGAAAAACTTGAGTCAATGTGGGTCTGGTTATCTTGAGATAATGTTTAATATCTTAGGGATACCATTGAATATAGGAGACATCCATATTCAACCCATAAAATCATTTGGGACTTGAACTTTAATTGTGTTCCTTAAGTTAAGTAAAGGATCAACAAACTGAAAGGGTGAGGTCATTTTATGTCTCGATTTGCATTTCTACTGTAGCTAAGCCTTTGCTACAACATGATGCTCACAGCCATTGYTGTAGGCTGTCACAGCATTGATGTTTTTACTTCTTGGACATTAGGATATTGTGAATTCTTAACTAATTCATCTTTAAGCTCTAAGTCATCTCAAGTGTGAGATTGTTGTGTTTGTTTTGGAATCCTTGTGATTTGATAATTTTAGATTATTTTACTTCATTTCCATGACAACTAACAACTATTTGATTTATTTAGGAATTTAAACCATCACTTTTCAACCAACAATCCATGTGAAACGATGCTCTTATTCACTCTATATTACTTGTACACTGTATATACTTGCATGAGTGAAACTTTATTGCATATGCGATTCTGTCTAACAATTAACACATTTAAAACATTATGGAAAACATTTTATGCAGGGATTCAAAAATTTTTAGCAAGAAAATTAAATCCAAATCTAAGTACAATTCTAGATAAGAAGAAATAACCTATGTACTTGGAAATAACCTACAAGGCTTAAGTTTGAGCCCATTTCAGATCTGAAGCCTATAAGGCTTGATTTTGTGTTCCTACCTTCAATCATAAACAAAGTGAGTATAAGTTATTAGCAAAACCATAGTATAACTATAGCAATATCAAGATGAGGTTTACATTCTTCATTCATTTTATAATCAGTCGAAGTGCTTGAATTACTTGTAGCACAATGTTTCATCCCAGCCACTACCCCACAAAATTGTGCATGTCCTTTTTTCCTCGATAGTGTCCTTGAAATTTATCTTTTAGTAGAACATTGGCATAATCCTCAGCTTCAACTAGATCATGAGTTGTTCTGATGCAGAAAATCCCTCTGTAATGTTGCTTGATTGGTTGGTTGATCTTATCCCCTTCGAGCAGATAGGCAAAAAAGGAGGAAGATATTGATATTCATAGGCTGAAGATTGGCCGATTTGAGGAAAATAATATTAATGCAGCTCTGCTTGGGTGTTCTCATGGCCTCAACAATTTTTCCAACTTTGAAAGGCTGCCTTGTGGCTTTATAATTATTTGACTAAATTCTAGTGCTAGCACATGTCTCCCAGTTCTTGTCCTATTGACTTTAACCGCAAGCTACCATAGTTACTTTTATTGGGAAAATGGCCAGCCCGCCTTTCGGTATACCCAACACTTCAGTTTTCCCCTAAATATCTCCAACAAATTCAGAACCATGGCCAACAACTTCCTCTTGATTTTCCTTTTCTTGCCATGGCTTGTAGTCCTCCTAAATCTTTGCAAGACCCCCTTGACCAATTTCCATGATCAGTTGATCAACTTTGGGGCATCAAGATTCGACCTTCCCCGAGGCTGTGATTACGTCAGATGGCCCCGTAAACTTCCTTGTTGGCCACTCGTTTGGTTAACTCGAGTGGTTAGACAATTTGATGAAACATGGAGGCATCTAGGTATATATTATGTCATTCACCTAAACCCTTTGGATTATCAACTAGATAATAACTTTCTTACGATATCCATACCATCCTGGTCATCAGCAGTAAACGACTTTGTTTTTCYTTTCGGCATGCTAACCCCAACGCTTCTTGATATTGCCACTATACTTAGCCTCTACGTTAATGGTTAAGAGATTCCCCTTTTGTATGATTTCAAAGTTGAAGGTTTTACCATGAGTTTTTTTTTTTTTGGGGGGGGGGGGGAAGATATCTCCTTACAATTAATTTACCAATGCTAATATGAACATGATCCTTTTGGTTTCTCGAGGCAAACAAGGATTCTCCAGACATCTTTTACACTTCTTCTCATGGTGTGGTAGTTGATGATTCTGCCTTTTTGGTTCTATCCCTGTTGTATTGATCTATGTTTTAGTACACTGAGGCTCTGACCTTAGGATAGGATGTTGTCAAGATAGCTAGCACTCTTTGGGTAATGCAATGTTGTCATATCAATACGTGGAGAGGTTTGCCCTAAATTGGCTAACAGGTAATTCAAGTGTCGAACACCAGGAAGCCACYAGGTATATACGTAGRGAGGTGCTTATGATTGATGCTTCTGTGAACAATATATTAATATATCTATATCGGACCAAAGATGCCACTACTGATGAATTTCCCCAACCGACTAAGGGTCGAAAGACCTCATTGGCTAAGGTTCAAATTATGAAACAATTCAAGGCAATTCGGCCAACCTTTTGGTAATCAGAGAACTCCTGAATGGAGTGAGGCCTACTACTCAATACAGCAAAAGTAATTTTGAACCTTACAATCCACATCTTTTGCCTATCAATTTGGCCTAGTACAAAACATACGAGCCAATCTAGGTCATGGGGTGTTTTTTTCATGCATCCCTTCCTCTAGTAGAAAGAGGATGTTGAGAACAAAATAAAAAGAAACTAGAGCCAAGCTAGAACATTTTCCTTGTCCGACCTTCATTGCCTACTCTTCTTACTGCCCAACTACCTCATTGGAGGTATCTTGAGCTAGATAGCTTTTTCTTGGGTTCACTTGATCTCTGGTTGAACAAAATTAATGATACTGCCTCGTCGGCACTGGCAGCCACTACTACATCGGCTCGGTCATGGGCTAGCTAAGCCTCGAAATGTGAGAGGTCTAGCACCCCTAAATGTTAATCGACTTTTGGCCTCTTTATCCCGATCAAGCTACCCAACCTGGGTTTGCAACTGTTGGTATGAGGAAATCCAGAAGGCTCCGATTTAATCAAGGAACACTAGATTATGTTACAAAGGCAGAGTTTAATTATTCAAATGAACTCTTTAAAACCTTCTTTATCTCTCTTTAATGTATTTCTTTTCCTTTCAGAAAAGAAAAGTACTTTTTTTGTTGGTTATCATGCTCCCCCTCCCCAAAAGTCTGAATCTTAAACTAGCCAAATAGATGACACCATTTATGATAAATCGACTCATGAGATTCCACCCATGGGAAGAACTACCTTTGCCAATGCTGCCTTTGGAACTAACTTTTCCCTATTCAATGGGGAGGATGTTGGTCCTTTTCTCTAATCTTCCACTCCCAAGAGTGCTCCTCCACAGCTGCTAGTTTGATATGTTATTTAGCCGATATGGTCAAGGAGCATATGCATTTACATAGAGATGTGTTGGATCAGCCTGTCATCAAGGCATTGATTTAGGTTGGCAACTCTAATGATCCTTCCTTGTCGTTGGAATTAAAGACACACTGCAAGAAGATGACTTCACATATATCCCAATTCTCCTACAAAATCAACTTCCATGACTCCATTAAAGTAGATGTTGGTGATAAACTGTCTAAGATAATGTTGCAGCTAACTGATAGGCTACTTTGACAAAGAGCATCATCTCATGATCCGAGAAGATTGATTTTTTTGCAACATAAGATAAAACGGCTATCGACTAAGCTAGCTGCTAAGAAATAGGGGCTATCACAAGATMGTAAAGAAGCCAAYTGTCAAGATAGGTCGCTCAATTAGCTAGTAGAAGATATGGAAATAGTGAAGGAAAAATTGCAATTGCAACACAAAGAAAAACCTTTCTTGGAGACATAAAAAAAATGAGGCTTAAATGACAAAGGATTTGGACCAAATTTTGTGCAACTATGACCCGTCATCTAAATAGTCCTACTAATCCTCAATTCTTGCAATAGCATCTAAGCCGATTGATGAATAGTTCCTTGAATAACCACTTGTTGCTAGTGATATCGTGCCCACAACCCAAAGACCTAATGATMATTTAGCTAAGAGTTTGAACAGCATTGACCAACCGATTTTGATATAGTAAAAAAGATCGTTGAAGATGTAGTGCTGCTCTCTACTCCCAATGAAAACAATCTAAAAGAAGATGTTCCAAAGCCTGCTAATGATGCCAGAAGGAATGGTTTCGAATCCTATCGAGAACCCTTGCAAGATGATGGTTCTATATGAGGCCCTTTGGATTTTGGTCCTATTTCCTCTCCTGAGAAGACATGTCACTCTCGATCCGGTTGATTTTAGCTTTGCCACAAGAGGTATCCTGGGGGTCCGAACTATAAGGGGTTATTGTAGCGCAAAACACCTAAACCAATCCTCTTGCAAGGGGTCAGCCGTTTGCAGAACAAATTGCTAGCTCCATACGAGAGTGGTGATCGCACTCCTAACCTCTTTTAAGGGATAATTGTACCAAACCACTAACACCAACCAAGTTCAGTAATCCGATTTCTATGTTAAGTATTTCATTATAAACTTATTACTACCCTGRTCAACAATTACATTATCTATGATTTGAATTGAGACCATGATTGAAATATTATCATAAGCCATGGAGATATTGATGAGTTCTTGTGCAATATTACGAAGTTTCTAGCTTAATTAGTTCCATAGGTTCACCATTATCAAAACGTTATTGTAGCTAGTGTACTCATTTGGAGTACGTTATTGATGCTTGAGAAAGATTGATAACTAACAAGAGAAATTCACTTGCTACATAAGGAATAGACATTAATCAGTTGAATTAGCTCATTCAAGTGAGAGTAGTAAATATTAGTGATTGAAAACCTTAGAGTTTTAATCTCAAATGTACTATATTTATTTATTTCTATTCCGCAAATATCTCAATTAGTTTATCCAAATATAATTTGGTTAGATTAATTTAAGTACTTAGTAATAACAGCCCACCACACTCACTCAAGCATATATAGTGCAAAGCCATGCAAACTGGGTTGTTACAATTTATTAAGAAATGATACGACCTACCATGGCATATTACAGAAGTACTGCAGAAAAATGTCACAAAAGTCTTTTATGACATTTTAGTAGCTTTTCATGGAACTTATTTTGGTGCCACCAGAGCCCCATTTTGCGTGCAGTGATCGGTTATTTTTTTTCCTTAAACAATAGGACGGTTTAATGATAAAGTCTTTTATGGGCTGGGTAACTTTAAAACCTTCCTATAAGAAAGTTGGTTTAAAGGGTATGCTTGGACTGGGTATTATTAGCTTAAATAGTGGATTTGTGCTGCCATTTTAAGATATATTTAGGATTACACATTTTTGCTTAAGTAATTGTTATAGTTAAGATGAGTGCATTGAATGTTGTTATCTATAAGGGAAATATTTTGGGTTATGCTTATTTTGCTGAGGATTCTTGGTCATGGAAACTCTGGAGAAATTTAGGCCTTTTCTGGAAGCATATCAAGGTTCGTATAAGGGTGATGAAGTCATTTCATCTTTTTGGTTTGATAACTGGCATCCTTTGGGTCTTCTATCACCTTTCTCTAGTTAGTAATTTTCAGGTTGAATGCTCTTGCTTCAATCGTAATTGGCTCAATGGGATATGGCGTGTTGGTAATAGAATATTGTCAGGCACCATAGCATGTTGTTATCAACATTCGGTTCTTGATGTCAATCAATTTGATGGCTTGTACTCGACCATAAGGTGAAGTTTACATTGAAAGCAAGAATGAAGCTCTTTTAGCGTGTAGCTACTAAAGTGGATGTTTTTTCTAGTTTGGAGCCCTAGGTTATATTATGATATAGTTGAACTATGTCTAAAGAATAAATGCTTTGTCTCTATGCTCTTTGATCATTTCTAAATGTGGTTGAGGATACATTCTTGTGTTTGATAGCAGTGACTTTTTAATGATCAGTAGGCGTWAAGAGATTTAATGAGTAAGTACCTTCATTTTAGTGTTCAAAATAATAGCTAAAATGATCAAGAAATTCGTCCAAGAGGCAAGAAGAAGACAAAAATCTCATTAGTAAATTTCTTGTCTTTAAAAATAATAATAATAATAATAATGATAATAATAATAACCTAAAAAACTATGAAGCAATCTTTGAAGGATATTTCCTTCTTCTTTCTTTTTTAATCTTTAAATCCCTCCCTCATAGACTTTTCTGTATAATACCGGACATCCTCCCCACCCCACCCCCGTCTCTTTAGATGGTCCTAGTTAATACAAAAGGAAGAATAAGAAGAAAGAGAGAAAAAAATTTTCCCTTAGGCCACTATTCATAGGTAAAAGTGTTTTTCACTATTCTTAAGTATGGCCACTATTCATAGGTAAAAGTGTTTTTCACTATTCTTAAGTATAAGTACAATTGTCTCTGAATAGTACATATAGTACTTGAAAGATTTTTCCGTTCTTCTTTTCTTTAAATTCTGGACATTTTTCCTCTAATTTTAAGCTCCTAAAACCAGTACATACTAAAGGAGAAGAAAGCTACACAATCACATGCTCACTCACTTTCCACTAAACTTTCGCATCTTCTCTCCCTCTTAACCGGCCAATATCTTTCCTCTTTCCTTGCTTCTTCACTTCATAAATTAGCCTAACAATCACCAACATGCAAACTCTTGCAAAGAAGTCCTTAACTATGTTACTAGTAATTAGATTTGAGCAACTCATTTGTGGAGTTTTTCCATCAAAACAGTCTCGAAACTGGGCAAGCGAGAGCTCAAGAATTTCAATGTGAGTCCTTCCATTTTATAAATTTCCAAAAGTAAGCGGTTTTGTTCATCGTACTCTAGAGAGGTGTTTTGAAGTTGTCCTGAATGTTGTTGACATGAGTTCTTTGATTTTCAAAATTTCCAAAAGTAAGAAGTTTTCGAATATGATAAAAATGTTGTTGGAACTTCTTGAATGCTCTTAAAAACTTGAAAATGATGTTTTATACTCGACARAAATTACATGGTTTTGCCTTTTAATGACATGTTAAAAAGTTTCAAGAAATACATGATTTCTAAATCACCCTAGTAAGGCCATGAATATTGAGATATTGTGATATGAGCTTCAATAGATCATGCCTTATTTCAGTACATGCTTTATATGATATGTGAATGAAATGAAAGTACTCTTGTTACTGTGTATGAACTAGTCCACAAGCAAATTATTGTAATATGCTGGTCACCAGTACTAGCATTTCTTGAGTCATTAGATGACAGTGGCCATTCAGAGTTTAGTCTAGGAATAGTATCTAAGAGGGGATCATAACTGCATCGAGCAGAAGGTTGGCATAGATACCTAGACTTATCTTGGATTGTTTACACCTGATTGGAGCAAATCATGATGACAAGATTCGAAGGTTATCGTAGCTAGCCAATAACAATTGATTGATTTCTTGAAGTGTGGTTGAAACTCACACGCAACAAAATAAGGCTGGTAGTTGACCCCATTGGTTCTGATTGGCAATTCATGTTGTCTTGGGAACATTGGGTGGTTCTTTCTTGATATCAATGCCTTGGGATATTATTCCTATGTCATCTACTAGTTCTAAAATGCTTATGGCCTTAATTTGTTTATCTTGAAAATATCGATTTTGAAAAGTCCTTTTGAAGGATGAATTTCATATTGAGATACATGATATATACATTTCTATCACACTATTCTTTGGAATTGGATATTGTGATCTTAGMTTGTTTTGAAAGTTCACCTTACATATATTTGAGCATTCCTACATTTTCACAAGCTTCTTCATATTTTCAAAAGTGCTAACTATTTTCTCCTGATGGAAATTTAATCATGAATTTATTTTGAAATGACTTTTGTATAAACTAAATTATACACACACGAGACTCACCAAGTGTAGCTCACACATTTTAAATGTTTTCTTTAGTGCCAAGTATGATTCGGAGGATTCCTACCCACTAGACAAATGGATTTTGTTACTCAATTATATATGTAGGAATATTAGTAGCTCATAATATCAATGGATGGTTGAAATAACTATTCTATCATACATGTGTTTTAAGTTCTTGTGATGTTTAAGTTCAAATTAAATGGGTAACCTTAGGAAAAACTTGAATCTTGTCACCATTAAGAGATAGGCGACGTGTCATATACCACCCAGTGGAACCTAGGGTCGAAGTGGTCATCACAATTGGTCTCAGAGCACTAGGTTAGAATCCTTAGATTTTAAGGGTGTGCTTGGAGAGAAATTGTTGAGAGTACTATAAGTATAAATTTGATTAAAGATAGCTGACCTATTTACTGGGAGTCAAGATTGTTTGAGCAGCGTTGGAAACCCAGGCATTTACTATATCTATGCTCGAATTAGAAATCTGACTAAGAGGAACTATCGAGCTTCTAGAAGGCAGGACTCAGCCTTATCACCAAATCAAGAATCAGATGGAGTAGGAGAAGGTTGAGGCTGTGGTAAATGCTCAAGCACTTAGAGCATAAGTTCAGTGACTGACTCGTGAAGTTGGAAAACATAAAGATTTCCTACGACAAGGTGAAAGATCTACTACTACACTTGTTAACCCATAAAAGGGTTGTATAGATAACTAGATAAATCTATAACCTAAAGATAGTAAATTAGGACAGAAAGTTTAGAGAAGTATAATAGAAATATTGTGCAAAATGTAGATATCTATCTTAGTAGTTCGATGTTTTGTATTTCTACGACATATCTAATGTCTTGAGTTTGTTTCCCTATGAATACCTTATATATGTGCTCTATGTATATCGCTTACTAGCTGTAGAAGACATTATTAGTAATATATAGAGAAGTCCAGAACATTATTCAATTAGAAAGATAATAATTCGCTCTAAAGTATCAATATAAGGGCCCTATTTATAAGCTAGAAATGTAACAACATATAATCCTAATCTAACTCTATAACCAAATCCAAGTATAATTCTACTATCTTAACACTTCCCCTCAAATTGGATAATAGATTTTAATCATGCCCAACTTGTTGCAAAGATAATCAACCCGAGCTCTATTTAATGCCTTGGTGAAAATATTACCTAATTGTTCTCCAACCCTCACATGCTCAGTGAAAATTAAACCTTGCTGAATTTTCCCATGAATGAAGCAACAATCAATCTCAATATGCATAGCTCGGTCATAGCACAGTCTTGTTGGTACTGAAGTCTTAAGACCAACTTCATTCAATAACTAAAATATCCATATTACTTCACACACAGACTATTCCATAGCTCTATATTCCTACTCAACACTGGAATGTGAAACAACATCCTGCTTCTTACTCTTCCACGAAACCTACTTTCCTCCAATAAAGACATAATATCTTGTAGTAGATCTTCGATCTTCCTTAGATCCTTCCTAGTCAGTATTCGAAAAACACTCAATATTAGCATGGCCATGAATGCTATATAAGATGCTAGGCCAGGAGCTCGTTTCAAATAACATAAGATTTGTTGTACATATATCTGATGACTAACAGTTGCTGAAGACATGAAGTTACTCACAACACTAACTGATTATACAAATAATTGGACAAGTTACATAGAGATAATTCGCTTTTCCATTAATCTTCTATGTCTCTCGGGATCTCCAAATAATTCTCCTTTTTTTGTGCATTAGGAATCATTGGAGTTTGAAATGGTTTAGCCTCCAAATTTTTGGTCTCAGATAATAAGTCAAGTATATATTTCCTTTGTGATATGAATATTTCTTTCTTACTTACTTGTGATCTCGACATCCCTAAATCCTTTTTGTGAATTGACTATGAAGGAAGGATTTAAGAGGTGAAATACTCGTAGTGTCGCTTCCAGTAATAACAATATTATCAACATAAACTAATAACAACATTATGCCAGTTTTAGATGTCTTTCTAGAAGATGGAGTGATCAGACTTACATTTTTCATTCCAAACTCTTCAACTGCTTGGCCAAAATTTCCAAACTAAGCACGAGGACTCTGTTTCAAGCCATATAGTGATTTACGAAGATGACAAACTTTTTTATACTCCCCCTGAGCAATAAATCCAGGAGATTACTCCATATAAACTTCCACCTGAAGATCTTTGTGAAGAAAGGCATTCTTGATATCGAGCTGATGCGAAGTCCTTTATGATTGGTCGTCATAGAAATGAATAACCTAACGGATGTTTAACATAGCAACAAGAGAAAAATGTCATAGTAATCAATGCCATAAGTTTGAGCATATCCTTTGGCAAGGATCCATTAGGATTGACTTTTAATGACAAAAATCCATTTACACACAATAGCCTTCTTCCCTACAAGTAAGTTTACATAGGTCCAAGTACCAATGTCATCCAAAGCATTTATCTCTTCTATTATAGCATTATATCATTGAGGATGAGATAAAGCTTCATGAACAGTCTTAGAAAGAGAAATAGAGTCAAGAGACGTAATAACAGAACTAGAAGAAGGTGACAAGTGGTTATAAGACATAAAAGAAGAAATAGGGTAAGTATATTGACATTTACTTTTTGGGAGGGAGATAGGAAGATCATCACTTGGATCGAGATCTAATGACAAAGGTATCAACAGGACATGAATCAGGAGGGCTTGGTTGCCGCGAGTAGACCTGGATAATGGGAGGATTAGCAAGAGTAGACTCATAGGATGTGACAGAACAGATCAACAGATCATCATCCTCCCCCTACCTGACACGAGTGAAAGACGGAGAAAAGGGTGTGTCTTCAATGAAGGACATATCGATGGACACAAAATAACTGTCAAGGCTAGGGCAAAAGCACCTATATCCTTTTTTAACACGAGAGTAGCCAAGAAAAATACACTTCAACGATTTATGATCTAGTATGGTAACATGGGGACGAACATCCCGAACAAAAGCAAGTGCAACCAAATATCTTCGACTCAATAGAGAACAATAATTTTGCGGGAAAAAGGACATGATATGGAGACTTACAATTAAGAATAGATGAAGGCATGCGATAAATTAGAAAACAAGCCGTAAAAACTACATCAGCCTGAAAATGTTAGGGACATTCATTTGAAAGATGTCTATTCTTTCGCTCGAGCAATCTCCATAAGATGTCTATTCTTTCGCTCGAGCAATCTCCATAAGATGGCATATCTACACATGAAGTTTGATGAAGAATGTCATTTTGAATCATTTAATTGAAAATATGATAATAAATATTCTTTGGCATTATCGTTTCATAAAGTTTTGGACAAAAATACTAAATTAAGTCTTAATCTCAGCATAAGAGGCATAAAAATAAGAAAACAATTCAGAATGATTTTTCATTAAGTATAACCATATCACACGAGAATTGTCATCAAAAAAAGAAACAAAATGTCAAAACCCAGATTAAGACGTAATTGGACATAGACCCCAGTTATATGAGTGGACTAATTCAAAAAGAGCACTGGCTCATGGACTTGAACTAAGATGATGTTGTTTAGAAAATTGACAAGATTCGCAATCTAAAGATAGATTCTGAAACTAAGTATAGAGTTTCTTTAGTAAATGAGAAAATGAGGGCCCAATCAACAATGTTCTTCAAAAGGGGTGACTATTCCAGAACAAGCAATAGACCTTAGCATATGCAAGTCAAGGAYATAGAGGCCTTAAGGCTCATGTCCTTTACCAATAATCTTCTTCATCGAAAGATCCTAAAATAGGCAATAGTCAGGAAAGAATGAGATACAATAGTTAATGACACGAGTAAGCTTGCTGACATAAATAAAATTGAAAGATAATTGAGGTAAACTCAAAACAAATGACAAAGAAATGGATGGAGTGGGTGTTATTGTGCCAAACCTAGAATACAAGCTATCGATCCATCTACTAAAGTAACAGGAGAAGGAGATGTATGTGACTAAAAGTAGAAAATAGGCTAGAATTACCTATCATATGATCTGTGGCACCAAAATCAATGACCCATTCAGAATATGGGGAAACAAGACATTTATTTAGATTACTTGATTCGGCCATAGCAGTGATAAGAGCAGAGAAAGACTTTTCATATGTATCATGAGTGGAAGCAAAACAAGTTGACGGAGGTCTTGGACCGTAATTCTACAATTGCCGACATTCATACTTTGTATGTCCCGACTTATGAAAATAGCGACACACAATTCTTTCGAAGTCCTTTCCTCGAATGTCAACTCTTCTTCGACCCCATGTATATTATTGTCTTCATGGTCCAGTAACAGGATTTCGACTTACAAGAGCACTAGTAAGTTGATCAGGCAAGGGACTTTCTGAGCGAAGTACTCTACTAAATGTTTGTAAAGAAGAAATCTCAAAAATGGAGAAAATCTGAGATTTAGCRGTTTGAAATTTAAAAGGGAGACCTGATATGAGTTTYCGTTGAGCTTGTTGAACTTTCACATAAGCACTGAAGGGTAATAACATATTAAGCTCTTCATAAGTTTGCTTGAATTCGATAAAATATTTTGTGAGAGAATTGCCTTCTTTCTCTGCAGGATAAAAGGGTCTGCACACATTATAAATACGAGAGATATTCCCTTTCCTTGAATATAGGAAATTTAAATATAACATCAATTCCTTTAAAAATTCACAATGATTTATCAAACTAAGTACCTCACTCTCAATGGAATTTCATATATGCAAGAATAACCAAATATCCTCCCCAAGCCATGTCTTTCGRAGCTATCTTCTGATGGATCATTTGTCATATGATTATCCAAATCGATACTTYGCAGGTAAAGTTGAACTATTTTGCTCCAATCTAGATAATTATTAGAGCCATTGAGCTTATATTCTCTGACTTTTTACAACACAAGAACCACATCCAACATAAGAACTAATTTCAACCATAGTGTGATCCAAAATATTTGTCCCAAATGCACTAATTTTAACTTAACCTTGTTATAAAAGTGTAATACCCTAAATTTTTCCTTTATTAATTTTGCGTGATTGTGTGTGAAATTGTGTGCCAACTAGGGTTGAAAATTTTATATGTGATTTATATTTTGAAATCGTACGTTTATTGAATACGGAAATATTGTCTTTATCGATTAAGAGTCATTAGTTGGCTAAAGGCTCGACTAGTGGGCCTATTTATTTCTTAGTCGGAAGTTAGGCTTTTATCGAAAGGAAGCTTGTTATAGTTAATTTAAGGATTTTGGGTCAAGTATGGATGGGAAGGCTCGGAGGGTTTGGATTACGGCCCAAAATTAAAAAAAAAAAGGGAAGAAAATATATAAAAAATAAAAAGAAAGAAAGAAAAGAAAAGAAAAAGAAAAAACTCATCTTCTTCCTCCATAAGCTACCATCGCCGCCGTGTAGTTTCTCCTTCTGCCTGACCCGACGCCGCTCATCGTGGCCTTTCCTTGCTCTTTCTCCTCTCTCCCTCTTCTCTCCCCTTCACCTACCGCCGACGCTTGAAATGGCTACTGCTCGTCGCGATTTGTGATCGGCAAGCTGCTCAACCGTTGGAGGATTTTGTAGCGACTCCGCCAGGCCGCGCGACCCTTGCTTAGTCCCTCACTGTGTTCGAGGTCGCCACCCTCCGCTAACCAGATCGCTGACCGACTTGGTTGCGATAGACGAGCCGTCCGCGTTTCGTGTCGGACTGTTGCAACTCACGGTTGCTATCGCCATTCTCCGAGGCTGACCACTTGCTCGAGTCGCTGCGAGACGCACGCCAGGACGTCGTCCGGTTCTGTTGAGCCAAGCAGATCGCTTCAAGTCTCTTCTCCGCCTTTCCTCTCTCCCTCTCGAGCTCGGATCTACAGTCTGTGGTCAGCGCCATCGCCGACCAGCCGTTCATCAGAGGCGCACGATCCTCGCCTCCAGATCTGGTATTCTACCATCTTCTTCTTCTTCTTCTCTGCGCAACCAGATCTGCCTGACACAGACATTCGCCAGATCTGACGCCGTTATCTTCTTCTCCTTCTTTGCTCAACTATTTTTCTCTTCGACTGAATCCAGAATCTCTTACCGCTGGCCATCACATTTGCTCTCTGTCCTTGCTGCTCGAGTCGCCARACACTGCCACTACAAATCCACCGTCTACGGTCGAGGACGATACTGTGGACCAGAATTCTGCTGCTCTGGTCTAGCGACAAGGAGCAGCAGCACTAGACACCCAACAGCACCAGGCGCCCAGCAGGCATCAGGCACCTAGTAGCACTAGCGCCCAGTAGGCATTAGGTGCCCAAAAACCCCAGGCGCCCCGATGACCAAGGCTGTTGGGCACGCCGCCTAAACCCACACCCGAGAATCTAATACCATTTCCGCAATATTTAGATCTCGTGAACTTAAAGATGAAAATATTAACACTTGATATTGGAATTTATGACTTGTACATAATTATGTCCTGAAGTGAATTGCTAGGAGAACGTAGATTAGGTCTATACTTGAGCTAAGGAGTTGAATTATACCATTAAAAACGTGATACCTGATAATATGAGAACTAAATATGGATTTATAATTGATAAAGGACATTCTTGGATTAAACATATAATATCTAAGTTGGGACGATTGATTTAAATAGACTTTTTTCCTATAATCACAACTAGGTCATTTCGAGGCCTTAACGTGAGAACGGTTGAAGGAGTTCACTTCACGGTCTAAGTAAGAACCCATTAACGTAAAGGACTCCAAGTAAGTGAATTCTCACATCTCATTAATGCCTGTGAATAGATGAAATTGAATTCTTTTAGATACTTTAATGTGTTGTGTATGGGATTGTATTATGATATGTGTTAATTCTGTGGAATGTTTCATGTGTTGCATATCCTGTACTTTTTTTATGTCGAATGATATGTTATATACAGTTGTATGCATTTCATGTCATGGGCATATAGTTAGGGTTCTACATCACTTCTGGCATGAGCCATTCACACATTCAGAAAGTGAATGGTTTAGGAAATGAAATTTTAAAGGAAAATGTTAAAATTTTCGGAAAGGAGTGTAAACATAGCTACGAAAGACGTGAGTGGAAAATGGAGCATAGGGGACCGGCGCACACGACCCTATACTCTTGGAGGGTAGGGAAGAATGGAATGTTCACCTCTTTGGAGGTGAAAAGATGGAAGGAAAAAGAAATGTACTATTAACTRTTTTGCAGTTCTACCGGTAGAAATGGAATCGGGTTCCAAATAAGAATGACCTACTGCAAGCTTAGTGGCTAGGCGTTACATAAAATTTCGGATGAAGCGTAGGAGTGGTCTCTTAAATTTCGACCTCCGAAATTTTATGGAGAAGCAGAAAATGGGGATAAAGCTAAAACATGGATAGACCACATGAAGGATATATTTTTTAAAACCGTAATGCTACCCTAGGGAAATGATGTGGAACTTCACCGTTTTTCGATTAAGAGGTGCCACTAGAGAGTGGTGGACTGAAACTTGTGAGTTATAGGAGGCAGATGAAACTCCTATGAAGTGGGAGACTTTTCTAGAAGAGTTCAGAAAGGAGTATATTCTACATTGGATTTGTGAAAGACATGAAGATGAATTCCAGACACTGCTACTAGGGAATATGACAGTCAGTCAATATATAGCTAAGTTTCATCAACTATCAAAATATTATCTCTGCCCTTATTCATACTGAAGAACATAAGACCCCACATTTATCAAGAGTCTTTGTCTTGAACTACAACAAGCGTTAACTCCTCACCCTCCAACAGCTTACAACGATGTGGTCGAAGTTGTATCACGTACCAAAAATAGTGAAAAGGAGCTGCAGCAAAGGCATCAACATTAGGGTACTCAAGGTAGTTCATCCCTAAAAATACCCGTAACAAGTAGATGGCCAAACAAAGAGCATTAGTCAGAAGAAGGGAAACATAATGCTAGTAAAGGGTTCACAAGGATAAGGGTATGCAAATATTGTGGTAAACCTAAGGGCACATAGAGAAAGATTGCCAGAAAAAGAAGGGGTTGTACCTCATATCTGAAAGAGTTGGAACATCGAGTTGGAGAATTTCCCAAAAATATAAGGACCAAGCAATTGGGAGTGACAACACATCAATCAGCTTCCCGAGCAGCTTTAGGGACACAACTAGAGAAACCATCGACCAATGCATGAGTATTCACATCAGAAAAGAAGGACATATGAGAGGATTCCAATGTAATAGAATGTAAGTTACATATCTCTTCTCAAAAAGCTAATGTGCTATTTGATCTTGGATCCATGCATTCATTTCTTGCACCAAATTTTGCTACACACTTATCTACTCAATCAAATGACTTGCCATTAAGTTGTTAGTTCGTACTCCTATAGGGGAAAGTGTGACACCGGATCGTGTGTATCCAGATTGCGCCGTTATTGTTGGGGATGTTATAATGCTTGGGGATCTAATAGTCTTACCGTTTAAGGACTATGATGTTATACTGGGAATGGATTGGCTATCCCAAAATCATGCACAATTAGATTGTCGAAAGAAAACCCTTAAGTTCACTATGCTGCAGATTGTAGAAATTTGGGAAAATCGATTGACAATGAAGAAATGTATGATCTTAGGGATTCAGGCATGGAGATGCTAAACAAGATGTGCCAAGAATACAAGGTACCAATAGTGAGTGCATAAGTTGATGTTTTTCCCTCTAAAATTGACTTCCTTACCCCGTAATCGAGAAGTATAATTTAAGATTGACTTAATTTTTGAGGCGGAACCTATATTTAGAACCCGCTTACTGTATGGCCCCAATAGAGTTCAAGGAATTAAAGGAGCAATTGCAGGTTTTGTTGGAGCAAGGGTTTATAAGGCCAAGCTCATCACCCTATGCAGCACCTATTCATTTTTCTAAAAAAAAAGAAGATGGGACATCATGATTATGCATATATTATCGAGGATTAAATAGTATCACCATAAAAAATAAGTACTAGTTGCCACACATAACTGAGATGTTTGATCAACTCCAAGTGGGGGATGTTTTTGTATGTTAGATTTCAAACAAGGATATTATCAAGTGAAGATACGAGAAGAGCATATTCCCAAAATAGCTTTTACTACAAGATATGGCCATTATGAGTTTGTCGTGTTGCAACTTTGGATTGACTAATGCTACTGCTACATTTATAGATCTGATGCAAAAAAAATATTCAAGCCTTATCTAGATCAATTTGTGGTGATTTTCCTTGATGAAATACTGGTATCTTCTAAAGACCAAGAAGAGCATGGCAAACATCTTAGGTACGCATTATCAACACTAAGGAAACACCAAATTTATGCTAAGATTGATAATTGCCAATTTTGGTTGGAGAATTTATCCTTTTTGGAGCATATGATTTCAAAGGATGGGCTTGTGGTCAATCCATCTAAAGTTGAAGCCATAATAAGTTGGAAGAAACTAGAGACTCGAATGAGATAATAAGTTTCTTGGGACAACTAAGGTATTATAGACGACTTGTCAAAGATTTCTCTAAGATTGCTGCTCCCTTAACCTAATTGACAAAGGAGATGACATTTAAGTGGGATACAAAATGTGAGCATAGTTACCAGGAATTGAAAAGGAGACTAACCATTGCTCCAGCGTTAACAATTCCTAACTTGGAGAGACCATGTACTCTACAAATTGATGCATCCCGAGAAGGCCTACGTGCACTAATGATGCAAAATGGACAACTGGTGGCATATGCCTCAAGGAACTTAAAACCCATGAGGTGAATTACCGCTCTCACGATTTACAATTGGCAGCCATCGTAGTTGCCTTGAAAAAGTTGAGGCATAATCTTTATGGTACGAAGTATGAAATTTTTACGGACCAAAAGAGCTTCAAATAGTTATTCCCGCAAAGAAACCTAAATATGAGAAAAAGAAGGTGGATGGAATTCCTTGAGTACAGGTGTCCAATTAATTATCATCTAAGAAAAGTAAATGTGGAGGCAGATGTATTGAGTAGAAAAGTGAGAATAGCTCGACTTCGGGTACAAGAGATAGAAACTTTTGGTGTGCAAATGAGAACAAAAGCCCAGGTAAATCATTGAAAGATATACATTACAAACATCAATGTCGCTCCAAATCTAAGACGACAAATTAAAGAAGATCAAGACTGAGGAGTTGTAGGTAATGAAGGAAAATGTAAATTCAGAAAAACTACAAGGGTTCAAGATAGATCAAGATGGAATGATACGTTTTGAAAATAAAATGTTGGTGTTCCAAACAATGCTGAGCTTAAGAAGCATATTTTAGATGAGGCCCACAAAAGCTGGCATACTATTTATCTTGGACAAAGCAAGATGTATCGGGATCTTAAGAAAAGGTTTTGGTGGAATAATATGAAAAAGGAGATAGCACAATACGTTTGAAAAGGTAAAGGCTAAACATTTCAAAATAGTAGGATTATTGCCAATACTAATGGAAGTGTAAATGTTGTTAGTGGGCTTCCTATGACTCAAGGAAAAAAATATGCCATTGAGTGGTTGTACATCGGTTATCCAAGTCTATAGACTCCATCTCAGTAAGTTCGAGATTCATTTGAGAAATTATCATACATATATATAAATAGGAGATTGTGCAACTCCTTGGCATACCTCTAAATAGAGTGTCAAATCGAGATGTATCTTATCCAGGTCTTCCAAATCCAATCGTAGTCTCTGAGAACATGGAGATTAGATTCCACAACTATAGAGCAAATATTGCAATATCGGGAGAGTACTACCTGGATCTTCCAAAGATATTCACTAGTTTTTAATCTGTTTTTGCAAGTAAACCATAACTGAAGAGCAAAATGAATTGCTCCTTGGGATTTYCACAATTTTTTCGTTGAGGTTTAGCACTATCATCCTCATCAATTTGCATAATTTAAAGCCCTTTTACATAAAGGGTGGAAGAACTCTCCAAATGTTATATAAGGGTACCAGGGCAATTGCATTCAAGTTTTTCAGACGGATCAAATAAAGACACTATGGTGGTAAAATATATTGAAGTTTCTCCATTTTCCAACCACTCAAAGGGTGCCAAAAATCTGCAACAAGGAGATTCCAATCATCTATAGGTATCTCAAAGATGAAAACAGAGGTGACCACAAGGAAGTCATTTGCATCTCCAGAACAAAGTTCTATCCCCTTTGCCTACATTCGACTCCAAACAATCATGGATTAATTGGTGGCCAAATTGGATAGCTCTCCAGGTTTGTGAAGTTTGTCTCTTGGATGTAAACAAATCACTTCCTACCAAAGGATTATACTTAGCTTGTAGTAGCCTCACCTAGAGTAAATGAGGGTTGCTRACTGCTTTCTAGTAGAGACTTCCAGGGGTTGCTTGATTCAAACATTTCATCTGCCTAAGTCCCAAGCCTTCATGGTATTTAGGCCTATATATACTATTCCAAGCCACAGTATGAATAGTCTAACTGCAGTCGTTATTTCCCCAAAAGATTTATCTCTGAATTTTCTCTATCTGATCAAGAGTGCTAACMGGTAATTTGGAGGTTTACATAGTTGTAGTAGAGAATACTATTGGTAACAGATTGTAGGAGAACTAAACGAGCGGCTTTAGAGAGTTGTCTTCTCTTCCAACCAGAAAAATCATTCTYTATTTTGGAGATCAAATAGTGAATCTGTTGGGCTTTCAAGCAGTCATGATGAGAGGGATGTTAAGGTAATGTCTCAATTCAATAGTTAACTGAACTCCGAAATTTTGAGCTATACATCTAGCATGATTACTACTTATATTCCGAGAAACATGTAGTTTAGATTTCAACAAATTAACCTTCTAGCCAAAAATTCTACTAAAATCGACCATGGTTTCCTCCATAATAGAAGCTTGGTGGTTCAAAGCTTTTCCAAACAAAAATAATTTAGCTACAAAGAAAAAGTGGGAGATTAAGAAAGGTATCCAATCCTTGGAATTCACTCTTTTCTCAGTATTTTGGCCTAAAACCTCCATATAAAAGACAAAAGGTAAGATGATAAAAGGTCGGCTTGTCTCATCCCTCTAGAAGGTTTAAAAGCTGGAAGTTGTTCCCTATTCCAAAGAATAGATAGGGAGCTAGAAGAAGTACAATTCATAATCAAGGAAGTCATATGATTTGAAAAGCCCACCTTCTTGATAGCTTGTGCCGAAAATGTCCACTCGACCCTGTCATATGCCTTTTCAAGGTTAATCTTAGCTGTCATCTAGCATTTCTTACCCCCTTTGAGTCTCATAGAGTGGATGATCTCTTAAGCTACAATGACATTATCTATTAACTGCCTTCTTGGAGCAAAACTGCTCTGAAGATGATAAACTAATTTTGGCATTAATGGTTTAAGCCTATTAGCAACAATCTTAGCGATCAACTTCATTAACATATTACATAGGGCAAAAAATGTGAAGCATGTTCAGGACACTCTTGTTTAGGGATGAAAATAACAAGAKTTATGTTGAGGGATTCAGGAACTATACCAGGGAGAAATATATTTTGAATAAAACTAACAATCGAGTTTTCTAGGATATGCCAATATTTCTGAAAGAATAACAGAAGGGTATCATCAAGACCTAGAGCTTTGAAAGCTCCTATTTAAAATAAGGCCTCCTTAACTTCTAGGGTAAACACCCCATTGTTGAGCATCTGAGTTCCATACAGTTTCAACTGGGTAACTGCCAATATTGTGGGTCACAGGGGGGCAAGTTTCTATGGTGTACAACTTAGAGAAATATTCCAGAATTATGTCCGTAGAGTATTAGGGTCCTCTGTCCATATCCCATTCACTGTCTTCAAACACTTGATTTTATTTCTATCCCGTCTATTGAGAGTGGTAGAGTGAAAAAAAACTTAGTATTTCTCTCCCTATTAAACAGCCATTTTGTACGAGCTTTTTGAAACCGATGAATTTCTTCCTATTCAAGAATAGTCATATATTCCTCTAAGAGTTGTCGTTCCAATCTATAGAGGAAAGTTGAGGGTTTTTCACAAAGAAATTTTTGGATACCCTCCAGTCTAGCAATAAACCTCTTCTTAGGCCAACTAATATTATCGAAGACATTTTTATTCCAATTTTAGGCTAGAATAGCAAAACCTGTCAAAATATTAGGAAGTTCTTTTCCAGATAAATCCCATCATATTCTAACTAACTCCTCAAAGCCTGAATGGGTGAACCTTGTTGCTTCCTTTCTAAAGGGTCTAGTACTGTTCAAAGAGTGGGTAAAGGGTTGCAATCCACCAAGATCGAGCGACAGTCTGAATTAACACGAGGAAGGTGTTTGACAAATCCTTGTTGAAATAAATATTGCCAAGCATTGTTACAAAAGGCTCGATCCAGCCTTTCCTCAATATTTGCAAGTCCATCCTTTTTATTAGTCCAGGTGAATCTCGGCCCATAGAAACCTATATCTTGTAGTCCACAAGTGTTAATAGTATCAGAAGATGTTGCCCTTATCTAAGAGAGATTCAGCATCCCTTACCTTATCTGAGTTCTTTAAAACCTTGTTAAAGTCCCCTAGCACAAGCCAAGGAAGATTAGTTTGAAGGCCAACAATTTTAAGGTGGTTCTAGAAGTTGATACGAGGCACAAGTTGGGGGAAAGCATATAAACCAGAGAGCATCCAAACAACTTTCGAGTCCCGTTCGATAGTTACATGTATAATTTGCTAATATGCTACCAAGACTTCAAGATCAACCTCAAAAGGGTTCCAGAATAACCATATACCATGAGAGAAATCCAAAGCTTCCATTGTATTAATTTTAGTAGGAGGAGATTGTTTCAAAAATCTGTTGGCTAAATTACTGGAAACTTTAATCTCATCAAGGAAGAAATACTGGGCTTGTAGAGTCTCTGTCAAAATTGTCCAAAAAGTTTTAGAACTTACACCTATAGGAGATCGTATGAAAGTAGCAAAGGCACAGCGAAAGCTAAAGATAAAAATTTTTGCCTTCTCAGTGCGAGTTTAGGAGCAACTTACTTGCTTTTCTTCCTCTTGAAACAAGAGTGATACTAGGATTTTTTTGTTGGAGGCACCAAATTTCTCCCTTGACTTAATTCTCAGGTCTGAACTAAAGGAGGTGGCAGCTCTAAAAGCTACCCAAATCCGCTAACTTGCTGAGGGTGTTTCTTTCTAATAAGTCTTTCACTTCTGAGCATGAAAACTGCAAGCTGGTGCTTCTTTCAATCTTCCAGGGTATGATTGTACTTTTCTAGACTAGGTTTTGGTGAGAACCTAGGGCGAACAAGGGAAGAGAGAGAGTGTGGTGACTAGAGAGAATATAGAGATTAGGTCAAGAGGATTCTTCAAAGAGAGGTCATATATCTTAGGGTTGAAACCCTAAATAACGAGTCTTTGAAATCCACAATAATTAGGAATTTCGGCCGAGGAGTAAAACCTCTTGGGTTGGCCGAAATTCTCTCAAGACTAGAATGATTTCGGCCACTCTAGGGTTTTCCCTTTTGAGGCCAATTTTCCTGGTCTTTTCTTGGGTCAGGTTTGATCCTTTTTTTTATTGTCTCTAATTTAATCYCTAATCCCATTCTTTAATAAATTCTTTATTTAGATCAACCTAAGTAATTAATTAAATATCTAATGGACTTATCTTAAGTCCTAAGGACAATCTTTAATTAATTATGATCAACCCAAGTAATCAATTTAATATTCAATGGACTTATTTTATATTATCCCAATAAATATGGGCTAAATTAAATAAAATAATATCTCTTATTAACTCAGTTCATCCTTGAAGCCTAGTTATACAATTAAGCACTCAGGTAATATTTAGCTACCTAGGGGACCAAAAGACAAATTATTCGTGGCTACTAAAATTACCAAAATACCCTTACTACCTAGTAATTGTATCTAGTCATTTTAAGTGTTCCATTTATCACTACATGGATACACTCGCCCCATGAACAATGTTTCATGAGCATAATCTTTGACCTACAGGTGAAATAATGAATATATCCTTTTGTGTAATACCCATCAAGGAGAGAGGAATAATGTACTAACACAATTTTAATGAAGTCTACCATCTTTAGATTTCTAGTCCGATAATTTACGACAACCTCGAATGTCATTACTCATCGCTGGGAGCTACCTAGGCCCCTGGATCATTTGATTATCCTTTGGACAATCACAAGCGGGTGATTAATTCTTCACAAAGTGAAGCACATGAACTATCTTGTACCAGTCTGTCCTCGTTAATTATATACTATATTCCCTACATACAAGGTTATTGATCTACAAACATATCTCATCTATAATATATCAAAGAACACAACTCTAGGGTTACTAGACCACCAACTTGCACTTAAGTACTAGGATATTCATCCATGCAGTAGCAGTGATATTTTGGTTTCTATAAGGATAGTACTTTAATAGAAACTAATATCACAAGTTCTACTCTATGTATCTCAAATACACTTGGGCAATTGGAGTGAACGGATTGTCTACTGACTAAGGCAAGTCTTTCACCATAAGAATCCATTACACAGTGATCTTATCATGATAGAATGCCAATTCTATCAAAAGACCAAGAGCGTATTTGTCTTGCTAATTAAGCAGCCATGGTTTATGCCTAACTGTGAAGAACGAGCCATCACATAAACCATTTACTTAATTGCTTGGACTTGTACCAATGAAATATGCAATTCCATGTATGTACCAAAATGGAATAGATAGAATTACTCTTTTATTGCAACTTGCAAAAATACATTGTCCCATACTATTCTAACAGCATCCCGGCATTTCCAAAACAAAATCTTCATTAATAAAATAGAATTAGAGGGAAGAGGGATTACACTTCCCAGTATCCATGGGCGAACCGCTTTCATTGTCTATCCTTGCTTGATTTTGTACATAATCTTCCTCAAGTACAATTTCAACATCAACCAATTGTTGGCGTCTTGAAGCATCGGGGTTGTCTTTTTAGTGAACACTAGAGTTAAATTCCTAAAAATCAAATTTGGTTGGGACACCAAACTCGAAGGAGGTTAGCTAGCTGTAGAAGAAAAACTCGATGTCCCCAAGCTTGACTTGCTAATTTTAGTTGTTAGAGAGGCAGTCCTAACTGATTTTTGAGCAAACTTATCAGAAGTTTGGTTCTGGACCTCTGTGTATATAACTTCTTTACATCGTGGGCCTCTCCACCATAGTCCAATAGGTTGGATCACTACACCTGTACCCCTGATGGGCTGATGGGTTTTTCCACCTGGGAGTATCTTACTCCCACTAGGTCCAACTTTATCTCTGATGGTAGTTTGTATTGGACTAGATGCCATAGGCCTAGGTATGTTCATTAATTTCTCTTTAAGTACATTAATATCAGAGGCCAGTTTAACATCCTCTTCAATCAAATCCTTTCCAACTGATTTTAGTATGTCAAACATTGATTCGCTGTTAATTTGGTTTGACCCAAATCAGAAGGGGAAGAATGTACACCTAAGGTTTAACCCCAATTGTCTGTTAGCTCGAGCTTGCTGCCTCCGTCCCGATCTGGACGAGGTAGCACCATGCCTCCTTGTCGAGAAGCTTGCATTTTTGTTAATTTAGTAACAGTGTTGTCATTCCTCTACTATTGACGGGCGCCTGTTCTCCCTCTGCTAAAAGTCTTAGGTAGCATCCAAGAGCTATAGGGCAATGTTCTTTAACTATATCCTAAAGATTAGTCTCTGCCCATTTACTGGTGAAGCCTCTGTAATTTGAGTTTTTTCTTTCTGAAATGACCACCAGGTGATGGCAAGCATCGCAAGAATAATCATATTTCCCATAATTGAAGCATATTGAATGGAGACCTTCATACTTAATAATTTATTTGTAGCCAAGAATCGAAACTAGTGGAATAATAGGCTTTGATAGATCAATTTCTACACATACCCAAGCATACTTGCCTCTAGGAGCTGCCATGGTAGTAGAGTCTACCTTTCTTGCCTTGTAAATTACACTCCCAATTTTAAGTAGTATAGCCTCATCAAAAAATTCGATTAGAATTTGTAGGAATCTAAATCAGACAGTGGTCACCATAATTTTGTCAAATGCTAGCCTAAAGTTGGAGTGCCACAATCACAGAGTGTCCTAGAACTATCCCTAATCCTTCGTTGAGTTTCCACATGTCTCTACGTTTTTGCTATAGAATGCGAAAGGAGAATGTATGTCTAAAAATCTTAATAATAATTGCTCTGTGCCATGTGTGCCAAGACTCTTATTGTAGTATATTCTCCTCGGCTAAACTGTACAGTCAGCGCACATTAGCATGATCCACAAACAATAATTAGCCGGCAAAACCCTCTTTCCGTACTCCATTTTCCTCACTTCAAAAAGCCCTCCAACCCCGCCACATTCGTCATTGTTTTCTTCCATTCCAAAAGTGAAAAAGAGGAAAAGCAACAAGAACTCATTTCTCATCTCTTTTCCTTTCAACCTCATTCCCTCCTCGATCCATCCGAAACCCTAGAATTTCCATTTCCTCGTCCTTTCTTTCCTCAACTGCAGAAAAGAAAGAGGATCAAAATGCCGAGGGAAATTATCACTCTCCAAGTAGGTCAGTGCGGGAACCAGATCGGTATGGAGTTCTGGAAACAACTTTGTCTTGAACATGGCATTAGTAAAGATGGAATTCTTGAAGACTTCGCCACTCAGGTACCCACTTCTCCCTCTCTCTCCCTTATATACATGATCCTATTTAATTGTCCTTTGTAGTTTTTTCTTTCATGAAATTTGTTTCTGACATTATTTCTGAGAGGAAATAAATCGTAAAATTTGAGAGTGTTTGTTGAAGATAATAGTGCTAAATGCGGGAGCGCTGGATTTCTGAGTTGCAGTACATTGAGCGGGTGTTGCAACTGATCAGGGGCTTTTGTATGATGTTCATTTTTGAGTTTAAGGTTTTGTTAGCTTGGGTTTAAAGAGATGAGAAACTGTTAAGTGGCAAAATTGGAATTTTGAGATATGGTTATGATTTTATTCTTCTATTTGTTCATTTTACTATGTGAAGTGTGGATTGGTTTCCGAAAGCCAAACAGCAATGTTGGCTCTAATCTCTATGCATAGAGAGATGATATTAGAGGGAGAAATGAAAAAGAACTAGTATAAGGAAGAAGTGACAATCAGAGTTTCAGAAAGAATTATGCGGTTATTCTTGCACATAAATGGATAATAGAGAATTTGTGTTACTGAAATTGAGATTAATTGAATTACTTTGGTTGAAGAAAATAATTTTATCTACTTGTTGTATGCTGTTATGAGCCAGTTTTGTTTTTCTTTTTGAGGTGAATAATTTGATTTTTATTTTAATGACTTTACTGGAATTGAGGAATATAAAATTGCAAAATGTGCAATCCTTTGATGAGTTTTTGAATAAGACAATCTCACAATCATTGGTTTTTGAGCAAATGAAGCAAGGACAGAAAATAAGGTTTAAAAGTTTCAGTGTGCCAAATAAATTTTATTACCAAACTTTTCTTTCTATAAATTTGGACTTTTGATTCAGGAGGAGAGAGTCCTAAATAAAAGCATTATAATATGCGGTAAGTTTGACAAGTAACAGCTTTTATGATAATGTGGGCTGGACTTTTGACATGAAAAGTCAGAGCAACTGAAAGTGTCCTTGATAAATGGTGCAGTGACTGTACTCTTTTGTCTTTTCACCATCTTTTTGATGTTCAAGTGTGCATCGAAAAGATTCTAGAGAAGAGCTTATATTTCAATTCTCTTCTAGATTTTCAGGGATAGCGAATAGCGAATAGCTCACTCAGTAACACGTAGCTATGCTGGTAAATGATGCTGAGTTTGTGGACTAACTCAGTAACACGTAGCTATGCTGGTAAATGATGCTGAGTTTGTGGACTAAGTTCTGGAAGTTAATTCTTTGAATTATTGTCCCCTTCAGATAAGATTTCTGGGTGGGATTATTTTGGGAAGGAGGTGAGGAATCATTTATCAGAACATAACTTTCATTACTTCCATTTTGAAATCTGATTCTTGTTTGAAATCTTTTCTTTGTTGATGGAGTAGTACAGTATTGAAAATATTGTCATGTCTTGTGGTTCAATGGCCAAGATATGCATGTCTTATATACATGTTCGGGCCACATGGTTATCTCTAAAAGTTTAGGGTTGGTTAAGATTCATGCCTTTTCATTTTTATTTTTATTATATTTCATTCTCTATCTCTTGTGTTGAAAGGTCTAAATTTATGTTTATGTGATCTAATCCGCCCGCTGGTATGCTATATATGGATGACCCCTATAATAATTGTCACGCCATGACTTTATTATCTTATTCTAGGATCAGAAGTTTGTTTTATATTCTCAACTCCTTGTGTTATTGTGCCAGAACTTTGATTTTGGGTTTAAGTTTCATTGAAATTTGCAGGGAGGTGATAGAAAAGATGTGTTCTTCTATCAAGCGGATGATCAGCACTACATTCCTCGAGCTTTGCTGATGGATTTGGAGCCTAGGGTAATTAATGGTATTCAAAATGGGGAATACAGGAATCTCTATAATCATGAGAATATCTTCATCGCGAACCATGGTGGAGGTGCTGGGAATAATTGGGCAAGCGGTTATCATCAGGTTAATAATCGTCTTAGTTACTCCTCATTGACTGAAATCGCTTACCATGATAATTCACCAACCTTTTGTTGTTGTCTTTGGGATGCTGTGCAATTAAATTGAGTCGAATCAAGCATCTAGTTTCTTGATGTTGATTTTGACTGACATTTACAGAGCTCAAACTTAACTGTAGCCCATTCGAATCTCTAAAGTTGGTCACAAACTTGATTTCGTTGGTCTGTACTCAGGTCCGGTGCAACTTGGCTTACCTGTATTCTTATTTAAGTCTGCTTGTGCTCAAGTTGGAGCTTTGTCTCTTTTATTTAATGTATAGGTGTGAAGTTCTCTTTTTAAAAATTTATTATTATTTTTTAAGTACATAGTGCTCAAAGGTTCACAAACTCAAGTTATCTACCAGTCAAAACAAACTTGATTCAGTTAACTATTTGAGCAGTTTCGCCTTAACTTTGGCTGATTGTGAACAAACGTGGTTCTTTTGAAGTTCCGATTTTTATTTTTAGGCCTTTGCTCCTCTCATGCATGGTAAATGATATTCAGAAATTGCCAAGTTTTTGGTATAAGCTATAAATGGTGATCAGTATCTAATGGTCTACTTTAACCATAATTTCTCCACCCAACATTTTGTATTACATCATTAAGGTTCTAAAATATGTTATATCAGCTCATGTAATTTTTTATGTTTAGTTAAGCCACTATATTGTGCATAGCAGCCAAATGCTTTAATACTTAGTTTTTGAAGTTGTGTTAAAGTAACCAGATGTTTCCTTTACTGAGTAGTAGGTTCTAAAATAGCATAATGTTTCATTTCATAAACAGCGCTCTAGTGGATAGCTTAGCCTGCATCATCACTACATTCTGTGTAACGAGCTGTTTTGCAGATGCCTTTTTATATTTCGTTGTAATAATCTTTTCCACAAGAAGCTTCTGTCGTTCATAGTTCTAAAAGTTGTGGTTGGATACTGATCCACTGTCTATTGATGGACTTTGTTACATTTCCTATGCAAGTAATGGTGAATTGCAATTTTTAAGTAGTAATTGTTTCCTTTTGAATGTAGTTTGTTTCAGAATGCCTATTGCTTTCTTCCAGATTCATATAATCTCGTCCCATATTTTGATCATTCATAATATGTGATGGTGTTATGCAATCAAGAGTTCTAATAGTTGCTCGTTGTGAGAAGATATCTAATTCTATGAAATGTTATATACTTAGAATGTTGCCTGGCTTATTGTTTCCATACACAGAATAAGCAGATCTTTCTCTTAGATTTGTACAGGCGCATATGTAATACCGACTCATTTATCTTCAAATTTTGCATCTGCTGCATGACTCATTTTCTATGACTTTCCTACTTAAAAGGCTCAGAAAGACATGGATTGAGTCACACAAACTCATTCACTTCAAGCCTTATCAGATAGCCGTATTGATGTTTTTACTCCACCATGCTCTATCACAGCCATTTTCTGCTTTTGAGTTAAGGTGAATATCTTTCAGAGGTCTAGGATTTAGTTTTTCAAACTTGAGTAAGAAAAAAGGTGGAAAAAAAAAAAAAAAACTGTCTTATTGTATCTGCCTACAACTTAAAACACTAATATATTTTGCTCTTAGCATATAATTATGAAATCATGGTATTTGATCAGGGCAAGCAATATGAGGAGGACCTAATGGACATGATTGATAGAGAGGCAGATGGAAGTGATAGCCTTGAGGGCTTTGTTCTATGCCATTCAATTGCTGGGGGAACGGGCTCAGGTTTGATTCCTTAAACCATGTGTGGGAGAAGTTGCAAAGTATCTTTTATATTGGAGACTTGCTGGACTTTGAATTTGAATGAATGTTTTGATTTCAATTGAGAAAAGTTTTGTTATTATTTATCCTTTGTTTTCTCACAATCGAAACTTAATGATAGAACAAAAATGCACTTGCTTGTAATTTCATTGTGTTCAAACTTTCCCTCATTATGTCGGCTCATCTGAGCCCTTCTTGGCATGTGGAGTGACTACATGTAAAGCTATTGTATCATATACAGTGAAATGCCTGTCTTGTAATAATATATCTGATTGTTCATGCTCTATCTGCCACTTTAACTCAATGTAGTGAAATTATTATAAATTCATATAAATATTGGATATGATAGAATGCACATAGTTGCTCGCAACCTAAATAGTTAGACATTTTTGGCCGCTAACTTCCGGTGTAATGTAGGTATGGGTTCATATCTATTGGAAACTTTGAATGATCGCTACAGCAAAAAACTTGTTCAGACATATAGCGTTTTTCCTAATCAAAACGAGACAAGTGATGTGGTGGTGCAACCTTACAACTCGCTTTTGACGCTCAAGCGCTTGACACTCAATGCTGATTGTGTTGTTGTTCTTGACAATACTGCACTTAACAGAATTGCTGTGGAGCGACTCCATATTACGACTCCCACTTTTGCCCAAACAAACTCTTTAGTTTCTACGGTGATGTCAGCGAGTACAACAACATTGCGTTATCCAGGGTATATGAACAATGACTTAGTTGGCCTCCTTGCTTCTTTGATTCCAACTCCCAGATGCCATTTCCTAATGACAGGATACACACCACTGACAGTTGAACGCCAGGTTAGATCATTAGATTTCTCTCCTCGTTTTGTTGATGCTTTTTCAAAAATTACTTTTTCCAGGGATTCTGGTTTTCATTTTATTTTCTTTTTGAAGGGTAGGATAGGGAAGACTTGGGGGAGGGGGTGGTGTGCACAGAGAGGAACTGGATTGGTCTGAAGCATCTTGTCCGACTGTGTACACTAATGTTTTCTTCATGCATCAACTTCTGCTAATTATGTTTAAGAAAAAATTGCTCCGTGGCTGTTTCAGTTGTATGATGGCGTGGCCACAACAAGGTGTCTGAGGTCTCCTGATTTAAATGTTTCTTTGAGAATGTAGTTCTTTTAGGTGAAGAAAATAGAATRTAGACTTGGATTCTTTTTCCTTGCGAACTATCACTGTTGTTGGACCATTTTTGAGGTGGATAATATCTCTCAGGATTCAACTACTTTTTCTTCTCTCCTTCTCTCAAAAGTTTTAGATAAAAGAAGAAATTTATTAATGAAAACAAGGAGGATGAGGAATCCTAAAATATGCAAACTAAGAACTAAGGCTGTAGTAATGGCGCCACGGGAAAGGGGACACTCAAAGCAGCAAGTATGAAGGAAAGAGAGAAGGTAGAGGCCAAGGGGTGGAGGGGCCAGTAAGCAGGTGCCATTGGGGGGGGGGGGAGGAAAGAAGCAGAATAAGAGAAGAGGTGAGTGGGGAAGGCAGTTGCATAGTGAGGAGAGATGAATCTAGAAAGGTCTGATGCCAGGAAAAAGGGTGGGGGGGAGGTAAGGAAGAAGCAGAAAAAGAGGAAGAAAGTAACCAAGATGAGCTGTGGGATGACCGTTCTGTGGTGGCTGGAGTGAGAGATGGGAAGTTGTATCTGAAAGGGTGTCAAGCCAGGAGAAGAGGAGAGGAGTTGAGAGCAAGCGGTTGTGATGGCAGCTGATTGTTGTGGTAGGCCTGAGCAATGGTGGTCATTTTGGGTGTGGTTGCCTGAGTTGCAGTGGAACCAATGGCTGGAGTAGGGGATGAAGGTTGCTAAGAAGGGGAGGGAGAGTGCAGTAGTGGTAAAAGTAAAGGGGAACAGTGGCAGCTCCGGAGTCGTGAGAGAGGAGACTAGGGCAGATAAAGGGATGCATATTTAGTGAATGATAGACAAAGTTAGCTGTGATTGAGTTAAACTTGGAGTGGAAGTCTTATTTTCATTCTTGTTGGTGACGTAAGACCAAGCCCATGAGCTTGTTAACTAGGTTGGAACATGCTGATAGGATCGCTGCTTCTATGTCCCTGTATGGTGACATGGGGCCAAAACAAGGAAGAAGATGGATGGTGTTCCTCTTGCTTTTGGCGCAGCAGGCCTAGGTGGCAGGCTTGAGGGGTTTGCAGAAAAACTTTGGAACGGGAAGTAGGATATATTAACTCTCAAGAGTTCTTGATTCTTGTATTTAAATTCCGAATTTGACTTTCTTGTTTTGTTTTGCCAAGTGAGCTTTATTTCCTGTTTGGAACTTAAATTTTTAAATCCAAGCTTGAAGTCCTGAAGTTTTGAGATTTCATAGTATGCATATAATGTCTATGTAGTTCTAAGGGCTTACAGAATCTCCCATGCCTCCACTGAAAGAAAGAAGTGCAGAACAGGAATATGATTTAACGTTCTAATGCCTCTTCTGAAACAAAAAAGGTGGAAGAAAAGAATAAGAAATAAGAAATAAGATCCTAACACCCATAAACTCTTTTGGCAGGCCAATGTGATCCGCAAAACAACTGTGTTAGATGTGATGAGAAGACTTCTTCAGGCAAGAGTAAAGGCTTTTACTAGTTGTCTTGGAGAATATGGGCATGTACTGATATTACTCTGTTTTGCAGACAAAGAACATTATGGTTTCTTCTTGTGCTCGGACAAAAGAGGCTAGTCAGGCAAAATACATCTCAATACTAAATATTATACAAGGAGAAGTTGATCCTACTCAGGTGATTAACAGAACTTTCAACGGATCAATGCTGTAAGAAGCCTTTTGAGTGCTTAATGCATTTTTATTGCAAACTCAATTTTGTGCCAGCTTCTTTATCAAGTTTTGCACAATTATAATGCTCAATTTTTATGCCAACTTATCTTTATGACTTCTGATGTATTATGGACTCATCTTCATTAATTGCTTGTTTAGCATCTTTTGTTGGTTGATTTTCTTAATGCATGCTATTGCATTTTAGTTTAGTTGGTAGTTTCAAAGTTGCTTAACCTGCATCTTTTGTGGCTTTTTCAGTTCTAGGCTTGCTAAAAGTTGGTCGACTTTGCTCAAATTCTCATTATTTCCTGAGAAGGAAAGGTCAAGTGTAATGAACCTATTTCCTCTCATTAGGGTGTCATGAAGTTATATTGCAAGAAGTCTTGTAGTTGTAGCAAAAGGCACTTTTGATTTTATTGGTTACCTCTTACCTTATAAGTTATACTTGAGTTTACATGTCACAATCATAAGCAAAATATTGATAGTTCGCAATTCCTTTTCCATTTATATGGATTCACTGCCGATCTTGCAAGGTCCTTACTCAATTAGTTTCAGAAGTTATTTGTCTTTGTAGAATTTTGGCATTCTTGTGAACTTGAATGATGTTCTTAGAAAATGGTGCCGCTATGTTATACTTTAAAAATTTATGGTTTATATTTGTGATACAGTTCTGCTGTAAGGGTTGACTTCAACTGCCTTTTAATACTCGTTATCTTTCCAAATTCAGGTTCATGAAAGCTTGCAGAGGATACGCGAAAGAAAGCTTGTTAATTTTATTGAATGGGGCCCAGCAAGCATCCAGGCATGTCTGCAACCTTATTAAATATAGATTGAACTTATTTGCTCTCACTATTTAATTAGAAAGTATTAACATTTTTTCTKTTATTTTTTTGGTTTGATGTGATAGGTTGCTCTGTCTAGAAAGTCTCCTTATGTTCAGAGTGCTCACAGGGTAAGATTTTACTCCTACATTTTCTGTTTTTCCATGTGTGCTGGATAGAGATTTTTGAATGAATCATCTGTTTGCCGAGTGTCAGGTTTATGAAGAGCAGGCAGGGTAGGGCTTTGTCGTAGCTTTTGATCTCAAGTTAATGAGTTCAAGTTTGAGTAGTGTTGATCTAAAGCTTGACCATTTTGTGTGGTGGTTCACACTCAGTATTTAATTATTAAATTTTTTGGTGGCATTATTATATTACTCATTCGCCTCATTCTTGTCTTGCCAGTGGTGACATTTATTTGTTTGGTTTTCTTTCTTCTATTTTTAGGTGGTCATTTCCTTGACCGTACTAAAGTGATAGCTTACAAGTTTTGCATTGTAAGCTATCATAATGGCCTTATGCAATTATCTCTTAAGCTATGAACTGTTCGTGCTAACTCCTTTTATGAACTAATATTTCTAAGGTGACCTTTGTGTAAAGAGCATGTCTTACAATGTCTTGAAGAAATTAGAATGAATTAATTTTCTATTATGCTTCTCGAAGTGAAAATGTGATTTTTAGCTGCATGGTAGACCATGATCTGAGCTCTGAGCAATGTGAATTTCAGCTCAACTCTGTTTATCTCCAGCACTAGTTCTACATAAGATTGCCATTTACTCAGAATTATTTGTTGCAGTGTTGAATTTTATGGAATTGTACTCTTAGCCTACCTGTATATGAAGTTGCTGAAGTGCTCGAAATATTGAGTATGGATCAACTGACTTTACTTTTCTGTTTCTTTTAGGTAAGTGGTTTGATGCTAGCTAGTCATACTGGCATCCGCCACTTATTTTCCAAGTGTTTGAGCCAGTACGATAAGTTGAGGAAGAGACAAGCCTTTCTTGACAACTACAGGAATCATCCAATGTTTGCCGTAAGTTGCTAGCCTTTGGTCACAACTCTGTTCCCTTTGATGCCAGTTTCAAATTAAAGATTTACTGGCAGCGGATAATATAGCAATGCGGATGTTTGGTGTTTGCTATCCTGAGCAAAAGACACTTAACTTTTCAGTGAGTTCAGTTTCGTCACTTAGGAAATCTTTCTTGAAAATTTTCTTCTAAAAAATAAAATCCCAATGCAGAGCTTTTCAATGATATTGAATTTCAGCACGAAATCAAAGATAGCCTAATAATGGAATCCTTTAAGAAGCTTTATGTTTCCTTTTCTCCTTTTTGACTGTAATAATTTTTTATAAGTTATTTTTCAGACATTCTCAGTGGTGCACTTAAAGAAACCCCATTTGGATCTTTGATTGGCCCCAAACAGAATCCTATTAGAGTTGTATCAACTGCATACCATGAGACTGTTCAGTTCCCTTAAGATAGTAGTTTGGTAATCAGTATGAAGTCACTATTTTGAGCTCCAAACCCATTTTGACCTTCTAGTTCACGGTTCTGTCTTCACCCAATGCAAGAGCAAGCTATGAAGCTAGTGGGATATGAGATTAGTTACAGCATATTGCTCATGCCACTGGAGCTGGCACCCTGTATGGATGTACCAGAGTAAATGCATCTCTATGCAGTGAGATATGCCAATTCTATTTGCTGTGCCACTAACATATTGCGTTAAATTTAATTGCTCTTTAGCATTGTAAAAGTCCTGATGATTTATTTAAGTTGGTTCAAATAATGTTGACTCAAGGACATTATTGATTGTAGATGCTGTTTGAGTCATTTGATGATGGAATTTCATTTTTCTCCTTTTTGTTTTGATAAAGCATGTTATGCTGAGTAAAAATATCCAAGTATCTGACAGTGATCTCTATATCTAGTTCTACCTGTCTAATTATTTATATTACGATTTTGATTTAGCATGGGAAAGAACAGGATTGATGTAGGTACAGAGCATGTTCTCATCTATGAAATGGAGCTTCATTGTCCAGCTTCAGTAAAGTTTACAGTTTGATTTGTGATAGACTTCTTCGATGGAAGTCTTGCCAAGGATTTCAGTCTGCATACAGCTACTGAGGTAGCACTAGTGAGATTAGTATATGAGGAAAATTTGAACACATATGATTAGTGAGATTAGTCCTCAGCTGATTATCTTATATGAATATGGAGTAATGTAGCTGCTAAAATAAAAGGCTCTAGTTCCCAATTTATTGAGGATTGACTAAATTGGCTAGGGAATAAGAAATACTTCAACTGCAAAACTCATACAGTAATCACTTTGAAGAAACTTAATTTCTTTTTTATTTTCTGCAAGATGCCGAACCAAATAATACAATAAAACCCACTGCTTTTTAACTCCATTTTACAATATCTGGCTCATATTGCTGAATTATTCTACAAGCTTTACAAAATAGAAGGGGCAAAAAGGGAATCAAAGACATTAAATGTGGAGTATGCATTCGGAGATCTGAATGACTTTAGAGAACTAAGTTTAACTAGTTGAGAAGCATCGGAACTGTCCCCCTCATCCTTTGCTTATCTGGAAATGAAAGGCGACCTGCTTATAGTAACCTTCTTTTCAAAGTTTTTCCTTATTTGGGAGGAACAGCTGTGATCAATGGAGTTGAAACCAAAAGCTGTATGCAAGTCTGGTTTTTAATGAGTATGTCTCCATAACTGACATCAAATATGAGGTTTGAATAGGCCAGATGGAGGTGGGAGCAACTGAAATTGTGTTCTATGAGTAGCCAAATTGATTTGTTTGTCATTGAAGAACTTCTGACTACTGCAGAACATTTAGAACCTCCAGAACTAACGCATAATGTTACCTCTTAAAAGAAGAATTTTATTAAATGAATTGAAGCAGCACAAGGAAGAGGATGGGGAATCCTCAAAAGCAAGGGCACTTAACTCAAGAACCGTAATGATATCAATATCCTCTCTTGCTGCTCTTCTGGATCAATCAGTCAAGATATCATTGTTAGTCAACTAAGTAGGGCAGGTCCCTTTTGAACCTGTAGATTTGAGGAGCGCACTAGTACAAGGAAAGTCAGAGCTTCCTAAACCCAAACCCGGTCAGTGATGAGCTTGTAGACTGAAGATCTTTCCCAGCCATTAGCTATTTGAAGATTTGTTTCTTACACTGTTAAACTCTTCAGGCTCAACCTGAAAGATTGCCGGTTCGAATATGGCCCCTGTAGTAAAATGGCTTCAGGAGCAAAGTCTAATTACAATTTCATTAAAGGCATACCTGAAGGGCAAGGGTATTTTCCAGAGAATTCTTTTTAAAATAATTGCAAACAGAAAATTTTCTTTCCTTGAAAAATGTGTATAAAATCTCAGTCATATTGCGATCTATGGGAAGTGCAATATAGTCTGGACGCTCTTCGTTTATGCAATCCAAATAATACATTTCTGTTATTAAAGGTAGAGGGGCTTTCTGACTTTATATCTCATAATTCTCCTCGAATGTGGGTTGTTAGACTTTTCCATAGCTGTACAAAGYAGTTCTTTCCTTCCTTTGTCTACCCTGTTCATCCATAACTGATAAGCTGTAAATAATGTGGTTTTAAACTTTTTTTAGCTACATTCTTGYTTGTGAAATTTTTGGTCCTGCAGTGTACCCTGAAGAGTCAATTGATTCTTTGTATAATCAGCTTACCTAATTACATATTGCAAAAATGGACAGGACAATGATCTTTCAGAATTTGATGAATCTAGAGATATAATTGAGAGTCTTGTTGATGAATACAAGGCCTGTGAATCTCCAGATTATATCAAGTGGGGAATGGAGGTAAGTTCTGCTGTACTACTTGTCTGACCTGTTCCTTTTGTTTGTCCTAGTCCAATTACCAACGAGTTTTGTGCTTGTCCAGGATCCAGACCACATCCTCACTGGGGAAGGAAATGCTGGTGGAACAATTAGTAGTGCGAACTAAAACCAGTATGTTACAGACACCCACGTAGCGCAATGGGTGAAATTTAATATTTGTTTTCCTTTTCCTGATTATTGTTTATGCCTAGTGGCTTATCATTAATGCTACGAGTTGATTTGCCAAAGTATGCATAAGAGGCTTGATTTCTCAATTTAGCATCTTTTTAGCATTCATATATTTATGACAAATTTTCATTTATATTTCTCTGCTTTCCCAAAGTTTTGTTTTCTTTGTACTTGTCGGAATAATTGGGCTCTTTCCATGGTTCTGCTAAATAGTTAAACCTCTCAATTTGGATCCAGATTAGGCTTCAAAACAGATGCATGCTTGGTTTCTTTCCTCTTCCCCCCCCTCTTGGTACATGTTTGGTGAGTCAAACTAACTTTTCTCACTGTGAGAAGTAAAGTTCTCTTTACCAAGACTATTGCAAAGATGAGTTCGTATATAACTACGTTTACCTCCTAAGACTCGAAAGAGATGCAGACCTTGAAAAATATGTAACATGTGATTTGGATAATCTAATGCTTTAAGACTGATTTGGCTCAAGAGATGCCCAATAATTGAAATTATCCAACTTGGACTTCATTTAAAATGGAAATAAAATTGATCATCATACATAATCGAGCTTCTTTGGTCTGGTCAGGGGCTTCTAGCAGCACAAAATATTTAGGTTAACTCAGGGTGTGAATTAGCATATGAATTTTCTGACCATCTAAAAGTATATGTAAGTTAGCTTCATATATTGCTTTGTTATTTCCTGCATTTTACTTATAATGTCATTATTCCCAGTTAATTGCTACTTTAGGATATTCAGTTGCATGACTGATTCATGAATCCATTCTAAGCCAAGAAACAATCTTGTTGAAAATATAGGTATCATGAATTTGCTGACACTGTAGGATATAAACGAAGTGAAATCTTAAATATCATCAGTAAGCTGTATATGGGGTTTAACCTTGCCATCATCTTCTTCTTTAATATACTCGCAGCATTTAGTGTGATAGAAAAGCGAGAAAAACTATTTTCCAGGAAACATCTGCTAATGATGGCTTTTGAAAAAACATATTTCCATGTAAATCGGTAAGAACCAAAGTACATCACCATCCCATCATACAAGCCATCCTTTCCCTTGAAGCTGCGCTCTACTTCTCCATGGGCCCTTACTTGGAGTTTATATAACTTCGACAAATGTTTTCTCGGGCAAAGCGACACTTTTAATATCGACCGACACCTCACTCCAAAGCTCATTCTACCCTTGTCCTTCACCTTCAGAGACATTACTAATGGAAACTATCACCTGCAAATTGACTGGTATTTGTTTTCTTCATCACTAGATTATGCACTTTATTGACCATGCATATAAATGTATAAATAMAAGAATTTTCCTTTTCAGATATATCTGTATGTAAACCAAGATATGATTGCATGTATATGTAAATAACKTATATTCCTATTATGCATGTCAGTTTCATAATATTTCACGTAATGTGTTGGTATGCAGTTCAAATTGWWYAATACTAGAGTTCATATTACGTATCTAGGTGTTACATTCTGTGTAACTATATACGTCTTGTGTATTCCTTTAGCACTCTTCTGTTCTCAACTTGTTCTCAAAAATGCCACAGTTTGTTACCCATTTCCTTAGCCCTTCTATCACTGGAGAAAATATCTTATTATTATCATTCTCCCTAGCTGCTTTAGGGTATCGTTTATGTTTGAAAGGGAAACTAGAGTTGATCAGATCATGAGGATTGGGAAAGATGAAATTTGTGAAAGAGATTTATTGTAGCTTATCATGGAAATGATAGGGTTCCATCAGGAATGAATTTTGTATTGGTGAATTGGAATTGTTAGATAAAGCCTTCATGGGTTTTCTCCATAAGGTTTACTTATTCACTCATATTTTCTTCTAACATTTTCCCCTGCAGAAAATTGTATACAACTTTATATCTAGCCAAAATATGTCTAAGATGAACTTGTTGGTGAAAGCGACGTCTTTTTACTGGAAGTGATTTGCTCGATTTAATATATACTGGTGAAGTAATTTGCTCCAATTTCTGATGCTAATCCAGTGCCCAGGTTAATTGAACCTCCTGAGACTACATACTAATGACTATTGTGGCTATCTTGTTCGGAGTGATACAGCAGATAGGATCTGATTCTCGCTTTTGCTTTAGTTTCTTTCCATTTTGTTGTCATGACTGACATTGTATTTTAATGTTGCTATATGTGTATATTTGTTTAGTTTTCGAACCTGTGATACATTTTCCCCCACCTTGGTTTTGGGGGGGGGGGGGGTCTCAATTATTGGGAAAAGATGCATAATCTGTAGTCTGACTTGTTCAAGCGACAACTTCAAGCGGTGTTGGTCGCTTGCAGACCCCATCCCTTTCTTAGAGGGGGTTTTTTTTTTAAAATTAAATAAATTAAAATATACCTGTTTGGCTTTATTGTTCGTTGCAACAATGTAAACTAGTTGGTTGGGAACTGCYACAAATAGGCGAGACGCATTTGTTAAATGCATTCAAGCAAAATAAGGATTCATTATGGATTGCATAGTCCTCTATTACTTGGAATACATATTTATTTCTAGAGTTGGAAATTAAAATTGCAAAAGACTTGGTCYAGAAATGCAAGACATTTCTCTAATGCATTCTAGTCTTGTTAGTCCTCTCTTCTCTTTCTGGGAAAAATTGGAAACTTTCTGGAGTTAATAGACCTAAGCCATGGTTTTACTTGAATTAGCGAATGGCTAGTTCTATTATGGTTTTCAATGATTATGTAACCTTGTACAATAAATGAATTGATTACTATTCGTCACTATCATTGCAATGAGATGAGATAGTATTGGTACAGTGGTAGCAATAAGGTTAAAAGGTAATTATTATGATTTTAGGCATTAATATCGGGTAGCAATTTAATTTTAAGCAATTAAGAGTAATTTCAAGCTCTTTTATTTTAAAATATGGTTTTTAAGTTAAGTATTAAAGATATTCTTTAYTAAAAATTTTAAACTTCACTRGAATCATGACCATATCATAACCGACAAAGGAAAAACTGCTGGAATCCCAATGATAAGGAAGGATTTATTTCTATGTAGGCAAAAAGTTTGCAATGGACCCCAATATTCTTTTCAATATTCATTTTAGCCTTTTTAACTATTCAACTTAATAATTATGACCTGAATTTAGCAAAACAGCCCTTTCATATGAAATACATATTAGATATTGACAGATGTTATTATATATTTACATAATATCTCACAAGGTCAGTTTAGYCCCATCATTTTGAGAATATGATCTACCTCGTCGATGACATGCTAAATCAATTCGATTTCAAYCATGAGCAGCAAAGTTCAACAACTCCAAGTAGTCGAATGTCGATGCTCCCAAATTGTTGCGATGGCAAATCAAGTAAATGAAAAACTTAATAAGCTCATGGAAATTCTTCAAAGAGGTTTGCTACTTATTCAATGGATAAGGTAATTGAAATGTATCCAAGAGGGGGTGAATATGATTTTTAAAAACCTTTTGCAATTAATATAAACTTTTCATCCTTTGAGTAAAACTATCAAACACTTGGTAGGGTGTAATAAATGTTAAGTGTATTTATGAGAAATGAATGTAATGACCAATTAGGATTACAACAAGTAAATAGTAAGAGGAATCACCCATAAGAGAATTTATAGTGGTCCGATTTTCATTCAAATCTACATTCACTATTTAGGGTCACGACTTTAAGATTTTCAAATCTACTGACAAAAATCACAGAGACTTCTTACAAACTACACAAAGGATTCACCCACAGATGGGTTTTACAATACAATAATCCTTTAACTCCTCAAGGTTCACTTTTTAACAAGGGTTTTAAGTCCTATACAATCTTAGAATCCTTTTTTCAAAAGTAGAGATAAAATTTGTTTACATTTTTTCACTCTTTAAAGTCCGAATAGACAATGAAGATCTTGAAACTTGATTTCACATAAATAAACTATGAGATTCCTTGTACTTTGGAATAGAATAATCAAATATAGCTTTTCAATATACTTTCAAGTTAATCCTCTTAAAATTTTATAATTGGTATTTAATAAACTTTCCAAAGTCCCTTTCTATACATCTTTAAGTAACCGTTTGATAGAAGCCRTTATTTAAAAATTCGTCTAGTTCAGACGACAAAACTATTACAGGGGTGGTGCATTTGTAGCATCATCTAATCCCTCACTGGAGGGATATTGGATTCAACCACAAGACCATTTAGACGTCCAAACTATTCGTTTGAAATGTCTTCCAAATGAACTATCAAGAGATCATCAGACATCCAATGTAATAAGACATTGTCTGAGGACTCACTAGAAGGTATTTGAAATTGACATAAATTAGCTTTGGACAGCCAAGGTAAGCATAAATACTGAGTCCAAACTAAATTCAAATGCAGTGCTTGAGACTTTCAGATCGCTAAATACAAGCCATGTCCCGTCCAAACCTTCACCAAAGGACTCTGGACTTACAATGTATAAACTTAAGACTACCAAAGTAGCAAGGTCATGAGTCTGCACTTTGGATTTTGGGTTCACTTTCAATGCAACTTTAAAGGTCCTAAATACAATTGTAAGTTAAACGCCTATATTTTTCTCAAAGAATTCACTTTAAAAACATTTGAAAAATATTTTTGTGGGAAGATTTAAAAGCTTTGTCTAAGTAAATCAATCCTATGTCTAAGTATATGAAAATATAAACAACTTAAGCCTGTGTACTTAGAGAAAAGCCTATATAAGATCTAGATCCCTCCTGAATGAGTTGAGCAACTTCAACTGAGATTCCATTGAGATCTTGAAATTCAATAGACTTGTTTGGTGCTCCTACAAACATTCCTACACAATGTGAGTACAAGTCAGTGTCAAAATCTATAGAAAAATACCTTTTTGATAATGACAACATATTAGACGTTCTACATCATGATATGTAATGGGAACATTTAAGTTGAGAGATATTTGCAACATGATCATATAAAATCTCCCCCAATAGTTCTATTTAAGATAATATACAATAAGTACGTAGACCTAAAACATGGTTTAAGATATAAAGCATATAATAATATAGTATAATAAATTATTTGGGATTCTAGAAATTTTTTGAAATAGTTTCCTCTATAATTGGAACATTGTCCAAGCACCAAAACCACATAGCTTCAACAAAATCTCAATCATTTACCTCATATAATATAAGACTCCCCCTTACTTTATGCATGATATAAAGAGGTGCATGTAACTTATGCATATAATAATCACAGTATTTTAAGCTCATATGCAATGTCATACAATGATATATATATTTAAAAGATGCTCAAAAGCCAACAAGGTTAGATGATTGACCATTCAAATAATATTTATATCATTAAGCATGGCATCTATAAACACCTCATATCTATCAATCAACAATGTCAAGTAGTTTTAATTTACTAAGATCATAAGCTCACACTACTCAACTATACAATGTCAAATTTTCTCCCCCTTTGAAATTATTGAAAAGAGTAAGGGGGTCATAGAAATGCATTGCTCTAAGATAAACGTACTCTCATACATGGAACTCATCCGATCATTAAGGTGTGATCTTACAAATAACATAGACTTGTATATAATATATACGCAATACAATTTATCAAGTCAATACAAGGATAGTTAAGCCTTTGGACTATTATTCTTTTGTGTTGCTTCTTCAATTTCTGGTTCATTTGTTGTAGCTTCTGTTGGACTTGCTTCTTCATTTGGTGCATCAATGATGAACTCATGGATTGTGCTTGTGATGAGCTTCCGGCCTTCCTTTTTATTCCTTGCTGTGGTTAGTCATGCTTTGCAACACTTGGGACCTTTCCTTCGTCCAAGTTCATTTGAGAGCTATGTCTTGTAGCATACTTTCCAAATGCTTTTGATTTTTATCAATCATCTTGATAATGCCTTCATGTTCTTCATCTAAGGTAGCTACAAGTTTCTAAAATCTTCCGTCCTTCCTTCTCATTGAGAATGTTCAATCTAGTTCAAATTTTTGGTGTAGCTCATTATCTTTTTATCTTGCTCATTCAATTTGTACCTACAAAATTCTTAAAAAAAGTAATTTCAYCAAGAATTAAATAAAGCATATTCTCCATTGCATAAACCTGTCATGCAAAGTCAATTTCCTGGTAGATTTTCCTTCTTCTTTCTCTATTTCTTCTTCTTTTTTCTCTTCTGCTTCTTTCTTAGAATCTTCTTGTTCTTCTTGTGATTCTCCTTCCATATCATTTCCTTCATCCTCACTTTTTCTATTGAAACTTCGGCAGCTAGCTCATCAAGAAAAGTTCTTTACCAGATTCGTTTTCCACTTATTCTTGTGCCTTGTCACTTTTCTGTTTTTCAATCACTTCCCTTCCATTTTGCTGCTCCATTTCCATTGCCACTTCAAGATCATACCAAATATTTCCRACTTTTCTCAATCTTATTCTTTTCAGTGCTTCATCACATAAAGCATCTAGATTCTTATCTATATCCATTAATGATACATCCCATGTCGTAAATAGCTTAGTCAAGAAACCTCCATAAGGAAAGTTTCTGGTTTTTGGTTCCTAGAGGCTAGGGTGGACTTTAGTTAGGTAATTCTTTTTTTTAAAAAGGATTTTGATTATTTAGCCCATCCAAAAAGAAATTTCTACTGAGGTTCCATCGAATTTAGCCAAATCTTCAAATCATCCTCAACTCAAGTTCTTTAATTCTCAAATTTATCCTAACCTTCAAATAATTTTCAGCCTAAGTTTTGGATTTTTCAAAGGATTTGAATAATAGTTAATTGATTTTATTTTGCTTTGTTCCTTTGATTTTCCTCCTTGAACAAAGGAAGATGATTAGTTTTATATTGTTTTGAATAATAGTTATATGCAACATAAGTATGAGAGTTTTTTTGTATCTTCATGTTTCAAACTGAAATGAAAAAAGATGCAGCACTATTGTACCCTTTTGTGTATGTGTGTATGTTTGTTTTGTTGAATGGGTAGTTCGTACCATTAATTTTTATCTTAAATTAGCATCCGTTTATRTTAGTCAGCTTTTTAACAAGAGGTTTGCTAATTCTTATTGGCACGTCTTGGGGCACTGCTTGAGAATATTATAAGCTATAAGTTTTGCTGAATTACTATTTTACAAAATGCTATAAGCTTTGTCGATTCTCATCTTGCTAGTTGCTACTGGCACTTTTTATCGATTCTCATCGTGCCTAATCTCATGTCCTCGTTTTGAATCTTCTTTATTCTATCTATCTTATCTCTCTTTCTCTCCTTCATTGTTCCTAAACCAATTTGCAAATACACCCCTGTCTTTCCATTAAATGGCTTTACCTTGATAGGTCATGCTATGCTAAAAAGTTCATACATGCAAATGTTATAATAGCAATCCTTTCAACTACTTCGAACCTTGTAGAATTTGCCTCTTCCCATCGGATCTAAATACATATACATACATACATATATATATATATTACAATGAATTTTTGACTAAAAAGTCAGAGGAGCACACTTGGTTCTTAAAGAATGGCATTCTAAGTTTTACACTAGTTCTTGTGAGCAAATCTATAACCTAACTACGATAGAATGAATAAATATAATAATGAAATCAATAGAGATCTAATAGGTAACTTCATCTGCGAAAATGACTATAGGGAAATACATAATAGAATATGCAAATTTGTTATGATAAAGGTAGAGATCAATGTAAACCCTTAAACAATTTTCATCTTCTTTTAGAAAATAGATGGAACAAGGGCTTGGATACAATTCAAATATGAATGGTTAGCAAAGCTCTATTACAATTATGGAAAGCTAAGGTACTCAAATAGTCAATGCTCAATTGATAAAGAAAAGGAAAAAAAAAAAAAAAAAGAAATCGGGGACAAGGGATCGCACTCGGCTTATGGAAATTGGCTGGGAGTCTCCAATAATTTGCTATAAGTAATCAAAGACCTATCTAGCAACAACTAATCACCAAGTTTAGTCACAGGACAAAGCAAGAAATTGTAGAGAATGATACCAATACTGATCTTTCCTAAGACCAATTACCAAATGTCGTCAAGCCATTTCAAAACCCCCGACTTCAGCAATATGGAGTATATTGGGGTGTTGCTTATGGATGTCGTTATTAAATGGAATTATTCAATGAGGCTATGGGGTTTGGTGGTATGGCACCATACCTCACCACTGCTATATCCATTGAAATGTATTCAGGGGTTGAATTGCCTTTTAAAAACGTTTTACAAGTAATACAAACTTTTCGCGTTTTGAGTAAAAAATATCAAACACTTAGTGTGGATGCAATAAATGCTAAGTGTATTAATAAAAATTAATGCTATAATCAATGAAGATAATAGCAAGTTCAAGATACGAGGAAGCAAACACAAGAGACACAAGATTAATATTGGTTCAATTTCCCTTGAAATCTACATTCATTAGGAATTTAAAATCCAGTAACAAAAAGTCACAAAAACTTTTTACAAACTACATAAAAGGGTCCACCACAAATGGGTTTTACAACATAATACCTCTTTAAATCCTCAAGGTGTCCTTTTAATAAATGTTTTGAGTGCTAGACAACTTTGGAATCATTTCTCAAAACTACAGATAAAGTTTGTTTACATTTTTTCACTCTTTAAAGTGAGGATAGACAAATGAAGATCTTGAAATTTGATTTTACAAAGATAAGCTAAAATATTCCTTGCACTTTTGAAATAGAATAATCAAAGAAAACTGCAGAATTCAATTAGTGCAGATGCTAGCTATCCAAGTGCAACCCTACTTGGCCACCGCTAGAATTACTTCTATATATATATATATATATTTTTTTTTTTTCTTGTTTTGGTCTAAGTCAGGTAAATCAAAATAAGTAAAGNATTATCTTAATGATGGACTTTGGAAGGTACTTCTTTTTCTCATTATCTTTTTCTGAATTTTCTTCACCGGATTTTTACAAACCTTTGCTTTTATGCTTTTTGAGTTTTTGAGAATTAAACTTGTCTTTGGTTTTGGGGTGACCTCTCATCAGATGTGAAATAATGCTTTCTGGTTATAAAATTGGTTCCCATATATATATATATATTTTTTTTTTTTCTTGTTTTGGTCTAAGTCAGGTAAATCAAAATAAGTAAAGTGAGGAGTTAAACATCATCCAAAGGACAAAGATGGTGGTGGGAGATTGCATCCCAGATATTCATTTAGTGCCTTTTCTTGAAATTGTCATAAGATAAAGTTTGCCTTGGGAGATTATGGAGATTAATGCTGCGGTCATTGTAGCTTATAATTAGGTATTTATTTCATGAGATTGATGAGAATATTCCCAAAGTAGTGATGTATCATGAATGGAGTGATTTAGATGTCCCAAGCAGAATGTGATAAAAATTGAATCTCTATCCACTAGAATGCAATAAAAAACTTGTAACGCAATGTGAGATTGCTATAAGGCCAAAATCAATAGCAGGGTGTAAAAGAAGGCATGTGTGTATTTGAAAAATAGAGCCACAGGGATAAAAATAACCTTGTGATTTGATTGCCATTTTAGTCTCTAATACAATACCTAAGAAATTCCGAATGGGGGTGAATTTCAAATCCTCCTCCACCACCACCATAGCGCATTGCCATATATGCAATGTCTTTGTAATCCAATAGCTGGTCTACCGTGACTAGTAGAGCCTCCAATCTACCATATCTCTATCTACTAGAATTCCTGACATAAGAGATGGAAATAAACCTATATCAAAAGTATCAGCGACTGATGAGTTTTAGGAAGACCCTGTGGACATCGTGAAGCTGCGGATTTCATGGATATCAATTGATACAAACATTTTGAAATCATATGTCTCCAACCTTAGTTAACGCTTATAAATGATATTTTTGTTTCTATAATACTACTCGAAAATTGACTATTACCAACCGACAATTACTAATTGATTGCATCTGTTAGTAATTATAAACAGATTATCAACAACTTACTAACAGACATGAAAATTGAAAAGATCATAAAACTTTCCAACAGATTACCAACCAATTTTTCTGTTAGTAGATAGTCGATTAGTAATTTGTTATTATTTGGCGAGAAAATGGCTTAAAGATAATTACCAATGGTTACCAACAAAATGACATTCGTGGTAAGGTATTTTGTTGGTGATTTATTGGTACTATGGATAGTGAAACATTACAAACAATTTACTAATTGACTACTAAATAAATGTCTACTAACCGAGAGATTTGGTTGGTAATTATGCTCATATTGCCACCAACTTACGAATAGACATGAAAATTGAAAAGATTATGAAATTTCCTATCAAATTACCAACCAAACTTTAATTAGTAGTCAGTTAGTATTTTATTGGATTTTTTATAGAATTGTGGTAGAAAAATGGGCTAAAGATAATTACAAAAAAAAAAATGACATCCGCTGATGAGATATTTCGTTGGTAATCTATTGGCAATATATGCAATGAATCTTTACAAACAGATTACTAATCGACTACAAAGTGAATKTCTACTAACTGACAGATTCGGTTGGTAATTATCCATAGATTACCAACAACTTTCTAACTAGCATGAACATTGAAATGGTTATGAAATTTTCCAACAGATTATTAAAAAAAATCCTGAATTAATAGACAATCAGTTAATAGCAATCGAAGAAGGGGGACGTGGGCCTAGAAGGACGAGCAAAAGGCAAAAAAGGACTATTGGTCTCAACTTCCGTCGGTCCAAACTAGCAAAGAACATTTTAGCTAAGTATAATTAAGAGAAGATGAAAAAAGACAAGGACACCTACATTAATGCATAAATCATACATATTATCTTTATTTTTACATCTTTAAGTTATGTTTTAGCAATATTTAGCTAACTTTACGAGTAATTTTCTACTTATTTTGCTAGCTTTTTAACTATGTAGCTTGATAATGTTATGTTTTTCTTGCTTTTAGTGATGTTTGAAGTTATTATTTTATTTTTTCTTAAATCATTTTGGCTCTTTAATATGCTTTTACCGTTTTCATTAATGTACTTTCATTAAACTGCTTTAATTATCCAGCTTTCCTATATGCTTTACCTAGTTGTAGTTTTCTTAGCCTTAGCTGAATTCCTCTTCCGTTTAACTTGCATTTACTTATTTGACTTACTGTCTTACCCATAATATAAGTTTGCTTTTGCTGTTGTGTTTAGGTATTCATAGAGTTTCTTAAAAGCTTTCTTTTGTCAATTCTACCAAGTTTTTAGCCAATATTAGTTTATTTGTCTTTGCTTAACAGTTTATAATTTGCCTTAGCCATTTTCTATTAGGTGTACACTATCTTGCGTTAGGTTAATCAATATTGTTTCATTTCCTTTACATGTTCTAGTTTGCATCTCACTTTTACATTCTTAGCCGATATTCAAAGATTTAGTCATATCTCGTTAGCCGGTTGAATTGTACACTTTACCAAGGGCTTATGTAATACCCGAGCACATTTGGGCTATTTTGTAGTATTCAATTTTTAGTTAGATTAAGTGAAAAAAAAAATAGAAACCTATTAGGGTTAATATAAGAGGATCTTTTATTCTTACGCTCCAGTACTATAAACGTCAGTCATTGGCAACCTAGAGTTAGCACCTCAGGCTAGAAAACTAATAGGTAGTGCTGCCTGCCTCCCTAAATTGATTGATGTAGGTAACTAACCCTTACCTCTTATTCGACTATACTACACAATCTATAGATACATCAGTAGTTGATTAATGAGTTAGAATTAGGTATAATCCTATGTTTTTGGGATCTAAGTAATTAGGACTTTTCCTTCTTTGATTGGTATTAGGGAACGAACTAGAAGGCCTAGGGAGCAAATATATGCAGTTATCTTTATCTAAATTAATGGTCAATGATTGACAATTGCTGAGGTAAGTGGAGATAATTCCCTTTTCTTTGGATTTATGGTCTAAATATTTGTATCATTTCGAAAAATAATTGGATTGAACATGTGGGTAGCTTTTTCGTGTTTGATAACTACTTTACATTTGACATTTGAACTTTGAAATATTGGATTTGGGGAAGTTTGAACTTTTTGTTTGAGACTTTAATTGACTTGGTTTTGGGAGGGACATGTTCCACCTATTTGATTGATCCACGTAGCATGGACAAAAATCTATAACCCCATTGTTTTGGCCAATCTAGCAGGATAAACAATTCAGACTGAGTTTAGGATTTGATCCAATTGCATTAGTTTGATTATGTCCCAAACATTTGTTTGATTTTGTCTATATATGTTTCGAACTATTTTTTTTGTTTAGTACTAATGTTAAATGTGTTTGTATAAAGTTATGAATATTTGAAGCTTATGAATGGTTCATGGTGATCTTTTGGGTTCAAGTATTATTTTAAAAAGATAAACGAGAGGTTGGTTTTAAATCTCTTCCTAAAACATTTTGAATACGATGCAAATGACATGAACGTTTTTTATTTTGTCAAAATATTTATTTGACTCTATTTCTCCCTTTCCTTGTAGAAAGATTCTTTAATGCAAAAATATGATTTTAGAAAGGGTTATAAGGGGTTCAAAAAATGTTTTACAAATACATAGCTATGTATTTATCAAACCGTATTCAATCGCAGTTAAAAGGAGATTGCTTTTACTTACTAAGTAAGTATACTCCACCATTTCAGAACAAGAAATATTGAATTTGCGTCCGACAACAAGGGTTAGGAGAGAAAGCACGGGATCCTGGATTGGAGACCATACTCTAGGATTGTTTAATTTCCTATATTCATGGTATGTTAGAGCTTTACATTATTGAGGTTTTGGAACTTACTAATTATGGTTGTATAAGACTACGAAATAAAGGATTTTTACTTTTTCTTATAGATTTGATGTATTAGAAGTTTTGATATGTGAGGGAGGCCTGGAATTCTTTTGGGGGAAACTTCAGAGAATACAACCATGCCATGTCCGCATATGGGTTTAGACCCGGTTTCAGGGCGTGACAGCTTGCTTAAGCTAACTCAAGGATCCTACATATAAAAAGAGGTTGCTATGGATCCGGTAAATTGATCAAGAAACTAGCTGGTCAGAGCTCAAGCCTCATTGTGTTGAAAAGTTTAGCTCGTCAAAACCAAGATAGCCGAATTAGCTAGGCAATTTTAGCACACCAACATAATTGGCACACCCAGTCGGACCTGTTAAGTGTGCATGATACTGCACTCTGGTCGAAAGATCATGGCTAGAGATCAGAGATCAGAATAGCCATCTTCAGGTTAGCGAAACATCTACAGGTGACACGCCGGAGTTTGATTCTGTAAGTGCTATTCGGCAGACATTAGAACACAGGGGTGTTTCATAAGAAACAGCACCCAAGTTGTAATACCCAAGATTCAATTTCTATTTTTCCTTTCGAACTTGATATATATATAATTTATGTTCTAATTCACTAATTTGATTGTATTCATGATTGTTAGTAAATTGATTAATTTACGGCAAAAGGACTTGGAGGTTATAACATTCAATGTGCCAATCAGGAATAAATAATTATTTCCTTGATTTATTATGGATTAATGTGTAAGTATATTTATTTAAAGGTAAAATTTTATCAATTTACTTTAATTAGAAGTCTTCATTAATTAATTTAGACTTGACCCATTAGAGCCCGTCCTCTTCTTATTCAAATCTAAAACCGAATTTAGAGTTCGATTTTGGACCAAAAGAAAACTGATAGATTTTAATTTAGTTGGGCTTAGTGGTTAAGTGATAAAAATGGACCACGAAGAAATATTAGTTACGGTTAAGTTAGGTTTCAAAAAAAAAAAAAACTATTTAAATATGAAGATTACTATTCATCTTTTTCCCAAAGAAAACCCTAAACCTAAACCTCCTAACCATAGCCGCCACCAATCGGCGCCTCCTCTCATTGCCCTCACCGATACTGGCCTTCCCACCCTCTTTCTCTCTCTCTCCTCTTCTCTATACGTCTCTCCGTCTCCTCCTTTCTCATCAAGCGACCAGGCGCTCAGACGCCCCGATGCCCAAGCGACCAGATGCCTAGGCAACTCGGCTCCTTGACGCCTAGTGACCTGGCACCCCGACGCCCAGGAGCCCAGGTGCCCAGGCGACCTGAGGACCAAGCGACCAGGCACTGTGTGCCGTCCGCTCAAGCTAGTAAAGTGCGCGCAGTACTTCTGCTACCAAGATCGCTGTTTGCACGCCCGAAGCATATTTCTTTCCCGAGCATAATTGATGCCATTACATTTTAGATTCGATACCACACCTAAGGTTCGGGATTCGAGGTGAATCCTTAGTTTCTTTATTTAGATTAACCGAATGGTCTAAGTTTTGTATTATGTAATAATAATTAAGAAAAAATATGGAATATGTTTAATTAAAATTTAAGTTAGTATGATAAAGTAAAAAGGAGGATATAATTCTAGAAATATATTGAAATATAATTTAGGGTGAAATTAGGGTCTGTATGATAAAATAACGTATATTATGATTATGATTATTATTGTTATTTTAAGAACAAATTAGAAGTCATGAAATTAGATTGTACTATTAGTAGTTCGATTTTTATTGACATAGAAATTCATCTTAATAAATTATTAGTTAAAGTCACCATAGGAAAAACGATGAAGGTATTAACTGTACACACCAGTGTTAAATGAATGTGTTTGGTTAAACAAGTCTCAGATGAATATTCCTTGTATAATAATACTAGGATACTGTGGCACATTAACATTGTGGGCAACCAAAGCACCTCGCTAGCAAAAGTAAACAAATTTACTAAGGACTATAAGTAAATAAATTCTCACATTTCATTGACGCATATGATATGATATATCTGAATTCCTTTAAGTAGATTAATGTGTTGTATATGAGATTCTATGCAAGTAAACTCCCATACCTGCCTATCTCTTTTGTTGTGTGTTATGTGGTGGCAGTATGGGATTGTGTTATGAAATGTGTTGATTGGTGGAATGTTTTCACGTGTTTCATATTTGGTCCCATTATTATGTCGAATGGCATGTTAATTAAAGTTGTGCGCATAGTTTTCTACATCATCCCTGGATGAGCCATTCATACATTTAAAAAGTGAATAGTTTAGGAAATGAAATTTTGAAAGGGAATGTATTTTATAAATTGTAACGTGTTCAGGTAAATGTTAAAATTTTTGGAAAGGAGTGTAAACTTAGCTATGAAAGATGTGAGTGGGAAATGGGGCATGGGGGACCGGCGCATCCGAACCGACCTTCTGGGAAGGTAGGTAATGATTCACCTTGGGGAGGTGAAGAGATGAAAGGAAAAGTAAAGGAATATTAACCGCTTTGCGGTACTACAGGTAGGAYTGTAATCGGGTTCCAAATAATTATGGCCCACTGCAGAGCTTAATAGCTAGCCGTTACACTCTAAGCTCACGAAAGTAATGAAATGAAAGGTTTTTACAAAGTTCTTGCATTTTGAAAGGAAAGATTTTATGGAAAGGATATACAAGAAAATGATTTGAAAGTTTTCATTGAGAAAATGGGATTTTATAATTCATGACATGTAGGGGATGTTTATGCATTCATGCATGAGATTTACTTACTGGGCTTTGTACCTCATTCCGTTTCTCTCGTTTGCATTTCAGATGATGTGTAGCCAGATGGTGCGAAGAGGTTGCTTGTGGGTAAACCAAGATACCCTGAAGTTATTTTAAATGAATGTTATAGATTAATATAGTTGTTGACTAGAATGGTTTTTGCATATTATCAAGTATTTCTTATTTGGTTTAAATTCCTTTGGGTTTCCGCAAATTCGTGTCAGTGAGTAAATGGTGACATTCCCGGATAAAGTTCCTTAATTTGAGGGTGTTACACAAGCAACAAGATCCATCAACATCGGCTAATCCCTCCGCTGAGCAGCCAATTCATACCTTCTTGTTAGCCATATGCTTCACTATGGACTAGGCACAGGTGAGTTAGTGCAAAACCTAATTCAACAATCTGCCACTATCTTTAAAACCATGATGCAAAATGAAATTCAATAGTTGACGCAATGAGGAGTCCCCGAATACTCTACTCCTGCCCAGCTGGTATATTCTTCCTTCATAGTTTCGATTCCATTCACCAAGCATTTAGAAACTATTCAGTCTTAGGCACAACTTCTGCCACAATTTCTCCAAGGGCCGATTTCAATGGCTTGGAGGACTGCCTCTTAATCAATGAGCCATATTTTGGTCATAGGGCCACCCTACTCTTAGACACAGAAGCAGCATGGGGGCTAGCAGTCCACCCCAGCTTTCCCAGAGACCTTGAACCCTTTTCCACCCAGACTTCAATGTACCCTAGTTCACTAGGGCCACAATATCAACATCTAGCTGGGAGGTAGGAATATGGTGGCCAAAATATAGTTGGATAAACTTAGATTGAACCTACTAGATGCACAACATAGACTTGGGGATATTATTCTCTATATGCACAAGAGGGGTTATCTATTCCTGAGAGGATTTATCAGGAGATATACTCCCAAGTTGACCGTGTTTCCTAAGCTGGGACAACAACCTGTGAACTTTGGCTTCYAGCTAGAAAATTTCTCAGTTCAAACTCCACCACTAATCGATGCCAACACAATTGCTGATTTACTGGGAAGGCAGTTTGGCCTAAATATCATTGGCAATGAACGATTAGTATATAGAAAGCCATACCTAGAATGGATAGACCATACAGCTGCCCTTCCCAGAGGCTACAAATTACACATGCTCCATTTGTTCTTATTATCAGGCAATGATGACAAAACCACAATGGAGCATATCAGTCGTTTTACTGCTCAGTGTGGGGAGCTTGGCACTATCAACCTACACATGCTCCATTAATTCTTATTATCCTTGATTGGGGAAGCTTTCACGTGGTATGGCAACTTACCTTCCAATTCAGTGCATAAATGGGCTGAAATGTGAGTGCCTTTTTCATGAAAGGTTTTTTGGCTAGTACTGAGGTATCTATAGCAAATTTATTGGCTATCAAACAAAATCCTAACAAAAATGTTGTTGACTTCCTAGAAATGTTCAGGCAAATGAGAGGGAAGTGCCCCACTGTACTACCAGAAACAGAGTATGCTAGGATCACGACCATGTGAATGAATCCTCGACTAAAGGAAAAGCTTAATTTCCAGGAATTCTATGACCTTTCMAGGCTACTCTCCCATSCCATACGAGCAGAAGAATTTATCAAGGACAAGGARAAGTTTCATAAATGCCAAATTCAGCAGAGAACAAGTCATGATTTCAATCATCAACGATATGCCGATTCGAAAAAAGATGAGCCAGCTGAGATTATGGTAGCTAAGCTAAACAAAAGGACACCATAGTCATTCCCTATGCTGAGGCCAGTATGAGGAAAAGAGGAAGCCAAGCGAGGCAATGAACCTAGCTACTCCTTTGACATATCTAAGGTATATCAAATCTTCAATTAGCTCTTGAAGGATTAGCAGATTAAGCTCTTGAGGCTAGGAGAAAAATACCTCCCTCAGAGGTGAAAGGCAAGAGTTACTACAAATGGCACAACAGATTCAGCCACGACATTAATCATTATGTGGTGTTTGGGAACATCATCCACAAAGCCATTCAGGAAGATCGTTTCATTTCTCGAAAAGCTCAGGAGTCATTAGTAGATACAGACCCTTTCCCATCAGTCGCTACTAGCATGATGATAATAGAYGAAATCAAAATTAAGCAATTGACTACAATGCACAAGTATATGTGGTCCTCAAGTAATATAGAAGAAGTAAAGTATCGATTCCACAAGCATTGTTGGTTCAAAAGTGATAGTTTAAGTTCCTAATAAAATCAAATGGTCTTTGGTGGTTGTCAGRAAATAAAATAAAATAATCTAAAATTATCTAGTCATAGAGATTTAGAAACAAATCATGTACACCAGATGATTAAGAGTTTAAAAGTGAGTTAGAGTTATGAATCCTCAATGTAACTAATGTCTAAGAAGTCAATTCAACAATGCTGTAGAATCAATCCTACAATAATGCTATAGCATAGGCTAGCAACAACAAAAACGCAATAGACCATGACCTCACCCTTTCAATTTGTTAGTCTTTATTCCTATTTCACTAAGTTGTTCTACCTGTTGAAGTTACTTAGCTTATGGAACTCAAATATATGCATAAGTCTATTATGATTGTATATGTTAAATATAGATGTCTCTAGTTTTCAGAAATGACATATTCTAAGATATTCAAATCCATATGTACTCAAGAATTCAACCTCTTTAATGCTTTTTAGCTTTCAAGAAGCTAATACAACATCATTAGTGATCAATTAACAATGATTATACACAATATACATACTTGAATAGAACATTAATAAAGAGCAAACCTTGCTCAAATCACTCCATGAAACATTTAGAATATTAGTTCATCAAAATTCTAACTTCTAGAAAGTTAATTCATACTCTTACATGTAAGAAAATACATACTACTGATGCTCAACATCTCAAAATACATCTCAAAATAACACTAGGATAAAGAGAAACAAAGTCTAAAGAGGTTATGATGAAGCTAAAAGGTGAAGTTCTCCTTGAGTCCTTCTTTTTCTTCTTCCAAGCTTCTAACATTTTTTTTGCTTCCTTTCTCTCTCCTATTTCAGCTTCCTCTCTTTGTGTAAAAACTGAATTTCTTTGAATGTCATCTGTAAGTTTCCTACCTTTCTTTTTTCATCTGAAGCTTCTTTTGGATGCTTGGCAAAAAGTTGTCAAAAGCAAGCCACTTGTCAAATTCTTAGTGCACCAAGACCCACTTGCACATTATACCTTTTTGCTTTATACCTTATGCCTTTTAGCCCAAAATATATTTCATTATTTTAAGGTTTTCTAGAAGACAAACTTATTCTCATAGAGTCATCCATTTTGTCTTTGACTCTCTCAATTGCAGTGTTCTTTACTCCTGCTCATTTTCCATTGTTGCAGCAATGTATTTGTACAAAATCACTCAAATCTTTACTTCTTCGTGAAGCAATCTTCCATTTCACATAGAATCTTTGTTCCTACGAAATAGGGTATTTTATCTCAGTAATAGCACATGAATTCTATAATTTCACAATATCATACAAATAAAAGTCACTTGATTGAATTTAAACAATGTTCAAGGAAAAATAGTACAAAGTAATATTTCGTCATATTAAAAAGGGATTATGTGCATATAGTTACTAGTAAAATTAATGGGTTTTCACCCATATCAGATGACAGCATCCATCTCAGAACAATGGAAAATTGAAAGCTCCCAGTATTCTAAATGTGTGGAAGTAATCCCGCTAAGAGGAGGTTTGCCACCAGGAGATCCTAAAACTTTGAATGAGTCGCACAAGTTTTGCAGGAGTCTGATAAGACGGCATTGCAAAAGAAAGATGGCAACTCTAAGTTCGTTAGAATAGATGATAAACCATTTGTTTTCAGGAGATTGACTTTCCCAAAGAAAAAGAACAAAGTTAAATTTCATCTGAAGAGTAAGACCATGACAGTGAAAGTTTCGACCGTTCAAAACCAGATAACTCTCATCTTGCCCTTGTGGCAAGCCAAAAGCCAAAAAAGAAGGGAGTAGAGATAGAAAGCTTAATAGAGGGCTTTGTTGGAACAATACCTAAGGGCAGTTGAGATACCGGTAGACCAAGGGATCAATGTCATTAGTCTACTTCTAGACGAATTCAAAAATGTCACTTAGTAGAGCTCACTAGCCGGCGATTTCTTTGCAACAAAAGAGGCTATAGCGGAATTTGTTACTCTGGTGGCTGATATTCTCTTAGCTAAACAACAAATGGTTTCCCCCAAGCCACTAAAGAAATGGTAAATCACCTCAAACCTTTATATTTCAAGGCTCATCTGGATCGTCATCCAGTCAATTGAGTATTTGTAGACAGAGGGGTCATTCTCAACATCATGCCTGMTACCACCTTGAAGCGTTTGGGTAAGACATTGGCATATTTCATGAGTATTAATATCCAGATGACCAATTTCATAGAAGGATCTATGTAAGTGGAAAGGGTCCTGATTATGAGCATCACCGTTGGCTCAAAAACTAAAACAGCTCAAAAAGTAAGCCATACAGTGCTACTAGGGCGAGATTGGATATATGCTAATCAATGCGTGCAGTTCACCCTGCATCAACAACTCTCTGCTATGTATTAGGAGCTAAGTACTCACTTTGCTACTGAATGAGACATAAAAGAGCAGCTGCAGCAGAGTGCCTCTTCTCACTCTGAATGGATCTCTTTTTTGGAAGCTAAAATCAGCCTTTTGGTGGCTGACTTTCCTGTGAAAGGCAAAAACTAGCCTAGGATAGGGGAGATATTACCTGATATGGAGGGCGACTGGTCAGCTTATATAGAGAATCCCAAAAGGTTTAGTCTTGGCTAATTGATCTAGAGAGCCAGCGCCTCATGCTGGAGAGTGAAAAGAAAAAAGGTATTATCGGCTTAGAGAAGTATAGGGGACCTAGGTTGATATCGGCTCTCAAGTACTAAAGCTCATGAGGCCCCAAATAGTTAAGGAGCCAATCGGCCAAGCTAAAGAGATTGAACCATTACCACCCTCTCCTTTTGTGGCTGTTGCTCCAAGTCTTGCTGACAAGTTCAATGACCTTGTAGTTGAGGACCCTACTGGCCAGAATGAAATCCTCTTGTCTGCCATTTATGATGATATGATGAACGTTGTCGCTAAGGTTTCACCGAATCCTGCTGCATTGTGGAAAATCCAAATTTAGCAATTGTTGCAGTCCTTCCACCCGCTGAGGCTAATGCCTAAGAGGCGATTAACGTTACTCTTTTATGCTACCTCCCCTTTCTGATTACAGCCGAAAGTATTCTTGACTGTTCATGGAAGTGTATCCTTCCTTTCTTTTTCTTTTCTTTTTCTTTTCCTTTTCCACTCGACTAGCATGTAGCCGGAGAACGATCCTCATGTTTTGTAAGTCAGCTGGCTGCTTAGCCGAGTAATCTTTCTTGAATGATTTCATTTTCTGCCAAATTTCAATTCTTTCTGAAAAGAAGGATGATACCACTTTAAATACCTGCCATTGATTTCTTGGTCCTACTCCTTACCATTCGATTGCATTAGTCGATAGGCTTGTAACACCCAGGATTTTACTTTTATGAATTTTTTGTTTAATCTTGTGAAATTATGTGCCAACTAGGGTTGAACATTTTATATGTGATTAATATTTTTAAAATCACACATTTAATAAGTACGAAAATATTGTCCGTGTCGAATAAGAGTTATATTTTGGTTAAAGGCTCGACTCGTGGGCCTATTTGTTCGTTAGTCGGAAGCTAGGCTTTTTATCGAAAGGAAGCCCGTTATATTAAATTCACGTATTTTGGGTCAAATTTGGATGGGATGGCCCGAAAGGTTCAGGTTACGGCCCAAAATATAAATTTAAAAAAAGAAGAAAATATATAAGAAAATAAAAAGAAAGAAAAGAAAAGAAAAAAGAAAAGAAAACTAAAAACCCTAGAATCTCCTTCTTCTTCTTCCTCATCATGCCACCGCCGCTGCCCCAAACCCTAACTCTAAGTCTTCTTTATCTCAGCCGCCACCACCCCTTTCTCAAAACCCTCCTGCCAGCATTACCTTCTTGTTCCCCTACCCGATGCAGCGCATTCATCTTTGCCACAGATAATCGTTCGTCTTTCTTCGACGACAAGAATAGAAACTGCTACTCGATCGCAGTCCGTCATCGCCCAGATCCGTTTGTTGCCACTTTCTTCCTCCCTCACGGCCTGTTTCAGTCATCAGATCTGCGCGTCCCCTGCACGCATAGTCGACCAGATCTGCTTGCCAAGTTCATCTAGATTGGAGTTGCCAGTGCTTCGATTGCTCGCTTGTTGGTCGTCGATTTCTTGCAACCAGCGTTACCCGCTTGTGCTCGTTGGTTTACCCAAATTTGTCCGACTGGAGCTGCTGGCTTCCAGATTTGCCGGCCAGTTCGCAACCATTATCTGTCCTCAACTACTGCTCGCCGCTTTCTTGTTACGCTCAGCGGGCTGCTGCACTCCAGAGGCGCGCGATTCGCGTCTACCGAAGTCAGCCATAGCCATTCCGGACTAAGCGGTCTTCCCAGCTTTGCCTCCATCTTCTTCTTCTTTTTCTTCTTCCCTGCTCTGTGGTTTTACTATGACGGAGGACAGACAGTGCTCGGCCACTCGACGTAGTGGAGCCCGTCTAGATCTGTTCTTCCTTGATCAGATCTGTGCGCATCGTGCCGCCACTGGGGTGCTCTGTGCGCATCGTAGAGGCGCCTGATGCCCAGGCGCACCGAAGCCTAAACGCCCAACGACCCAAAACCATTCCCGAGACTCTTGGACTTTGTGACTTAAAAGGTGAAAATGTTAATAATTAATGTTGAAATTTATGGCTTATAAATTACATTATAAAGTAAAACTATGGGAGAACATAAATTAAGTTTTATATCCGAACGAAGGAGTTTAAATTGTATCCTTAAAAGACGTGATAATTGGTAATATGGGGGCTAAGTATGGATTAATAATTGATGAATGACATTCTTGGAACGAACCTTGAATATCTAAGTTGGGACGATTGAACTAAATAAACTTTCTTTCCGTAATCACAAATAGGTTGATTCGAGTACCCTAAAATTGAGAACGGTYGAAGGATTTCACTTCGAGATTTAAATAAGAAACCTTTAACGTAAAGGACTCTGGGTAAGTAATCTTCACATATCATTAATGTAATGAATGAATGTAATTGAACTRTTTTGGTTGCTCGAAAATGATATGTGTGGRATTGTTTTATGAGGTGTGTTAATTGTGTGAATGTTAATGTGTTCATATCCTGTATTGTCAAATGAAATGTTATCATGTTTCTTATCCCGTACTGTGTTTATGTCAAATGATATATTATATACAGTGGTACGCATTTCATGTCATGGGCATGTAGTTAGTGTTCTACATCATTCCTGGCATGAGACATTCATACATTGAGAAGTGAATGGTTTAGGAAATGAAATTTTTGAAAGGGAATGTATTTTATAAATTGTAACGTGTTCAAGAAAGTGTTAAAGTTTTTGRAAAAGAGTGTAAACCTAGCCATGAAGGATATAAGTGGGAAATGAGGCGTGAGGGACTGCCGCACCCGACCCTACACTCGGGGAGCGTAGGTAATGATTTACCTCGGGGAGGTGAAGAATGTAATTGGGTTCCAAATAAGAATGGCCCACTACAGGCCTAATGGCTAGGCATTACACTTAGTGAGCTCACGAATGTAATGAAAGGAAATGTTTTGCAAGTTATACATTTTGAAAGGAAGGTTTTGTAAAGAGATTTCGAAATGGAAATGTTCGGAGGTTTTCATTGAGAAAATGAGATTTCATAATTCGTGACATGTAGGGCATGTTCATGCATTCATGCATGAGATTTACTTATTGGGCTTTATAGCTCATTCCATTTCTCTCATTTTGCATTTTAGGTGAAATATAGCCAGATGGTGCGAGGAGGTCGCTTGTGGGCAAATCATGATACCCTGAAGTTAATGTGAATGAATGTTATGGATTAAGATAGTTGTATTAAGTATTACTATTTGGTTTAAATTCATTTGAGCTTCCGCAAATTCATGTTAGTGAGTAAATGGTGACATTTCCGGGTTAGAATAAAGGTTCCTAATCTGGGAGTGTGACAGTTATGGTATTAGAGCTTAGGATATTAAAAACGATTCTATAGACATCATGAGAAAACGATTTATGAATATTTGAGAAGTATATGGGCATCGAGCCATGCCACAAGCTTCCTTTCCTGGACCATTTGGTAAGTTTGTATTTTGATTTAAATTCTCCAATGAGTTGGATGTTAAGAGTTAAGTTTCTATTTTGATGTAAATTCTCGAATGAGGTGAATGTTAAGTGTCATAGTATGCCTTGTCTATATTTTACTTTGAATTTGGAGATGATGTATAATGTTTGGAATTTTGAAGATTCATTTAGACAAAAGGCATTACATTTCATTTGTAATACCCAAATGAGATTGTAAATGTCGTTTCTTACCTATCCATGAGATGAAATTAAAAGTGTAACGAATATAAATGTGATGCCAAATTTAGGAAAAATTGCTGGTAGAATAAAGTCTCTGAAGGAAATCGTTTTGCTAGGAATGTGATGCTTAAGGTGTTTGTAGAATAAAGTCTCTAAAGGAAATCGTTTGTTAGGAATTGGGATACTAAATTTATGTTAAAGTATTGTTTGAATACTTAAGAGGTGAGATTGTCTTGTTATGTAAATGTTGAGCAGTTATAAGATGATTGTTATGTTGGATGGACAATCTTTGATAAGTAAGATATTGAAATTCTTTTGACAATGCTCAAGGAATTTTTGATCAATTGGAATAGGTTTAACTTTGGTAGGGATAGTCATTTAAGCAAAGTATTTTCCCATAAGGAGAGGTAAATGGTATGTGGTTTCGATTACAAGATGCTGAAAGGAATTAAGAACAAATTTGTGATTTGATTTCGGACTATAAGGTTTCGATTTTGACTTTTGATGGTTTTGACTTTTGATGGAGAAGATCATTGTGTTGAGTTTTTATTTTGTTTGAAGATTGTTAAAATTTCTTCTTTAAGAAAGTTGATCTAATTTTAATTGTAATTGAGGAGATTAAGATGTTTTGAGGAAAGGAGTTAGAATTCATAGTAATAAATATAGTAGGTTGGATCTAGCGTAATTTAAGAAGTGATGATGTATGTAAGCTTATCAATATATAAAATTAGGTTTATGGATCTTCTAGAATTATAAAAGGGCAAAATGTGATTTATTGTGAGAAAAGTTAAAATACCACTGGGTATCTAGTATTCTTTTAATATTTCAAGAAATTTTGAGGTTTAGTTAAAAAACCAGTCCTACTAATGGAATTAATGATCATGTACCTAGTTTTCACCATGGGTGCACATGGGATGTTCGTGAAGAAGAATGATAGATCTATAAGGTTATGTATAGATTTTATAGAATTGGACGAGGCGACGATAACGAATAGGCACCCATTGTCTAGGATTGATGATTCGTTGATCACCTTCAGGTGCTAGACATTTTTTAAGATTGATCTATGATCAGGCTATTATTGATATGGCTCCTTAAAAGGCAACAATAGGAAAGAAACAAACGAGATGCGCACTAMGTACCCAAAACCCTTTACTGAACTCTAAATTTCGAGGACGAAATTTATTTTATGGGGTAGGGTATTGTAACACCCGAGATTTTACTTTTATGAATTTTTTGTTTAATCTTATGAAATTGTGTGCCAACTAGGGTTGGACATTTTATATGTGATTAATATTTTTAAAATCACACGTTTAAAAGTACAAAAATATTGTCCGTGTCGAATAAGAGTTATCGTTTGGTTAAAGGCTTGACTCGTGGGCCTATTAGTTCATTAGTCGGAAGTTGGGCTTTTTATCGAAAGGAAGCCCGTTATATTAAATTTATGTATTTTGGGTTAATTTGGATGGGATGGCCCAAAAGTTTAGGGTTAAGGCCTAAAATATAAATTTTAAAAAAAAGGAAGAAAATATATAAGAAAATAAAAAGAAAGAAAAGAAAAACCTAAAAACCCTAGAATCTCCTTCTTCTTCTTCCTCATCATGCCACTGCCRCTGCCCCAAACCCTAACCCTAAGTCTTCTTCATCTCAGCTGCCACCACCCCTTTCTCAAAACCTTCCTGCCAGTGTTACCTTCTTCTTTCCCTACCTGACATTGCGCGTTCACCTTTGCCGCAGACAGTCATTCGTCTGCCTTCGACCACAAGAACAGAAACTGCTACTCAATCGCAATCCATCATCGCCCAGATTCATTTGTCACCACTTTCTTCTTCCCTCACAGTCTGTTTCAGTCATCAGATCTGCGCGTCCCGTGCACGCATAGTCGACCAGATCTGCTTGCCAAGTACATCCAGATCGGAGTTGCTAGTGTTTCGATTGCTTGCTTGTTGGTCATCGATTTCCTGCAACCAGCGTTACCCGCTTGGTGCTCGTTGGTTTACCTAGATTTGCGCAACTGGAGCTGCTGGCTTCCAGATTTGCCTGCCAGTTCGCAACCATCATCTGTCCTTGGCTGCTGCCCACCGCCTTCTTGTTAAGCCGGGCGGGTTGCTGCACTCCCTAGGCGCGCGATCCTGTCCACCGTAGTCAGCCATAGCCATTCCGGACCAAGCGGTTCGCCCAGCTCTGCCTCCATCTTCTTCTCCTTCTTCTTCCCTACTCTATGGTTTCGCCACGACGGAGGATGGACAGTGCTCGGCCGCTCGACGTAGCGGAGCCAGTCCAAATCTGTTCTTCCTTGACCAAATCTGTAAGCATCGTGCCGCCGCTTGGGTACCCTGCCGCACGGCCAGCCAGCTCCTTGCAGGCCGTCGCTTTGCCCAGATTCGATCACCATAGTCAGTAGATGCCAACACTCACCGGAGTTTGCCGAAAAACTGGTCCTAGGCGTGCGAGTTAGTTGCCAGCTATCCGAACAGTGGACGTCCGAAGCCAATACCCGGGCAGATGCTAGAACTGTAGGCGGACCCGCACCAGCAGCCCCAGGTGCCTCAGCGAGCCCCAGACGCCGATTAGTTCGAGTACAAGCGCTCCAGCACATGCACAGGGACGCCAGTGCATAGCTCCCAGAAGCACGACGGCCTAGCTAGACAAAGATGCCCAGGCGCCAGACGTTGTTTGTGGCGCAAGCCGATTGAGCGACGCCCGAGGACCATATCCGCAACATTCAACGTGATAAGCATTTGGATATCCGTCGCATTTAAAGGTGCGGAAAATCATTAACACATGGATTTGAAATTTTATGACTTGTACATAATTATGCCCTAAAGTGAATTGATGAGAGAACATAGTTAGATTTATACCCGAGCTAAGAAATTTAAATTGTAACATTAAAAAGACATGATAATTGGTAATGTGGGAATTAAGAATGGATTAATAATTAATAAAGGACATTCTTGAATTAAACACATAATACCTAAGTTGGGACGATCGAACTAAGTAGACCCTCTTTCTGTAATCAACTAAGTCATTTCGAGGGCTTACGATAAGATCGGTTGAAAAAGTTCACTTCACAACATAAGTAAGAAACCGTTAACGTAAAGGACTCCGGGTAAGTAATCCTCCCATCTCATTAACATTATAAATGAATGAAATTGAACGCTTTTAATTRCTCTAATATGTTTTGTATGAGATTCTATGTGGATGTGTGTAATTGTGAAGAATGTTAATGTGTTCATATCTGTAGCACTTTTATGTTAAAGAATATACTATTATGTTTCATATCCTGTACTATTTGTTGAGTGTTATATTACATAAGGTTATATGTGTTTCATATCATGAGCATGTAGTTAGAATCCTACATCACATTTGGCATGAACCTTTCACACATTTAGAATTTGAAGGGTTAGAAAATGGAATTTTAAAGGAAAAGGTTAAAGTTTTGAAAATGTTAAAGTTTTCGGAAAGGAGTGTAAACCTAGCCACAAAAGATGTGAGTGGGAAATGGGGCGTAAGGGACCGGCGCACCCGACCCTACCCTCTTGGAGGGTAGGTAAGAATCTAATGTTCACCTCCTTGAAGGTGAAAGTATGGAAGTCAAAAGAGTGAAATTTTAACCGTTTTGCGGTTCTACTGGTAGGAATGGAATTGGGTTCCAAATAAGATGGCCCACTGCAGAGCTTAGTGGCAAGGCGTTACACTCTAGTGAGCTCACGAATGAAAGGAAATGGAATGTTTTACTGTAAATGAATTTTGAAGGAAATGTTTTGTAATGAGATTTTGAAAAAAGGAATGTTTGGAAAGTAGTTTTTATTTAAAGGCGAAATTTTATAATTTCATGACATGTAGGACAGGTTGATGCATTCATGCATTGAGGTTACTTACTCGGCTTTTTAGCTCATTTCTTTTCCTAATATTTCATTGCAAATGATATGTAACCAGATGGGACAAGGAGGTCACTTGTGGGCGAGCTATGATACCTGGGAACTGGTTTTCAACTTATTTTATGTAATAGGATAATTATGTTATTTTTGAATGGTTTAAATTCTTGAGGCTTCCACTATTTTCATTTTGAATAAATGTTGGGATAGTGAGGATTTGTTAAAATGTATTTTTGACTCCTTTGGGTATTGTTGAGTTTTAAATAGATAGTTGATTATTTTCGAGTGAAATGATGTAACATTCCCAGCTTAGGAAGGTTCCTAATCTGGGGGTATTACAGAAAATGAGATTTTATAATTCATGACATGTATGGCATGTTCATGCATTCATGCATGAGATTTACTTATTGGGCTTTATAGCTCATTCCATTTCTCTCATTTTGCATTTTAGGTGAAATGTAGCCAGATAGTGTGAGGAGGTGGCTTGTGGGCAAATCATAATACCCCGAAGTTAATGTGAATGAATATTATGGATTAAGATGGTTATATTAAGTATTACTATTTGATTTAAATTCATTTGAGCTTCCGCAAATTCGTGTTAGTGAGTAAATGGTAACATTTTCGGGTCAGGATAAAGGTTCCTAATCTGGGGTGTGACAAGGCTTCTCTTGGGATAACTCTTGTAACACCCTCAAATTAAGAACTGTCGTAAGTTAAGAGTATTACTGACCTTACTCATAATTATATCAACTATTGTAGGAAACAAAAGAGATCTGAATACTTGTCTAAAAAAATTTATAAAAATTTCGGCAGAGTTTCCTCTGTAATTTTAACAATTACCCCCTGTATACAATCAAAAGGTTCTCAAACATTTTCAATACCCATAAACAACATGCATTCCAATATAAATAAATAGAGTATTCCAACAATCTTCTACTAACTTAACATTTAGCAAAATTGAAATTTTTGGAACCTGAAAGAATTTAAAGCATGAATAGTTAAATCAATAAAGAAATATCTTAAACAAGACATAAAACTCTCTAATCAACCATTTATCTTATTCACTCAAATTTATTTAAATAATGCTTCGGGGCATCAAGGCTTGCCCACAAGTGACCTTCACGCACTATCTAGCTACATATCACCTGAAATGCAGAATGAAGAAAATGGAATGAGTTATAAAGCTCAATAAAAAAATCCCATGCATGAATGTATGTTAAATGCAATATATATTATGAATTCATAGTTCACTTCCTCAATAAAACTTTCTAATTACTTTCATAAAACTTCCATTTCAAAATGTAAGAACCTTGTAAAATCTTTCCATTTCAATAAAGTCGTGAGCTCAGTTAGTGTAACGCCGAGCCATTAAGCTTTCAGTGGGCCCTTATTCTTTGGAACCCGATCACATTTCCTACCGGTGGAACTGCGATATGGTTAACATCACTTAACTTTTCCTTTCATCTTTTCACCTCACAAGAGGTGAACGTTACTTATCTCCCTACTCTACAAGAGGGTTGGGTCGGGTATGCCGGTCCCCCAYACCCMATTTCCYRCTCACATCTTTCATGGCTAGGTTTACACACGTTTTCAAAATCTTAACATTTTCCTGATAATCATTCATTTATAAAATTTCATTTCCTTTCAAATTTTATTCCCTAAACCATTCGCTTTCTAAATGTACGGATGGCTCATGCCAAGAATGATGTAGAATACTATAACTACATGCCCATGACATGAACTATATAAATCCGTATTTAAACACCATTCAACATAATAACAGTATGAAATATATATCACATGAAATAATTCAACACAATCATAAAACATTCCATAACATAATCCAATATAATCACCACATAACACACAACGGAATAGTAGGTGGGTATGGGGATTTACTTATTTGGAGTCTTTTACCTTAAAATTCTTATTTAAATTGCAAAGCGGAGTCCTTTGATCGCTCTTAACATCAATGTGCTCAAAAATGACCTAATTATGATTACAAAAGAAAGTCCATTCAATACAATTGTCCTAACTTAAATACTTAACGTTTATTCCATGAACATCATTTGCCAATTTTAATTCGTACTTGATTCCCACATCACCAAACTATCACATTCTCAAAGGTACAACTTATTTCATAACTTTTTACTCTCTCTACAATTGATAATGGTAATACCAAAAACAAAACATTTTTAAGTCAAAACACATTCTTTGTACAATTTAAACTCATTCTTAGATCAAGTATTAAACCTAATCTATGTTCTCCCACAATTTCACTATAGGACATAATTACATGAGTCATCAAATTCCAAAATCGAATAACAATATTTTCACCTTTAAATTGACTAACTTTAAGTGTCGCGGAAGTGGCGTTGCACTTCGGGCGTGTGCTCAGGCAGCACACATGCAACAGCCCTGGTCCGGCAAGGTGCCTGGTCGCCTGGGAGTCTAGGCGCCTGCAACCCTTACCAGTTCAGGCCGAAAACCTACCGATCGAAATAGGAATAGAGACTGGACGGGATCGAATAGCACCGATCCAGCAGAAGAGGGCGGTGTCTCTGTGCTTTAGTGGATCTAATAGGCATGGATCTGGTTGACGGCTTGGTCGGCAATGGCACGGGCCACGGATCCGCCGATCTAAAACCCAAGAGAGAGAGAGAGAGAGAGAGAGCTGGAGATGGTCTGGCTCAACGGACACGAGCGGCCTCCTGGAGTGTGGCAACCCACAGCGGCGTAACTAGAAGGGGCAGTGAGCAGTCGAGGATGGAACGACGAACAACAGTAGGAGTAAGGCCTCGCTGTGTGAACAGTAGTCGCACTGTAGAGCTTCTCCGAGCCGCTACAGATCTGATGCGAGCAGATCTGGTGCCCAAGCCTGACTAGTGACGAGATCTGGTTCGAGCGATCGTGAGGAGAGACGATAACTTCTCCAGAGCAACAAGACGGTTCGAACTATGCAGTAGCGATGGATTGATGGCACAATGGCGCAGAAATGGGATCGCTACAAGAAATCCCGTTGAGCAACAACCGGCCAGACCACAATCAATTGCGAAAGGCGATGAGTGACATCGACGACAATGATCGGTATGGCGTGGCAGAAGGAAAGAAAAGGCAGCGCAAGCAGCGGGAAGGATTTGGGGAAGGGTAGATGGCGTTAAACCCATTTAGGTTTTTTTTTAATTAATTTTTGAACTTGGGTTGTAACCCAACCCTTTGGGTCTCCCCATTCCATAACCAATCCAGTCTATTAAATTAAATTCTACGGACTTTCCTTTCGGTAAAAATCTAGTTTCCGAAGGAGAAACGAATAAGCCTAACAAGTCAAGCCACTAACCAACCAAGGACACTATTTGATTTACACGATAATCCCATACTTATTAAATATATGATAAAATAATAACCACATAGAAAATTATCCAACCCTAGTTGGCAGACATATTCATATGACCATATAAAATTCATAAAAATTAAAATCTTGGGTATTACAACTCTGCTAGCTAGAAAGGGTCCCTCAGCTCGTCGAGCACTTTTTAAATTCAGGGTCATTAGGTGTAATAGACAAAAATGTTCTCCAYACCGTATCGCCTTCCTGGAATATTTTAGCTGGGACTTGCCGATTGTATGCCTTGGCCACTTTTTGTTTATGCCTCAGTATGTGTTCAAAAGCCATCCACCTATCCTCATTTATCTGATCCAGCTCGATTAATAGGATTGGTAATAAACAGCTATTGGTATGCCACGCTGGAAGGCTACCCGAGCCAATCGTATAGTGAGTTCTACTGAAAGGACTGAGTCTCTCCCATACATCAACGATAAGGTGTAAATCCTGTGGCCGTTTTAGGGGAATTCTTGTATGCCCAAAGTACTTCATGCAATACTTTGTGCCACCTCTTGGGTTTATCTTCAATAGCCTTTTTCACCATATTGGTAAGTACCTATTGGTTGCTTCTGCTTACCCATTAATTTGGGCATAGTAAGGGGTTGAGTTTATAAGCTTGATTTTAAACTGTTCGGCAAAAGCAGCCACCTTATCTCTGGTAAAGAATGATAGGTACTTCTTTGTCTTCCTCATAGTCTAAGATAATGAAATCAATTGGGAATATGAACTTGTCTACTTTTATCAACACATCCTCAATTTTTCCTCAGGATAAGCAAGTGATTTGTCAGCTAACTGAAGATTGACTGTGGTGAGTCTGACTTCTCCCACTCTAAGCTTTCTAAACACTGACATGGGCATCAAATTGATGCTAGAACCAAGGTCACATAGAGCTCTCCCACTGTAAGTGTTTCTAATCGTACATGGAATGGTGAAGCTACCGGGATCTTTTAACTTCCGAGGTAACTTATTCGGTAATATAGAGCTCCACTCTTTAGTTAATGCCACAGTCTCATACTCTTCCAATCTCCTTTTCTTGGTCAACATGTCCTTCGTGAATTTCACATAATTAGGCATTTGTTCAAAAGCTTCTACAAGTGGAATATTAATATGAAGTTGCTTCAAGACATCTAGAAACTTGTTGAATTGTTTATCTTCTTGCTTTTTCTGAAATTGCTGAGGAAATGGAAGCTTTTGGTGGATTGGTTGCTGTTTTGTCCTCTCTAGCAGTAATGCACAGCATCARAATTTTCTGCATCAACTTCATCTTGCCTTGGACCAATGTCTACTACAATTTCAGGCTCTTTTTCAGTTTTTTTATCTTCTCTTTCCCTTGGAACTTTCTTTTATTGATGAGATTCACCCAACTCTTTACCACTTTTCAAGGTGATAGCCTTGCAATGCTCCTTACTGTCTCTCTTGGGGGTTTCCATATCATTAGGAAGAGCACCATAAGGTCTATTGTTCAAAGCATTTGCAAGCTATCCCATTTGGTTCTTCAAGTTCCTAAGGGATATAGTATGGCTTTGAATGACTCAATCTTATCTTTGAATAGCTATTTCATTCTTGGCCATAAATTCCTTGAGGAGTCTTTCAAGAGAGCTGTTTTGGTCAATAGTTTGCCCCCCATTTTACTGATTTTGTTTCTGAAATCCAAATGGTCCAGGAGGTCTAAACTGCTGCCCTTGTGCCTTGTTACTTCCTTGCTACCCATGAAAAATTAGGGTGATTTATCCATCCCAGATTGTATGTGCTGGAGTAGGGATTATTGTTCTTGTTAAACTCTCCTCCCACATAACATACAGATTTTGGATTCGAGGGACAACTCTCAAAAGAGTGCCCCTTTCCACAATACACGCAAGAAGGCAATAAGAATGATAGCATAGATGTGTGCTGTCCTAACAAAGGCTGTTGTCCCATAGATAACTCTGACTATACTTCATAGACTTCAACATATTCAGGAGGGAAGTTACCTCAGCTGCAAGAGAAGTCACTGCATCAAGCTCGCGGATTCTTGCACTTTCCTTGCTGATAAAGGTGCTGTCGATGCATTTCTAGCTGTTGGCCGCTGAAAGCTATTGCTGGCAATCCTTTCTAATATCTCAAAAGCTTCATTATATGATTTGTTAAGCAATGCTCCATGTATTGTGGGCTTAATCTATTATAGAAGGTTTCCATTTGGATCCAATAAGAGATCCCATGATGTTGATGGACATTTCCTTAAAAGCTTCTTGAACCTTTCCCATGCTTCATAAAAATTCTCATCACCATACTGGTCAAAAGCTAAAATATAGTTCCTTAGTTCCATGCCAAATCACTCCATGAAGTAACTGAGTGAGGGGTTAAAGTGTTTAGCCAATCTCGAGCTCTGTCCCTCAATGAATATGGGAAAAGTTTGACTCGAAGAGCTTCCTTACTGACCCCTTGCAACTAAAAAGCATCACTCAATTCCAAGAATAGACGAACGTGCTAATGAGGGTCCTTTTGTAGCCATCCCACTARACTGCCCTACTGTCTGAAGCATCTGAAACATAATCGGYTTTAGTTCAAAGTGTTAAGCTTGGATAAGAGGCCTCACTATGCCTGGTTGAAGATCATCTAGCATAGGTACTGCGTAATCCCTGATGGATCTATTTTTGTCATCAGCCATAACTCCAGCATTCCTTTCTGCATTCGATCTGGCGATCAATGCTGTAGCTTTCTGCCCTACAACCATTGCCACGGCGTTCCCTATAGCATTGAGTTCTTCATTCATAGCCAGTAAATTTTCTTGTTCTCTTCCAGCCATTTCTCTTCTTCTTTTACTAACACTTGCACATTATCTTCTTCTCCTAAAACGAAAAGTTCTTTCTAGTTTAGGATCAAATTGATACGTGTTATCGTCTTCAGACATTCATGGGAGAAAATTTAACTGTCAAGAACTAGAATAAAGAATAAGAATATAGGATAGGAATAAGAATAATAAAAGCAATAGAAATTCAAATATCACTCAAACACAAAAACAGTCTCCAACAACGCACCAAAAACTTGTTAGATAAAACCGCATACACAATAACGCTTTATTTATGCAAGTATACACGGTCCACAAGTGATATAGAGTGAATAAGAGTATCGTCCCACAAAGATTGTTGGTTCAAAGGTGATGGTTCAAATTCTTAATAAAATCAATTAGTTATTGGTTGTCACGAAAATAAAGTAAAATAAACTAGAATTATTCAATCACAATAATCTCGAAATAATCATAGTAATCGCATAAATGATATGATCAAGAGCTTAAAAGTGAGTTAGAGTTAAGAATCACATATGTACTAATGTCCAAAAAGTCAAAATATCAATACTGTAGACGGGTTGCAGCAATGACTTCTAAGCAAATGCCACATCAGAGGTTTACCTATAATATCAATGCTGCAGATCAGCTGTAGCAATTACTTCTGAGCAAATGCTATAGCAAAGTTTTGATACAACATCAATGCTACAGATGGGCTATAGCATTGACTTCTGAGCAATGCTACAGCAAATGTTTAGCTACAGTAGAAATCCAAATCGAGACAGAAATGATACCAGTCAGAGTTACTTAGCTCAAGGAACTTGAATAAAGTTCACGTCTCATATGATCTTATGGGTGGAATATGAATGTCTCCAATATTCTATGGTCTCCTTAAGATATTAAACCTTATTCAAGATAACCAAACCCACATCTACTCAAGTTTTCTACCTCTTTTACTACCTTTCGGAGTTCAAGAGACTCACACAAATACTATTCATGGCTAATAAAACAGTGAATGTAAATGACATATAATGTTGAGCAAAGCATTTATAAAGAGGAAGCCTTGCTCAAATCATTCAAGTAGACATTAAATACATAGGTTCATCAAAACTCTAATTTCTAAAAAGTTAGTTTATATTCTTGGGTGAAATGAAATACAAGATGTGATAGATTAACATTTGAAATGCATCTTGAAATAATACTAAGAGAAGGAGAAACAAAGCCCAAAGAGGTTGATGAAGTCCAATGGTAAAGGCTTCCTTGAAGTCTTCTTCTTCTTCTTCTTCCAAGCTTCGCTCCTTTTTAGCCCTCTTTCTCTCTCCTCTTTTCTCTCCTTTTTGTTTCTTGCTATGAAATCCTAATCTCTCCTCCTTTCAGCCTTGCTCTTCTTATCTCCTGAAGCTTACCTTAGAAGCTTGGCAAAAAGGTATCATAAGCACTTTTTACTTTTTAACTTTTTACTTTTTGACTTTTTGCTCTTTAGCTTTTTACCTCCAGAAATGATTATCTCCTATATCCAATGATGACTTTTCTTTTCTTAACTTTCTTTCTTTGAATAAAACATTCCTTTTTGCTCGTAACACTCAGTGATGCTGCGTTGCATTTTTAAGCCATTGCTATTGTAATACCTGAGATTTCTTTTTATGGATTTTTGTTTGGTCATGTGAATTTGTGTGCCAACTAGGGTTGGATAATTTTCTATGTGGTTAATGTTTTAATTGCACGTTAATAAGTGCGAAATTATCGTGCTTGTAGGATTAGGGCCCTTGGTTGGCTAGAGGCTCGACTTGTTGGGTTTATTCGTTTTATTTGAAAAACTAGATTTTTATCAAAAGAAAAGCCCGTATAATCTAATTTAATGGATTAGATTAGTTATGTAATGGGAAGGCCCGAAAGGTTTAGGTTATGGGCTAAAATATAAAAAATTAAAAATTAAAAAAAAGAAAAGGAGAAGAAACCCTAAGTCTTCTTCTTCCTCCCCATATGTCGCCATCATCCTCACAAYCACCACCACTCCTTTCGCCCGCACTCGCCGCCTCCTTTCTCCTTCTGTCTATCCAACCCTGTTCGTCGTGGCCTTCCTCCTCTTCTCTCTTTCTTCTCACCTCTTTCTCCCTTCTCTTCCTCTGCTTGCCAATATCGCTGCCTGAAGCTTGCGATATCACCGTTCAAATCCATCATCTCTTCTCCTTTGCACATGTGGTCAGTCGAACCTGATAGCTGCCGGAAGCTTACAACTTCATCGTTCAGATTCGCTCGGGATCTCTTGCCCACGTCGGTGCTGGGAGACATCCCCGCTTGCAGCACGCATTCGGGTGACTCATCAATCTCCAATGCTCCGAGCCTCAACCAGATTTCGAAGATGCTCACGACACTAACGGACGCGACTCGACCGGAGTTTTCTTGGCTGCCCAAATCTGTCTTCCTCTACCCTTGATCTTGCTAGCTCGCGCTCGGATTGATCAGGTCTGAAGTCGATATTAGCGTGAAGCTCCCAGATCCGTGCATCTTGCCTACTGCTCGGATACTCTGCCGCATGGCCACCCTTTCTGTCTTACCTCCTGCCGATCGTCGCTTAACCAGATCTGCCTTCATCTTCTTCTTTTCCTCCTCTGCTCAACGGTTTTGCCAAGATAGAGGAAGGACAGTGCTCGGCTGCTTGACGAAGCGGAACCCGTTCGGATCTGTTCTTCCTTGACCAGATCTGTGCGAGTCTTACCGCTGCTCTGATGCTCTGTCGCATGGCCAACCAGCTCCTTACCAGCCGTCCTTTACCCAGATCTGATCACTATCGTCAGTAGATTTCAACCACTCACCAGAAGCCTTGCCGAAATCAGGTGTGGAGTAGGCTGTTGCTAGGTTTAGCCTGGCTGGTCGCCAGTTTTGAGAGTGCCCAGCAACATGCGCTAGCGAGTCCCAGCACCCGGACGCCCAGACTCCTAGGGCTGTTGCGCACCCACTAGAACGCATTCCCGAGAACCCAATACCACTCCCGCAACACTTGGACTTTGTGGACTCAAAAGCTCAAAATATTATTAATTAATATTAAAATTTATGACTTGTGAAATTGTTTCCTAAGGTAAAATTGTTGGAGAACATAGATTAGGTTTAATACCCGAGCGAAGGAGTTTAAATTGTACCCTTAAAAGACGTGATAATTGGTAATGTGGGAAGTAAGTATGGATTAATAATTGGCAAATGACACTGTTGGAATAAACCCTGAATATCTAAGTTGGGACAATCGTACTAAACGGATTTTCCTTCTGTAATCAAAATTAGGTCGTTTCGAGTGCCTTAATGTTGAGAACGGTCAAAGGATTTCACATCACAATTCAAATAAGAAACCTTTAACGTAAAGGACTCTGGGTAAGTAAATTCTCACATTCTCATAAACATATCTGTGTTGTGGCTATAATTAAATTGCTCTTAGGTGAATTGAATGCGTATTGAATCTGAGTTCTACGTAAATAAATTCTCACATTTCATTAACGTTTATGAATGAATGTATCTAAATTCCTTTAGGTGGATTAATGTGTTGTATATGAGATTCTATGCAAGTAAACCCCTATAACTACCTATCTCTTTTGTTGTGTGTTATGTGGTGGCAGTATGGGATTATGTTATGAAATGTGTTGATTGTGTGGAATGTTTTTACGTGTTTCATATCTTCTACCAATATTATGTCGAATGGCATGTTAATTACAGTTATATGCACTTCATGTCATAGGCATGTAGTTAGTGTTCTACATCATTCTTGGCATGAGCCATTCATAAATTTAAAAAGTGAATGGTTTAGGAAATGAAATTTTGAAAGGGAATGTATTTTATAAATTGTAATATGTTCAAGAAAAGGTTAAAGTTTTCAAAAAGGAGTATAAACCTAGCCATGTAAGATATGAGTGAAAAATGGGGCGTCGGGGACCAATGCACCTGACCCGACACTCTGGGAGGATAGGCAATGATTCACCTCTAGGAGGTGAAGAGATGAAAGGAAAAGTAAAGGAATGTTAACCGCTCTGCAGCACTACTGGTAGGAATGTAATCGGGTTCCAAATAACTATGGCTCACTGCAGAGCTTAATGGTTAGGCGTTACATTCTAGTGAGCTCACGAATGTAATGAAATGAAAGGTTTTACAAAGTTCTTGCATTTTGAAAGGAAAGTTTTTATAGAAAAGTTATACAAGAAAATGATTTAAAATTTTTCATTTGGAAAAATGAGGTTTTATAATTCATCACATGTAGGGCATGTTCATGCATTCATGCATGAGATTTGCTTACTGAGCTTTATAGCTCATTCCATTTCTCTCGTTTGCATTTCAGGTGATGTGTAGCCAGATGATGCGAGGAGGTCGCTTGTGGGCAAACCAAGATACCCTGAAGTTATTTTAAATAAATGTTATTTATAAGATGGTTGTTGACTAGAATGGTTTTTGCTTATTATTAAGTATTTCTTATTTGGTTTAAATTCTTTTGGGTTTTCACAAATTCGTGTCAGTGAGTAAATTGTGACATTCCCGGGTTAGGATAAAGTTTCTTAATATGGCGGTGTTACAGCTATCCATTGTACAACATTGAGTGAATCTTCACTTGTTCATTATGTGACCTTCTCTTTTACTTATAGAATCCTTTTTCCTATAAATAGAGTATTTAATCTTAGCAATTGCACGTGAATTCTATAATTTCACACTTTTGCACAATTAAAGTCACTTGGTTGATTATAGGCAATATTCAGGGTAAAATAGTACGAAGTCTTACTTCATCATATTAAAAGGGGTGAAAACATGCATATCATCACTAGTAAAATCAATAGTTTCCTACTCACATCAGTACCTTGATGCATACTGGGCCAAATTATTGGCTTCCCGATTCTCTTATCTGGGTAAGGGCATGAGTATCACATCGATAAACTTCCCAGCAGGGATTGAGCCTCCTGTTATATGCCGATCAAATTGGTGTTCATAGACCTGTATTCTCCTCCTAACTGCTGAATGACTAGTTGAGAGTCTCCAATAATTTGTATGGCTTGAGCTTTAATGGATACCAGTGATCGTAACCCTTAAATCAAAGCCTTGTATTAGGCTTGGTTATTGGAACAATCATTCTCCAATTTGAACATAAAGTTTCCCTTGAGGCCTACTGGGTTGATAACCGTGATGCTAGCCCCTGCCCCTAGGTTGTTTCGGGATCTATCAAATGTCAACCTCTAGGGTTTAACCTCTACGTATTTTTGTGTTTTTGCCCATGGATTAGCTATATCATTACAAGGATGCTTAGCTAGGAAATCAGCTATGGCCTTCCCTTTGACGTCTCTTAAAGACATATATTTAGCAAGAGAGYTGCTAACTTTACCGCTTATTTCATCAAACGGCCTTGTAGGACAGGCTTATTCAAGAGAAAACATACCAGATCTGCCTTGCAGATAACATTAACCTCTAGCAGTAGCAACTAATATTATAATTTGGTATAGGTATGAAAAAGTGAGAGGTATAATTTCTCAATGGAAGAATACCTAGATTCCGCATCATTGAGGGATCAGTTGAGATAGTACATGGCTCTCTCGACTCCTTCAATGTCATCTTGAGCTAATAAGCAGCCGATTAAAGTGTCAGCAAACGATACATAAAGTTTCATCGATTTATCATTTTGAGCCGGAACTATTGTTTGATCTGTCAAATGCCTCCTATTGTTCTGCCCCCCATGTGAATGTTTTGGCTAGTCGCAATTTCATAAAGGGTGAGAAAACTTTGAGTTTCCCAGCTAAATTTGCCAAAAAAAATGCCTCAGAGACTTTGTTTTACCAATTGGACTTTGTAACTCATTCTTGTTCCCCGGGGTCTTGCTTCTGATATCGCCTTGACTGGAATCTACCTCAATTCCTCTCTCATGTACTAAAAAAATGCAAGAAATGTCTAGTTGATACTCCAAAGACACACTTCATCGAGTTCATCTTCAAATGTCTGGCAGCATCCTTAGGAAGGATTTTTCCAAATCGACTAGATGTTATGAGAAAGTGGCCAATTTAACCACTAGGTTATCGATATCAATCTCCATGATTTGCCGATCATATCGTGGAAAATCATGTTCATGGTTCTCTGCAACGTACCTCCGGCATTCTTTAGGTACGTTATTCTCAACTATAAACACCTAACTATAACCATAGTAGCCATCTATGAAGTTGGGGAACCCATTTTTTGCGACTGAATCGACCAAAATATCCTCCTGAGGCTTGGCATACTCATCTTTAGGTGTGGCTAGTTTAGATGTCTAAAGTCGATACATACCCTAACTTGTCCATTTTTCTTTATGACCAGCACAATCCCATTCTGCATATTTGGTCATCCGAATGAATCTGCAATGCAAGAGTTGTTCTACTTCTTTTTTTACCTTCGGGAAAATAGCTGGGTTGAATCTCCTAGCTGGCTGTTTGTGAGGTTTGAATCCTTCCTTAATTAGCAGATGATGCTCAACCACCCTTCCATCCAAATCGAGCATTTCATGGTAACCCCAAGTAAAAAACTCCCTGTAAAATTGGAATCTCTAGACTTGTATAAACTGAACTAGAATTAGAATTCCTAAACTTAAGAATCCCCTCCCAATCATTACGAGCATAGTCTATATAATTATTATTTATACGAGCATAATCTTTTTTACTAATTTTAATTTTTTAGATATTTTWATTAATTTTTARTTACAATATTTTCGATTTGACGTCACCAAATATATGAGTTACGAGATCGAAGGTTTTGTTAAWTTTTTAATTGCTTAATTATTTTATCTATGATATTTGTTTCACAAGAATTTAAATCTTTTTCAAAAAAATAGAAACATAGATCAAAATCCTTCGAGCCTTTTGATCCACATTTAATCAAAATAATGAACATTTAAGACTTCTTGAAGGATGGTTAAGACTACAATTATATCTCTTAATTTTGCACATCTTGTGGTCTTCGCCTTGGATATAAAACTTTTGGGTAAGTTCATATATAGATATAAAAGTAAAAATATAAGGTCCAAAGATTYGAGAAGGAACGTGTTAATATTTAATTGAGTTATCTTTACTTCACAATTTTGTTGAACATCTTCTTCAAATTCAAACTATAACTTGTAGGTAAACATAACTTTATTTTAATTTTTTGCAAACAAATATTTCTTATACATAATTTATTAATTTTTTTAAGTGAAAAATGAATTTGATCTCATAAACCATCAATATGGTAACTACTAAAATGCTAAAATTATTTTCATTTTAAAAATTAAACTATTTAAACAATCAAAATTTTAGTTAATGTTGTAAACAATTATTGTTGAATAACTTTCCTACCCTTAAAACCCTAGAAGCGTTAGGGTTTAATCTCTATAAATAGAAGGGTTTGATTCACATCAAGCTTAATGAACAATCTACTAGTCTCTCTTTACCTCTCTTTAACTCTCTTCTTCTCCTTTTCCTTCTCAGTTTATAACACGTTATTAGCACAAACATGAGTCTTTGCCGGATCTGATTGAACATAAGTCTTTACCAGATCTGATTGATACAAATCTCTATTTTCGACCTTTGAATCTCTACAAGGTTAGTGTCATAATTATCGTATAATTTACTTTCGTATTCTGCTTCAAATTAATTGAAGTACGCAATAGATAAAATCTATGTGGTGTTTGTTTTAGTACTAATTTGCTAAGTATTAGTGCTTGTTTTATATGTTGAGTGTATATGGTTGAATTRACATGTATTAGTGCTTGTTTTATATGTTGAGTGTATATGGTTGAATTGACATGTGTATTTTGTTTCTTCATCTGAGTTTTAGTTGCTTTTGACATCTATCTCATCGTCATTTCCCATGTGTTTAAGAAAATATAATATACATATCGTTTTGCTTATGACATGACCATGCTCATCAACCAATGCCTCCACTGTTTTCTTTCTTCTTAACATTCGTTGGAAGCCTATTATATTGGTACCATACTTATCTTCTGTTTCTGGTTATACCGTTTCTTTTACTATTGGCCCCTAAATATTTTTGATTTATATGTCTTTATATTAATGCTTGTAAAAAATATTGTTTGTTGCATGTTAATATCATATATTTTTATTAGTATCAGTATATATTCTTTATATTCAATTCATTACATTGTATTTTACTTTTATTTATTTTATCCAATGATTTTAACATCAATATTCTTGAAGAATATTCAACTACTACTCCTAAAGTAGTAATAGTATAAATGATTTAAGATTACATATCTTTTAAGAACATCATTTTATATTCGTGAAGAATATTAAACAATTATTTTAAATTAATTTTATTTACTCTTGCAGAGTATATCATAGTCAAACGTCACCCTAAATTGATTTTATTTGCTCTTGAAGAGCTAAATAGTAATATTTCCGAAGAATATTGAACTATTACTTATGAAGTAGTAATAATCTAAATTTACATTCTTTGCTCTTGAAGAGTTTGATATTGTAATTTTAATATTCTTGAATGATATTAAATTATTATTTTAAATTAACATTATACTCGTAAAAGTTTATGACAATCTAAATATTTCTGAAGAATATTGAATTATTATCCTAAATTGTTATTATATACTCTTGAATGGTATATCATAATCTAAATATTCCTGGAGAATATTGAACTATTGCTTTAAATTAATTTATACATAAGTTAATATTATCTACTTCAAAGGGTATATTCCAATCTAAGTATTCTTGATGAATATAAACTATTATTCTTGAAGTAATAATAGGCTGAAATAATTATTCTATTAATATATTATTACTGTGCTCTTGAARTAGCACTTGTTTTGAGAAAAGTGAATTACTTCAGTGATATAATATATAATTCCTGAAGGAATGCATACAAATATATGTCATGTTGACATAGATTACTTTGGTATTACTCTACATCATTCGAACATATATTATTCCTTATTCTTATTATAGAACTATACACATGGTAAATACTACTTAATTTGAAATCACTACACTTAACATATCTGATGTAATACCCGAGATTTATTTTTTATGAATTTTTGTTTGCTCGTGCGAATTTGTGAGCCAACTAGGATTGAATGAATTTCTATGTGGTTGTTATTTCAATAAGTATGGAATTTTCTTATCTATCGGATTAAGGTCCTTAGTTAGTTAGAGACTCGACTAGTGGGCCTATTCGTTTTTCAATCGGAAGTTAGACTTTTATCAAAAGAAAGCCTATTGAATTTAATTTAAGGATTTGGGTTAGTTATGGATGGGAAGGCCAGAAATTTATAAAAAAACTGAAAAAAAGAAAAGAAAAAAAGAAAAAAAGAAAAAAGAAAAACTAAAAACCCATTCGTCTTCTTCCCCATTATGCCGCCGTTGCCTACTCCCAAGAAAACCCTAACCACGCCGCCCCATTCCCGAAATTCCTCCCTGCGGCACACACGCCGTCTCTCTCTCTGCTAGCCAATATCGCTGCCTGAAGCTTGCGATATCATGGTTCAAATCCGCCATCTCTTCTCCTTTGCACGTGTGGTTGGTCGAACCTAATAGCTGCTGGAAGCTTACAACTTCGCCGTTCAGTTCTGCTCGAGATATCTTACCCACACCGGTTGACTTATCAGTCTTCAATGCTCGGAGCTGCAACCAGATTTCGGAGCTGCTAAGAGGCCAACGGACGCGAATCGACTGGAGTTTTCTCGGCTGCCCAGATCTGTCTTCGTCTGCCCTTGATCCTTGCTAGCTGGCACTTAGATCGATCGGGTCTAAAGTCGATGCTGGCGTGAAGCCCCCAGATCCGTGCGTGTTTTGTCCGTCACTCAGATGTTCTATCGAGTAGCCAGCCTTTCTGTTTTGCCTCCTGCTGATTGTCACTCAGCCRGATCTGCCTTCATCTTTTTCTTCTTCTTCTCTGCTCAACGGTTTCGCCAGGACAAAGGAAAGATAGTGCTCGGCCGCTCGACGCAGCAGAGCCCGTCCAGATCTGTTCTTTCTTGACTAGATCTGTGCGCATCTTGCCGCACGGCCAGCCAACCCCTTGTYGGCTGTCGCTCTACCCAGATCTGATCACCATCGTCAGTAGATTTCAACCACTCGCCGAAAGCCTTGCCGGAATCAGGTGTAGTGTAGACTGTTGCTGGGTTTTTGATGGCAGTCCGCCAGTTCTGGGAGTGCCGAGCAACAGGCGCCAACGCCCAGATGCCCAGACGCCCAAGACTGTTGCGCGCGGCGCTTGAGCGCACACCCTAGAATCCAATACCACTTCCGAGACACTTAGATTTTTGTGAACTTAAAAGGTGAAAACATTATTATCTGATATTAGAATTTATGACCTAAGAAATTATATCCTAAAGTAAAATTGTGGGAGAACATAGATCAGGTTTAATACCTGAGCTAGGGAGTTGAGATTGTACAGTTAAAAATGTCATAATTGGTAATTTGGGAGCTAAGCATGGATTAATAATTGGTAAATGACATTGTTGAAATAAACACTGAATATCTAAGTTGGGACAGTCGTACTAAATGGACTTTCCTTCTGTAATCAAGACTAGGTCGTTTCGAGTGCCTTTACATTGAGAACAGTCRAGGAATTTCACTTTTCAATTCAAATAAGAAACCTTAAATGTAAAGGACTCGGGGTAAGTAAATTCTCACATTCTCATTAATGTATATGTGTTGTTGTTATAATTAAATTGCTCATAGGTGAATTGAATGTGTATTGAATCTGAGTTCTARGTAAGTAAATTCTCACATTCTCATTAACGTATATGTGTTATGGTTATAATTAAATTGTTCTTAGGTGAATTGAATGTGTATTGGATCTGAGTTCTATGTAAGTAAATTTTGATATTTCATTGATACATATTAATGGATGTATCTGAATTCCTTTAGGTGGATTAATGTGTTGTATATGAGATTCTATGCAAGTAAATCCCTATACCCGCCTATCTCTATTGTTGTGTGTTATGTGGTGGCGGTATTGGATTATGTTATGAAATATGTTTTTTGTGTGAAATGTTTTTACGTGTTTCATATCTTGTACCATTATTATGTCGAATGGCATGTTAATTACAGTTGTATGCATTTCATGTCATGGGTATGTAGTTAGTATTCTACATCATTCCTGGCATGAGCCATTCATACATTTAGAAAGTGAATGGTTTAGGAAATGAAAATTTGAAAGGGAATGTATTTTATAAATTGTAACATGTTCAAAAAAATGTTAAAGTTTTCGAAAAGGAGTCTAAACCAAGCCATGAAAGATGTGAGTGGGAAATGGGGCGTCGAGGAYCGACGCACCCGAACCTACCTTCTGGGAGGGTAGGTAATGATTCACCTTGGGGAGGTGAAGAGATGAAAGGAAAAGTAAAGGAATGTTAAACGCTTTGCGGTACTACCGGTAGGAATGTAACTGGGTTCCAAATAATAATGGCCTACTGTAGAGCTTAATGACTAGGCGTTACACTAGTGAGCTCATAAAAGTAATGAAATGGAAGGTTTTTACAAGTTATAAGTTTTGAAAGGAAAGATTTTATGGAAAGGTTATACAAGAAAATGATTTGAAAGTTTTCATTAAGAAAGTGAGATTTTATAATTCATGAGATATAAGGCATGTTCATGCATTCATGCATGAGATTTACTTACTGGGCTTTATAACTCATTCCATTTCTCTCATTTGCATTTCAGATGATGTGTAGCCAGATGGTGCAAGGAGGTTGCTTGTGGCAAATCAAGATACCTTGAAGTATATTCTAAATAAATTTTATTGAATAAGATAGATAGTTAATTGTCTAGAATGATTTTTGCATATCATTAGAATATTTCTTATTTAGTTTAGCTGATTGTGTTTTAAATTCTTTTAGGTTCTTCAAATTTCAGTTTGAATAATTGTTGGGTTGGTAAAGGATTTGTTGGAGCACATTACTCTTTACGTTGAATGTTTATTTGGGTTGAAGTGTATGTTGTGAATGAGTGTTTGAAAATGTTGAGAACTTTTTGAATGTATGCAGGGGGTAGTTATCGAAATTACAAAGGAAACTCTATCGAATTTTTATAAAATCTTTGACAAGGGTTAAGACTTCTTTTAGTTCCTATAGTACTTGATTGTTCTATGAGTAATGTAATGTAATATTCTCAACTTATGACAGTTCCTAATTTGGGGGTGTTACACATGACAAGAATTATTTGTCATAGGCTYCTAATGCTAAAATCCACCTTAAAGGATTTTCCTTCACCATCACCTTTACAAATGAGAGTATGCACCTCTCACACAACCAATATATAATGGATCTCTATCAAAAAAAAGATCAAGAAAAAGGGGGAGTGGAGATAAATTCTTGATTTTGACGAACCAGTTGATACGGTTTACTTAGATGTCACCAATTCTTTTGCTGATCCAACAGAAAAAAATTAACCATTTAAGTGGAGGTGGTGTGATAGAAAATAAGATTAATATCTCATGTTATGTATTTTTATTTTAAATTTTCCATGGATATTCTTTTAAGTATTTAGGGACTTTCTTAAGTATTTGAAGTTTTTACATTTAGACTATTTTGTTATTTGGTTGAATTATTTTTACCTTAATGTTTTTCTGATAAAAGGTTTTAAACTGCCTTTCCTTACATAATGTTTATAGATTTATAATATATTGTTGAGATATATGTCTCATTGATATTGCTTATACGCACCATGTACTCGAGTACAAGGAGAATTTATCTCATCGAAAGATGAGCTAGATAAATATAAATACTATAAATGATAATGTAAGAATGGTTTATTGTTCTGGAAGAACTGCTATATTTTTATCTAGTGAGGAACAAAATTTATATGCAAAATTATCCTTAGGTTCCTAAAAATTTATTAAGTTTAAAAGATATCCACTACAATGGGTATCAGCATATTGAGACAATAAAAAAGTGGTTCAAATATTTATGTATCACCACTATAGTCTCAGGAATTTATATTGGAGAACTAGTGTCTCTTTTCTCAGGATTGTATTATGCCAAGATTAATGCAATTGAAGTGTATCATCTCGTAAACAAAAAGTTTAAGTTCACTTATGATCCTAACATTCTTATTATTTAGCATAATAGTTTAAGTCATATTTGATCTATAATGATGAGAAAATTGATTGAGAATTTCCACGATCACCCATTGAGAAAAAAAATCATTGATCTCAAATGGATTCACTATGTATTGCTTGTTCTCAAGGGAAATTGATTAATAGACAATCACTAGTAAAAATGAGATCTGAAAATCCTACATTTTTACACTATGTGATATATACAGACTCATTTATCCATCATGTCATCAATTTAACTATTTTATAGTTTTCATTGATGCATCAATACACATGATGATCAAATGTGAGTTTATTATTAATTACAACTTTAAGTTTGCGATATTATACTACAACCAGAAGCTTACAAGATTACTTGCTCAGATGATACGACTATAAGCACAATTTTAGTCCATAAATTAAAAATGTTCATTTGGATAATATTGATGTTTGTCCATCCCAAATTTTTGAGCTTATTTCAAGTCAATTGGGATTATTGTTGAACTAGCTCATGTTCATATCAAAAATGGTTTAGCTGAATATTTTAGTAAACAGTTGTAACTAATTGTTAAACTATTCCAATGAGAACAAAACTATCCACAAATTTTTGGAAATATGCTATTTTACAYGAAGCAACATGGGTGCCAGTAGGGCCAACTGGTCATCATAAATCATCTCCTTTGAAATTGGTGTTTAGTTATAAACTTGAAGTTAAAAATATTATCCATTTGTAGAAAATAGCAAATTCACGTGCCTAATGATTGTATTCTCTAACAAGAATTACTAAATGACATTTATCATCAATGATTGTTCCTATCCAGATTGAAGTCCTAGAGACAAAAATTTTGATATACTAACTAGTCATTATTTATTTGACCTTTACAAATAAAGGGCTTTCGTTCACATCAAGGTTAATAATAATCAATCTATTATTCTCTTCTTACATCTCTTCAATTCTCTTTTTCTCCTTTTCTTCTTAGTTATAACAGTTACGATAATTTTATCAAACAAAAGTGAGAGAAATATATTAGTTCATTATTTGTATGAAGAAGCTTGGTTTTTAGTAAAAATGAATTTGATCTCATAACTTATATATTGGTAACAACAAATAATGCACAATTTTATTTTTTCAATGTTAAAATATTTAAATAATCGAATTTATTGGTTCAAACAATCAACGAATGATAAGAAAAAAAGTAACATGAATATATTATTTGAGTATTTATGTGAAGAACAAAAAAATTACCAATTGTCATATAAAAGTGTCTCCTAAGAGAAATAATCAAAACCCACTTTCACTTTCTTTTAAATATTTTTCTTATATATTCCAGGAAAAGAAAAAAGGCAAGGTAAAGGAGCCTAGTCAACCAATGTATTTGGGAAAAATGCCCTTTTTTAAATGATCTTCATTAAAAAGTCTCATCTATTAAGAAACTCTAAATTGTATTATTGGATAACTAAAATACCTATTTATATTAAACTAATTAAATTATCTAATCCCAATAAAATTTTTATATGATCAAAATACCCTCTTGTATCCTAATCGCCTATTCACTAACCAATAGATAAGGGGCCAAATTTTTTTCTCTCTCTTCCTCACAGTAAATCTCAGCAAAACTCACAAGATCTTCTTTCTTTCTTCTCCACTTCACTCATTTGACAGCTCTGAACCAAGTGTTTTCTTCCTCATTTTACCATTGAAGGCCAAAGCAAGAAAAAGCCAAACCATTTTCAAGGAAAAAGATGCAATATTTATCACTATACATAAATTGAATTTCTAAACTTGTATACATGATGATCTGTTTCTTCTATATAATAAATTGCATGAATTAAGAGCTCTCTTCTCATCTATAAGTATGGATAAACAGTATCTATCATAAAATATTAAGTTAAGTTAGTCTATTAGCATATGTTCATAATAGCAACCCACCGTGGTAGACACTTTACCACATTCCCCCACTGCAATGGTCATTATGAAATATTTTCCCGTGATAGAATATCTGTCACGGTGGCCTACCGTGATGATTAATATGAAATATTTCTCATCACAGTATGCCACCGTGATAGACTATCTACCACAATGGGGTGCTGTAATGATTAATATGAAATATTTCTCATCATAGCATGCCACCGTGATAGATTGTCTCCTACAKTAGGGTTCTATGATGAACATATGCAATATCGTTTTAGTTTATTCTTAGACAAAAATATTTTTTAGCTAATCCAAAATTAAGAAAAACTTAAACCAGTACAATTCCATTAAATATTTCGCATCACAGCAGGCCCTCGTGATTAGAATGTCTGCCACGGTGGGTTGCTGTGATGAGCGAAAAAATTTAAAAATGTTTGTAAATGCTAATTTTAGGTTGTTGAATTGCAGTTATGGCTTTCTCGGATAATTGATGGATCTGTTTGTTACTTTGGTGAGTTTGTTGARAAACAAGGTGGTGGTGGTGGGTGGATATGGAGGTATAATAGTTCCACAAATCTGGCTCCAATTCTTATTTCAAAAAACATTACGCATGTCGAGTTATATGAAGTAGTTCGAGAGCTAGTAGGGATAGATTCTGAGATAAATGATATAGAGATGAAAAATATGGTGCTGAAAATTCTAAATTTTTGATACTACTAATGAAGATTGATTGTGACTACAAATTGAAATAGTATATCTTGGTTTGTAAAGAATTTCCTCTTGTGTTACTCTTTTGGAGAAAGAATTTGAGGAGATTGAAAAAGACGATGGTTTAGGAAGAGAGTGTAGCACGAGCAGCACCTATTGTAGATAATTGCGAAGCACTTATAGTTGGACAGTTTAAACGAAGCACCTATTGCAACATTGTCTGAAATGCAAACAGATTGGGATGGTATGGATTCGGAAAGACAGTATCTTCATAAAGATACTTATGTGGCGGGTAGGAACATAGGAGAATTACCATGTGATTTAGGTTCAATTCCTTGTAGGCCATCATCGAGGATACCAGAATGTGAAGATTTGCAAAGAAAACAAGTGTTCCCCAATAGAAGAGCTCTGATACCGAGGTTACATTGCTTGCAATAAGGTGTCACTTTGAGTTTAAAGTTAAGAAGTCAAACAAATCTATTCGTATAGTTATTTTTCTTGAGAAGAGCTGTAAATGGCATTTGCGGACTTCAAAGTTGAATGAATCTGAAATGTTAGAATCATACTTACCATAGCCAGCACACATGCTCCGTGAGTGTTAACTGTCGAGATCATAAACATGCTACCTATTCATTAATTGCAACTTACAATGCTTCTAAGTTTGAAGATGCTACAAGGATTTACAAATCGAGAAACATTATCAATGATGCTTGTGAAGAGTTTGGCATAACTATAACTTATAATAAGGCATACTCGGTTAAGCATTTTGGTTATGGGCTCATCCGAGGGTCACTGGAAGACAGTCATGCCAAGTTGTTATCGTATTGTCACTATTTTAGAGCAAACTAATCCCGGCACAATGACGTCCATTGGAAATAACRATAGTATGTATTTTAGGTATAGTTCTTGTATTATCATATTTTCTAACATATCATTTTGTGACAATCTTGTTCTTTGAAACTGATAAATATATTTTCATTTTAAGTACCTTTTTCTGGCACTAGGACAAAGTATACATGGATATCAATCAATGAGACCCGTCATTTGCATAGACAGAATATTCATGACAAGTAGATATCAATGTACTATATTTGTTGCCACTTGTCATGATGCAAACAGCCAAATATATCCACTTGTATGGGGTGTGGCTAACTCGGAGAGTGAAGCGTCATGGATTTGGTTCTTCAATCACTTGCAGGAAATAAAAGGCTAATACGGAGAAACTAGCCAATATCGCAGACCAAGGAAAAAACATCCCTCATACATTTAGAAATGTTTACTASGTTGCACACCATGAGAATTACATAGGCACTTGAGCTATAACTTGGGTTAAATTTTCAAGGGCTGATTGGTCTTCATTGTTCAAAAAGACTGCAGAGGCTGCTTTAATAGATTTTGAGGCCTATGTGATAGCACTTTGTGATAAAAAAGATGGGGTCAGAGAGTACTTAGAATCTGCCGGTTTGCATTATTGGAGCATAGCACATTTTAGAGGGACTCGATACATTATAATGACAGTAAATAATGCAGAATTTTTGAACTCTAAGTTGAAAGTGGCTCGAGATTTTCCTATAATTGGTCTGATCGACTACATTAGACAATTTTTTTGGAAATGGTATTATGAAAAAAATGAGGCGGGGAGGCATTGCAGTAGTCACCTCAACCCACCTATAGAGCTGAAGATGTGTTCGACCTATCTTAAGGCAAATGGGTGGAATGCAATCAGGATATCACTRATTAAGTTTTAAGTTCTTAACAAGTTGAAATTATATGTGGTTAACTTGGAAAAATGTACTTGTACTTGTAGGCAATTTGTTCTTGATAAATTTCCTTCTCACATGCAATTTTCACTTCCAAGCAGGATGGTACAGACACTTATGTTCTTTGTTCTCCCTTTTATATCACTTCTTGTTGGAGAGCTGTATATGCAGAGTTTATTAACCCAGTGCCGAACGAGAATGAGTGGCAACTTCTTGCAGAAGTAGTGTTAAGATTGTTCCTTCGACCGTTAACAAAATGACCTGCTTGACACCCACCGAAACTACGAAAAAAATCAACTGGAGATGTACACAGGCTCCGCAAGTGTAGTARGTGTTCGATGACTGGCCACAACCTGAATACTTATACAAACCCTTTGCTTGAGAATTGAAGACATTTATTTATGCTTTCTTATTTATTTATTTTATAATTTATAAATGTAAGATATGAATTTTTCTAATTTCAAGTGAAGAAATCTATTTACTTTCAAGTGTATTGAATTTTGATAACCACAGCTTGGATGCTATGATGCACATATACAGCATCAGTGGGATCCTGTTTAAACGCATAACTTTTTTTTTTTTACTGAATTAGATTTCACATAAACATATAAAAGACAAATATTGCTCATCACAGCCTGCCACCATGATCGAATGTCTGTCAGGGGAGGCCGTTGTAATGGGCATATATTCCATAAATTTACAATATCATTAAACAAATAACTTTATTTACTCATTTCAAATTAATAAGAACTAAAAAAAGCAAATTTCTATGAAATATTGCTCATCACAAAAGGCCACTGTGATRGAGTGCYTGCCAAGGATGGTTGCCGTGATGAGTATATATTCCATGAATAAGAATTACACATTATAAAAGCCCACGATGATAGGTTGCATGCCACAGTGGGCAGCTGTGATGAGCATTACTCCACAATTGCCTATTAATACTCATCATAGCTGGGCCACTGTGATAAGATGCCTACCACGGTTGACTGTTATGATGAGCATATATTCCGTAAATTGGAAATATTACTACATAGAAAACATTTTAAGCTGATTTAGAATTAAAATATGCTAAAATTAATATATTTTTGTGAATAATTCCTCATCAAAGTAGGCTACCGTGATAGGTTGTCTATCACCGCGGGCTACTATGATGAGCATTACTCCATCATTTAGCTATTATTGCTCATCATAGCTACCTACCGTGATAGATGACGTACCATAGATGGCTACTGTGATCAGCTTACTTCATCAATTGCCTACTATTGCTCATCACAGAGGGGCCACCGTGATACGGTGCCTCTCACGGCTGGCCGCTGTGATAAGCATATATTCCATAAATTTGAAATATTACTAAAAGAATTAGGATGTACTGAAAGTAATTTATGTTTGTGAGAATTTCGCATCACAGCAGGCTGCCGTGATGGGTTGTCTGCCACGGCAAGGTGCTGTGATGAGTATTACTCTATCAATTGGCAAAATTATTAAAGCYCACAACCTTAAAGACTGAATTATAATTATATATTTGATGGAATAATAGACTAGTTGTGATCTATACATCTTTAGTATCAAGATATATATTTTATCTCACTCCCTGCTATAGTAGAAAGAAAAGTAACACATTTTTTGAGAAATCCAATTTATAGAAATATAAATTGTGTCATTATAATATTCAATTGAAAAATTTCAAACGTTCATTTTACACAAAAATTCCCACAAGTGATAATTTTTTAAAAATATTACTCATCACAGTGGGGCCGTCGTAATGCAATGCCTCCACGGTTGGCCACTGTGATGAGCATATATTTCGTGAATATGAAATATTACTAAATAAAAAATCTTTTAAGCTAATTTAGAATTATTATATACTAAAATTAATTTGAAGAATTTCTCATCACAGCATGCCTTTGTGATAGGTTGCCCGCCACGATAGGGTGTTGTGATAGGTATTACTCCACAATTACCTACTCTTGCTCATCACAACTAGGACGCCGTGATACAATGCCTACTGTGGTTGGCTCCAATGATGAGCATATAGATCCCTAAGTTTGAAATATTACTAAACATAAATCCTTTTAAGTTGATTTAGAACAAGGATATAGTGAAACTAATTTATTTTTGTGAAGAATTTCGGATCGGCATGTCTCTGTGATAGGTTTCCTGCTACGTTCGGGTGTTGCGATGAGCGTTACTCCACAATTGCCTACTATTGCTCATCATAGAGGGGTCACTGTGATACAATGCCTCCCACGGCTAGTCGCGGTAATGAGCATATATTCCATAAATTTGAAATATTACTATACAAAAAAACATTTTAGACTGATTTAGAATTAAGATATATTGAAAGTAATTTGTTTTTGTGACGAATTTCTCATCACAAAACGCCACCGCAATAGGTTGCCTGCCACGGTTGGCCACTGTGATGAGCATTACTGTAAATTGCCTACTGTTGCTCATGACAACAAGCCACCATGATGGATTGCTTGCCACAGATGGCTGCTATGATAAGCAACAATTCCATACATTGAAACTATTGTTAAACAGATAACCTTTTAAGTTGATTTAGAATTAAGAAAAATTAAAATTACGCAATTGCATGAAAACAGACACCATCAATTTGCAACTTTTTTATACATTTGCTAATCCAAGTTTATATAYACCAAAAAAGTATCCCTGTACACCATCTAAGTCAGTAAGTTTTTATACAAGTATAGAAATCATAATCTATGGGTCAAATTCTTGAGCAAAAATATGTGTGGCCATCTTTTGCCTCCATGTGAATATCCTATTTTGATCAATTGTATTGACATCACATCTAGCTAAGCTAAATTTGATATTCTTCAACATGAACATGCTACAATCATTACTGCAAATTCAATGAAATAGTAGTCTTTCAATATGACAAATATATAAATAACCATCTTCTCGCATATTACATGAAAAATATACCTATTTTTCCGCTGACATAACTTTTTGAGCCACCTATGTCTAAATGGCAGAGTAGGCTTGTATCCATCTATGACCTTGCCATAAAGAAGCTAAGGTAGCAAATCGATGAAGCATTGTAACTCATTCTTGAGCTCCTTCTCACGCATGACCCATTGGGTGCTATAAAAAACATTAACTAAGCACTCATCTAAGTTGATTTCTAGAGCAATCCAATGTGAATAAGCACAACTGGCACGTATAAAACTTTGCAATCATCCTTTTGACTATTATTATGTTCATGCTTCATAAACTGATAAAATCTTGAATCTAAGATGATAGTGTCTTGTCTAAATAGGTTGGGATAATTCATTGATCATTCTCTCATGTAATATGATGCGAGATCCATATGTTGTATAACACATTCAATATTAAACATTAGTCTAAATCAATAATCAACTATTCACAAGCATACTCGCCGTTCGTTTTACTTACATCATTAGTAAGCCAGCTGTCAGCCTTAATAGTAATTTGAAAGAATATTTTGGAGACGTCAAACAGGGGAAAACTAATAGATTCCCTAAAAAATTCTATTCATTAGCATTAAGATATAAATGTATACTAGGCAAGACATGGAAAAATTTAAACAAAATGAATTTCAGGAAGGGAAATTTACTAGACAGTTTCATAATGAAGCCATGACTTCAGATCTTCTATTTTTGTGGGATCAACTACCCAAAATTGACCAAATTGTTTAACACCCTCATACTTTCTTCTCTTTGAAGGATGGATGAAAGGAGCTGTAGTGGGGGGCTATCCCTTTTCTTGCGCAATCCTCTACCTAGAGGATAATCATTTTCCACTATCACTATGGCAGTCTCAGATGCCATTTCAGTTCCTATCACTATGGTAGTCTAAAATTCCATTTCATTTCCTGCCAAACAAAGTTCAAAAAATAATCATTGATTAGAAAAAAGTTTCTACCATCGTGATACTTAAAAAAAGAATCATAAAAAAGAAAAAGGAACCAACCTTCAATTTGGGAATTAACAACAATGAGGGTAGTAACAACAACTAAGCTTAAGGCATTGTAATCATTAGCCACAGTCTTAATGGAATCGACTAGCTACAGAAATAGGTAGAAGATAGGTTAGAATTAAACTTAAAGTTATAATTACAACCTTAATTATTATTCTAAAATAGTAATTTTCATCTCTAACTATTTTCTTCTTTTTTTTTCTTTTTATAGACTAACTTAACTCTAACCAAATTCTTCCAAAGGCCATTTTTTATTCCTTAATTAACTAAATCCAACTAAATTAAAATCTATTAGTTTTCTTCTAGGCCAAAACAGAACTCTAATTCTGGTTTTAGGTTTGAGTAAGAAGAGAACGGACTCTAACGGGTCAGGCCTATATTRATTATCTAAGATTTCTAATTAAATTAAACTAATAACATTTCACCTTTAAATAAATATACTCACACATTAACGAATAAAAAATAATAAATCAAAGAAATAATTATTTATTTCTAATTAACACATCATCCAAGTCCTTCCGCTGCATTAGGGTTATAACGTAAATTATATAATTATATAAAGTTCGTAAAAATGAAAAATAAATCTCGGGTATTACAATACCCTACCCCTTAAAATAAATTTCGTCCTCGAAATTTAGAATTCAYTAAAAAGTTGTGGGTACKTAATACACATCTCATTTTCTCATTCCTACATTGCTTCTTCTCTGACTCTCAACTGATGGTAGCCAAATTATAAATCAATCTTAGAAAAATATTTAGCACCCTAAAATTGATCAAACAAATCATCAATCCTAGGCAACTTGTATCTATTCTTATCATCAACTTGTTCAACTCTATATAATCTATACACGGGGACCACCATTCTTCTTCTTGAACAACGCATGTGTTTCCCATGGTGAAAAACTAAGTACATAATTGTTAATTCTATTAGTAGGACTAGTTTCCCAACTAAACCTCAAAAATATTCTTGAAATATTAAAAGAACACTAGATGTGTTCGTGGTATTTTAACATTTCCCTCCATTAATCACATTTTGTCTCTTTATAATTCTAAAAGTTCCGTGAACCCTATCCTATATATTGATAAGCTTACATAAATTGCTTTAGATCCAAATTGATATATTTGTTCAACAAATTCTAATTCCTTTCCTCAAAACTCCAGTAGAAAAACATCTTAATCTCTTAATTACAAATAAAATCAAATTAATTTCTTAGTAGAAATTAATAATCTCCAAATAAATAGAAATCAAATTCAATGATCCTGTCATCAAAAATCAAAATCAAGGCCTTGTAGTCCAAAATATAGTCACAAATTTGTTCTCAATTTCTTTCAGCATCTTGGAATAGAAAACCACATACTGTTTACCCCGCCTTATGGAAAATCGTTGTTTAAAGAACTATCCCAACCAAAGTTGAACCTATTCAAATCAACCAAGAATTCCTTGAGCATTGTCAAAAGAAATTCAATGTCTTACTTATCAAAGATTATCCATCCAACCTAACTAATCACCTTGTAATTGCTCAACATTTACTTTAACAAAGACTTCTAAATCAAGAGAGAGGAGTCTCACATCTTAAACATTTAAACAATACTTTAATATAGAGTAAGCATCCCATTCCTAACAAAAAGATCCTTCAAAGACTTTATTCTATAAACACTTTTTCCTAAATTTAACATGAAGTTTAGATCTTTGGCAAATTCAAATTCATCCCATACATAGGTAAGAAATGATATTTACGATTCCATTTTAGCATTACAAATGAAACATAATGCATCTTGGTCTAAAAAAGAACCTTAAGAATTCCAAACGTAAACATGCTAATGCTTATAATAAATGAACATTAGATATCAGTCAATCATTCGAACCAAAACATAAACCTTACCAGATGGTCCTGGAAGAAACACATGTGGCATGACTTGATACCCATACCTTTCAAGAATTTATAAATCATTTTCTTATAAAGTCTATAGAATCATTTTAAAACTCTAAGCTCTGATACCACAACTGTAACACCCCCAAATTAGAAACTGTTATAACCTGGGAATGTCACCAATTACCTTCACATATATTGCAAAAATTGGGAAAAATTAAAATTTAGAAATTTTAATTAGCATAAGTGACTCCGGGTATCAAAGTCTGCTCCCAAACAATCTCCACACACCATCTGGCCAATCATTTCTTGAAACGTAAAGTGACTGAATATGGGGTGAGCAACTAAGCTCAGTAAGTAAATCTCATGCATGAATGCGTGTATCATGCACTATATGTCATGGTGTTCAAAAATTCACTTTATTAAAACTTTCCAAAGATTTCCTTTTTAAATCGTGAAAACTTCCAAAAATTTCCATTTCATCAAATTTTCCAAACATTTCCGCTTCATAAAATCATGAGCTCACTTGATGTAACGCCTAGCCATTAAACTCTATAGTGGGCGATTATTATTTAAAATCTGATCACATGCTATCGGTAGAATCACAAAGCGGTTAACATTACTTTAATCTTTTCCTTTCACTTTCACCTTGCAAGAGGTGAACATTACTTAGTTTCCTACCCTACAAGAGAGTTAGATCGGGTGTGCTGGTCCCCTATGCCCCATTTCCCACTCGGACCTTTCATGGTCTAGGCTTTACAACCCTTTTCAAAATTCTTTATGTTTGGAAATCACTTAACATAAAAATCACATCTTTCCAAAACTTCATTCCTCTAGACATTTGCTTTTCCAAACATCATTCTTTAAAAACATTTGCTTTCTTAAATGCATGATTATGCCCATGCCAAAAATTGTGCAAAATACTATAGACTATATGCACATGAACATGGATCACATAAACTATGAACTTAAATTTCCCAATATGTCATCAAGTAGGAAAATTCACATACTTGAAATAAAGCCATAAATCATATCACATAAAAGCAATCCAATTATAAACACGAACTCATATTCAATTCACAAAAGAGAAATCTAATTACAACAACAATACATATGCATCACAATTAATGAGAATGTGAGAATTTACTTACTTGAAGTCCTTYGTAAATTTGGTTACTTTAAGTCGCTAGCAGGGTGCCTTGGTTGCCCACAACGTCATTATGCCAAAAGTATCCTAATATTGTTACACAAAGAATATTCATTTCACATAAGTATTTACCGTTAATACATTCATTGCTTTTCCTATAGGTGACATTAACCTATAACTCCCGAGTTTAATTTCCATGTCAATAGAATCGAACCACAAATAGTAAAATTAAATTTTATGACTCCTAATAGTTCTTAAAACAACACCAACAATCTTAATCACAATATACATTATTTTATCATACAAACTCTAAATTTCACCCTAAATTATATTCCAACATATTTCTAGAATTATATTCTTCTTTTTACTTTGTCATACTAACTTAAATTTTACATTAAACATATTTTATATTATTCCTTAATTGTTATTACATAATACAAAACCTAGGCCATTCGATTAATTTAAATGAAGAAACTATGATCCACCTTGGATCCCCAAACCTATGTGTGGTATCGAGACTAGAATGTAATAGCATCAATCACGCTCAGGAAAAAAGAAGGTGCGCTCCTGGMGTGTGAACGGCAGTCCTAGTCGTGCACATGCAACGCATGCACAACTGGTTCAAGAAAAAGMACATGGTGTCTGGTCACCTAGTCSCTTGGGCGCCTGGGCTCCTAATGAGCTTTGGCAACTGTTCCAGCGCTCTGCTCCAACTGTGAGCTCCGAGGCGAACAGCAGAACCAGCCTCCAGCCTGATTGGCAAGTAGAGCAAACGGCAACCACTCCAGTAGCTCTGGTCAATCAGCAATAGGTGAACAGCGGCGAGGAGAGGAAGAGATGATGGACGACACCACAGGGTGCGTGGATCTATCCGGCGCAGCAGTGACTAGCATGCAGTAGTGAACAGGTGGAAGCTGGTGCAGACTTCAAGCTCGGTGAGCGGCATGCAGATCGCAAGCAGCAGCCAGAGGAGTTGGAGGGCAATGGCGGTCGATCTAGTACATAACGTCGACGAGAAGAGGCAGAGGAAGGAAGAGCGAAAGGAGAGGGAAGAGAGAGGAGAGGTCGACGATGGGGAGGGTAGAGGGAGTAGGCGTCGCTGATGAGGGCAGAGGGAAAGAGAGGAGGTGGCGATTGGTGGCTAGGTTGGGGGGTTTAGGTTTATAGTTTTTCTTTGGGAAGAAGATGAACAGTAAGTTCATCCTTAATTATTTTCTTCTTTTTTTTAATTTATAAACTAACTTAACTCTAATCAAAATTCTTCCATAGGCCATTTTTATTCCTTAATTAACTAAATCCAACTAAATTAAAATCTATTAGTTTTCTTCTAGGCCAAAACCGAACTCTAATTCCGATTTTAGGTTTGAATAAGAAGAGAACGGACTCCAACGGTCAGGCCTAAATTAATTATCTAAGACTTCTAATTAAATTAACTAATAAAATTTCACCTTTAAATAAATATAGTCAAACATTAACGTATAACAAATAAAAACTCAAAGAAATAATTATTTATTTCTAATTGGCACATCGAACTACGGTCTCCAAGTCCTTCCGCTGCAAAATACTTAAAACAACTAATAATCATGAATATAATCTAATTTGGGGGTTATAATATAAATTATGTAATTATTTAAAAATGAAAATAAATCCCGGGAGCAGGCTTTTCTTCACTAATAGTGGGAGGGGGTTGTTCTTCTCTTTCTTGTCTTTTTTATCACCTCCTGAGGCCAACTAATTAATCAACTTTTCTAGGCTGGCCTCTAACCGATTCAACTGATCAATTAACTACTTTTCAACTATATCTATTTTCCTCTCGAACCCTCTATCCTTCTATGAACTACTACTTATATCCTGTAGATCAGATCATTATTGCAAGAGGGGAATAATTGAAGGGGGATAAGTGGGAAGGGGCATCATTGATATGGGAAGCATCCACTATATCCGCCTTGTTTGTTGCAGCCTCAAGAAAGGAAAGATGATCCTTTGGAGCACTTGAAGATGCCTTTTCATCCACATTCTCATCCTTGTTATCTGAGAGTAAAATAAATTTCTGCCAAAATTCTTCCTTGGCTTTCAAGGAAGAAGGGACTAACTTCCTAATTACTTTAAAATTCCTTTCTTCAAAAAACTATKCATGGTCCGGTGGTGGGCCTTTGCCTTGAAAGTCCCTTTCAATATTCAGGGAATTCTCTCTCTAAAACAAAATAAACACATGATGGATGAATCTTGCATGACTTCGAATGCGCAAATTTGTAGAATGAAAAAAAAATAATAAAGCCAAAGCACATTATATGCAATTGTATTATTTAATACATAAATAGAATTGGAAAAAATACAATAGGGTGATTTTTCATAAGCTATACCATGATGGATAGAGGAAATCCACGGTATCTGATTTTATATGCTTTCTTTTCTTTACATTTCTCCATTTCCTCTGTATAATCTCTTCGGAATAACTCAATAGTTTTCAAATACGATTTCCTTCCCATCCATAATGATCGAATCTATCCAAATTATCCACTAGATAGAACCACCACAAGTTGAAAGTTGTATTCTTTTCCTTGGCATATAAAATATATATATCCAAATTTCTAAAAGCTCCAGCTTGTACATATCGCTCAGATCTTTGCACTTCTTAAATTTATGTAGAACCACTGATCTTTTCAGATTTCCTTTACACTTGAGAAAATACTTCTTGTACAGCTCAATTTATTTCCCTTTCTTCATGTCTTCTTTCTCATCAGTTCTAATTGCCGGTAGACCAGTCGCAAGAGTGAACTCGACAGTTCTAATTGCTGGTAGACTAGTCACAAGAGTAAACTCGAATAAGAACCTGCAGCTTCTATCCACAAATTGAAACCACACTTATTCTCTGTTCTAAGGCACCTTAGCATCATTAGTATAAATAACCTTCAAATCTCCTATCCTTGTCAAGAGGCCAAAACAAAACTCGGATAACAAAATCATGGTGATCATCATCAAGAGCATCTGTCGCCTCATCTATTTTCTATAAAGTGCACCAGCTAGCGATCATAGCCCAAAAATACTTAACTAGATCTACAAGGAATTCCATGCCTGCAAAAACATTAAACTATAAATTAGATCAATCTTTGCAATTGTAGTCCTTTTGGCTCATCACAGCAAGCCAGTTGTGATATGAATCTTACCACGGAGGCCTACTGTAATGAACCTATACAATATAAATAATCAAGATATAATTAAAATGAAAACTTATTTTACTAAATTATAGCTAATACAATGAAACACTTTGATAATACTGAAATACGTGCATCACTGCAAGCCACCACGATAGCACAGAAGGCCTGTTGTGATGAGTATAGGATACAACCCTTCATCACAACAGGCCACCGTGCTGTGATGAATACCGATCAATGTACTCATCACAACAAGCCACCGTAACATAAATTTCTATCACGATGGCCCATTATGATGCACGTACATGTTGTGATCAGCATGACAGGCTGCCATGGACATGCCATCCCTRCCTATCACAGTTAGCTTCTGTGATAAGTATATCAGATTCAACCCTCATCACGAAAGGTGTAAGACACAGGATGTTATTTTTCATTTCATTGATTTAATTATTATCATGAAATTTTGGTGTTTTTGGTTATTTTGTAGCAAAAGGACTTGGAGACCCGATGTTCGATGTGCCAATAAGAATTTAATAAGTTATCTCTGTTACTATTGTTTATTTATGCGTTAATGTGAGAGTGCGTTTATTTAATTATGGGTCTTATAGTTTTAATTGAATTATAGAGGTTCAACTAATCAATTTAGGCTCGGCCTATTAGAGCCCATTAACCTAAAGCTAATTTAATGTTGGATTCAGCCAAAGGAAAGCCTATAGACTTTAATGGTGGGGGGCTTGGATGGTTATGGGATAAGAAGGCCTAAAAGGAGGTTGGTTAGAGCCTAATTGAAAAGAAAAAAAAAAGAAAATAGAAATGAAACCTAACCTAAACCTAACGCCCCCACCTCTTTCTCCATCACTCAGCCCTGCCACCTTTTTCTCCCTCTGCACTTACTGCCTTCTTCCCCCATCGTCGCCACACCACCATCAAGAGCTGCACGCCTTGTTCGTCACTATCGATCCACCATCTGCGCGGACTGCGCTATCACATTTTCGTGACCAAATCGATTCACTGCTCAAGAGTTATGATGGGGTCAACCGCAGCTGGCCGCCAATTGTCTCCTTGTAATGCTCGAGATTTAGTTTCTATTTTTCTTTTCGAACTTTATATATAATAAATATACAATTTATATATTCTAATCCACTAATTGGATTGTATTCATGATTGTTAGTAAATCGATTAATTCACAGCAAAAGGACTTGGAGGCCGTAATGCTTGATGTGCCAATCAGAAATAAATAATTATTTTATTAATTTATTATTTGTTATGTGTTAATATGTGAGTATGTTTATTTAAATGTGAAATTTTATTACTTTACTTTAATTAGAAGTCTTAATTAATTAATTTAGACTTGACCCGTTAGAACCCGTCCTTTTCTTATTCAAATAAAAAATCGAATTTGGAGTTCGATTTTAGGCCAGAAAAAAACTAATAGATTTTAATTTAGTTGGGCTCAGTGGTTAAGTAATAAAAATAGCCCATGAAGAAATTTAGTTAGGGTTAAGGTTAGCTTTCCCAAAAAAAAAAATTTAAGATGAAAGATTACTATTCATCTTTTTCCAAAGAAAACCCTAATCTAAAACCTCCTAAACATAGCCGCCACCAACCGAGGCCTCCTCCTTTGCCCCTTACCGATACTAGCCTCCCACCTCTTCTCTCTCTCTCTCTTCTCTTCTCTATTGATGCCGAACCGCCACCTCCATCTCCTCCCGTTCTCGTCAAGCGCCGGACAGGCACCAGTGCCAGACGCCCGGCGACCAGATTCCCCGGATGCCCAGGCGACTAGATGCCCAGACGACCAGGCGCCCCGACGCCTAGGCGACCAGGCACCCAGATGCCCAGCGACCAGCGCCCCGGGCTCCAGGGGCCCAACGGACCTGAGGAACAGGTGATCAGGCACCTAGGCGACTAGGCACCGTGTGCCTCCGCTCAAGTCAGTAGTGCGCGCGTAGCACTTGGCGGTTACCATGACCACTGTTCACATGCCCGAAGCATATTTCCTTCCCGAGCATGATTAACGCCATTACATCTTAGACTCGATACTGCACCTAAGGTTCAGGATTCGAGGTGAATCCTTAGTTTCTTTATTTAAATTAACCGAATGGCCTARATTTTGTATTATGTAATAATAATTAAGATATAGAATATGAAATATGTTTAATTGAAATTTAAGTTAGTATGATAAAGAAAAAAGGAGGATATAATTCTAGAAATATGTTGGAATATAATTTATGGTGAAATTTAGGGTTGTATGATAAAATAATGTATATTGTGATTATAATTATTATTCTTATTTTAAGAACAAATTAGGAGTCATGAAATTAAATTGTACTATTAGAAGTTCGATTTTTATTGACATGGAAATTCCATCTTGAGAAATTATTAGTTAAGGTCACCATAGAAAAAATAATGAAGGTATTAATGGTAAACATCTGTGTTAAATGAATGTGTTTAGTTAAACAAGTCTCAGATGAATATTCTTTGTATAATAATATTAGGATACTGTAGCACATTAACGTTGTGGGCAACTAAAAAACCCTACTAGCGAAAGTAAACAAATTTACTAAGGACTCCAAGTAAGTAAATTCTCACATTTTCATTAACATATATGTGTTGCTATTATAATTAAATTGCTCTTAGGTGAATTGAATATGTATTGAATCTGAGTTCTATGTAAGTAACTTATCACATTTCATTAACGCTTATGAATGAATGTATCTGAATTCCTTTAGGTGGATTAATGTGTTATATATGAGATTATATGCAAGTAAACCCCATACTGCCTATCTTTTTCATTGCGTGTTATGTGGTRGCGGTATGGGATTATGTTATGAAATTTCTTGTTTATGTGGAATGTTTTTACATGTTTCATATCTGGTACCATTATTATGTCGAATGGCATGTTAATTACAGTTTTATGCATTTCATGTCATGGGCATGTAGTTAGTGTTCTACGTCATTCCTGGCATGAGCCATTCATATATTTAGAAAGTGAATGGTTTAGGAAATGAAATTTTGAAAAGGAATGTATTTTATAAATTGTAGCATGTTCAAGAACATGTTAAAGTTTTTGGAAAGGACTGTAAACCTAGCCATGAAGGWTGTGAGTGGAAAATGGGGCGTGGGGAGGTGAAGAGATGAAAGAATGTTACCCGCTCTGCGGTACTACCGGTAGGAATATAATCGGGTTCCAAATAACAATGGCCCACTGCAGAGCTAATGGCTAGGCGTTACACTCAGTCACGAATGTAATGAATTTTACAAAGTTCTTGCATTTTGAAAGGAAGGATTTTTATGGAAAGTTTATACAAGAAAATGATTTGGAAGTTTTCATTGAAAAGGTGAAGTTTCATAATCCATGACATGTAGTGTATGTTTATGCATTCATGCATGAGATTTACTTACTGGGCTTTATAGCTCATTCCGTTTCTCTTATTTTGCATTTCAGGTGATGTGTAGCCAGATGGTGCGAGGATTTCGTTCGTGGGTAAACCATGATACCTTGAAGTTAATTTAAATAAATGTTATAGATTAAGATGGTTGTCCACTTGAATRGTTTCTGCTTATCATTAAGTTAATTCTTATTTGGTTTAGCTACTTGTTTTTTTTTAATTCTTTGGGGTTTCTGCGATTTCAGTTTGAATAAATGTTAAGTTGGTAAGGATTTATAAAAACACATTATTTATTGTTTTGGATATTGTTGAGTTTTATTGGGTAGTTGATTGTTTTACGAGTAGGATAATGTAATATTCTTAGCTTAGGATAGTTCCTAATATGAGRGTGTTACACTCCTCACCGTTCATCTCTCCATGTGTCACTGCTCAGCCGATTTGCACAACGCTTGATCATCTGCATGCAAAGCTAGCTGACCGTCTACGTTTTTGCCCAGATTTGAGCTCATCCAGATCTGCTCAGGATCTCTTTCCCACGCCAGTGCTCTAGAACATCGCTTGATCACAGCACGCATCCGGTTGGCTCACCAGTCGCTAATGCTCGAAGCTGCATCCATATCTTGACGGTGCTTAGGCCAAACCAGATCAATTCCAGACTRGACTTTCATAGGAAGAGTAGCTGTTCACTATCTGGTTTCTACTAATCGAATCGTTGCCGGTAGCTCGATCGGAAATAGATGCCAGTTTCAATTCTATTAGCCAAGTCCACCCAGGAGCAGAACTTGTCCAAACTCATCAGGCACCCAAGCAGCCAAGTGCCCAGGCGACCAGGCACCGTGCGCTGACTACCCGAAGCAGTCGCATGCGCATCGTCGGTTCATATGCCCAAGGCACAACGTAACTCCATACACAACACTTAGGATTAGTCGAATTTAAAGGTCAAACCATTTTTATTCGATTTCATTAATTAAATGACTTATGTAATTATGTTCATTATTGGTGATTGTGGGAAACATAGAATAAGTGTGTACATGATTTAAGGTGAAACGTAATTAGTTGAGGAATATGTTTTGACTTAAAAATGTATTGTGTTTTGCATTATCATTTTCCATTGTTAGGGAGACTAAAAAGCCATGAAATAATTCATACATTTGGGAATGTTATTATTTTCRATGTGGAAATTAAGTACGGTTAATATAATGAATGTCATATGATAAATGATGAATGTTTCAAAGTTGAACAGTCATGTTAAATGATTTTTCTTTTTGTAATAATAATTAGGATACCTTCTAGCATATTATACATTATGGGCGGCCAAGGGACTCCTTTTTCGTTTAAAGTAGAATTTCTAACGTTAAGAACTTCAAGTAAGAAAAATCCATTCTTTTCATATGGACTTATGTTTCGAATGTAATGTGATATATGTTAATTGTTCTAGTATGTTTACAATGTGATCATGTTGAATAAATTTGTGAGAATGCTATCTGTTACACATTAAAACAATGCTTCACGTTCATTTCATTATCATGATGCATTTTTCTTGGGAAAGTTTGCATGTTCATGGTTTTGAAAAGGGAAATGAATTAAAGGATAAGGTTTGGAAATGGAAATTGTAAACGGTAATGAATTTTTAGTTAGGAAATGGAAAAGGGGTGTAAGCCTAAACCATGAAAGATCTGAGTGGGAAATAGGGCGCGAGGGACCGGCGCACTCGACCTAACCCTATTTGTAGGATGGAATGAAAGTAAAATATACCTCTGATGAGGTGAAAGTAAAAGGAAAAGTTAATGAATTGTTAACCGTATAGCAGTTCTATCAGTAGAATTTATCTGGTTTCAAAGAATAATGACCCACTGTAGAGCTTAATGGCTAGACGATACATCAAGTGAGCTCACGTTAGAAATGAAAAACTTTAGAGAACTTAGACGAAACGAATTTTGAAATTCATAACAGATAACACATGTCATATGTATTCATGCATAGGAATTTACTTACTGAGCTTTGCAACTCACCCCTTTCCCTTCATTTTGCATTTTAGATGATGAGTAGCCAGATGGTACGTAGAGGTCGATTTCCTGCAGGTTGATAAACCTGAGTGTCTTGTTTTGACATAAATTCTTGTTGAATAATGAGAGTCATTTCATAGGGAAATCTCCAATCATGTACTTATTCAGTTATTTGTTTATTCGTCCATTGGTTGGTTTTTTTTAAAATTATCTCTGTGTTGTAAATTGAAGGAGTATTTTCTTGGTTGATGAGGTTTGGAGTTTGTTGGATTTGGAGTTATTTATATACGAGTAACAAAATGTGTGTTGCGAAATTTTCTGATTGTATACATGGGAAAAATGTTGATATTATAGAGGAAGCTCTACCGAAATTTGTATGAACCTTTTATGTTAAAATATTCAAATTTTTGTTTTCCTCAGTTTTCCCAATATAAGAGTGAGTAAAGTTGGTAATATTCCCGAGTTAGGACAGTTACTAATCTGGAGGTGTTACAAAAGGCCACTTTGATAGACGTTTCTACCACGGTGAGTTGTTGTGATACACATGTATTGGTGTCTAATCATTGCAGCAGATCACTATGATAGACATATCTACCACAGTGGGCATCTATGATGATCACACATCTACATACGTGCATCAAAGCAGGCCACTGTGGTAGATATTTCTATGTCTGCCATGGTGCACTCACAAATATAATGTCAGAAATCAAAGTTTTGTGATGATCCATTCTTATTTTATCCAAAAAAATTCTTGAAATCAATGTATCAAGGTATGGGTCACTGTTTTATCGATAAACCTTGAAAATTTGATCTTTTACATGTAAAGTGAAGTTTTTACCTTATGGTGAATGTGTTAAGATATCTGAACTCTTCACGAAGTTGAGATGATGCAAACCCTAGAAGATAGATCGCGAAGATGATGGAATATGGGAAAAAATGGAACTGGAAAGACAGAGAAGAAAAAAAAAGAGAGGCACTACTTTCAAAAATATATGGAAGATGCTAGTGAGTGGTGAAAATAGAAAGTGTAATACCCGAGATTTACTTTTATAATTTTATAAATTTAATATAATTAAGACACAGTGAATGGTGAAAATAAAAGGTATAATACCCGAGATTTACTTTTCTATTTTTACGAATTTAATATAATTTTATAAATTATATTCTAATTCATTGACGGAATTATTACCATGATTACTAATGTTTTAGTTGTATTGCAACGGAATGACTTAGAGGCCATAATATTCGATTTGCCAATTAGAAATGAAATAATTTATTTCTCTAGTTCATTAATTATTTACTCATTATTCTGTGAGTATAACTATTTAAATGCAAAATTTTATTAAAATTTTAATTAATCAATTTAGGCTTGACTATTGGAACGCTTTCTTTTCTTATTCAGAGTTTAAACTGATTTAATGTTTGGTTTCGGTCTAAACGAAAAATTAATAGATTTTAATTTAATTCAACATATTTAGTTAAGGGATAAGATAGCTCAAAGGATTTTATTGGGATTCAAGTTTTTTTTTTAAAAAAAAAAACACACACATCCCCCTTTCTGCCAGTACCTCTTCTTCTCTATTTTTCCGATGCCGTCGCCATTGCTCGTTGCCGCCGGTCGAAGCCGGAGCTTACACACCGTGAGTCATCATCTCTTGCCACTCTTCTCCTCGCTGTTCGCATCTGGCAAATGCTTGGAGTTCTTCCAAACTCGAAGTCGCCAGTGCACGAGACTTCCGTTATGCTCCACGTCAGTTGCTCCGTGTGTCCAGATCCGTGGTCTCTGTGGGGTCGAAACTTGCATGCCGTCGCTGCATGGCCCGAACGTGTGGCTCGATATCAAATCTACACGCGATCTGTCTATCATCGGTCGTCTCTTCGCCCAGATCCGCGCGTCGTGTGCAGTTCGTCATCTCTTCTCCTCTGCACATCGTCGATCTGTTCTGCTAGCCATCCGCCCTTCCTCTTGCTCGCTGGTTGCCATCCCTTGCTCCTTAGCGACTTGTCCAGAATAGAGGGAAGTTCAATCCCGATCTTCATGTGTCGCTGCTCATTGCTGCATGACGTTCGCCGACCACATCAGCTCGCCTGTGCTCAAACAAGAAGAAATCATCTAGGTCGGTTTGACCAAATCTCACCATTTTCGCTTCAGCTCACTATACCGTCCAGAATTCTGTCCATCAGTCAACTTGCCAACCCGGAACAGTTGCCGGAGCTTGCCCAGGTGTTGTGCATTGCCAGTTGCACGCGCCGCTCGCGACCAAGTTACTGTTCACAGTCCCTTCGCATGCTTGGAGCATACCTTTTTCCGAACTCAGTTAACACCAATTATTATGCCGTAGGTACAGTTGCTTGACAAAAAAAATTTTTTGGGTCGTTAAACAATCTTATTAAAAAGGAACGAACCTTACCAAGAAAGCATTGGTTTAGTTGATAATTGTAAAAATTGTGAAGTATTTTTCTGAACGCTATGAGGAAGGAGCTCATTTTAGATGCCATTTCCCCCCTATAATCTAGAAAACCTATGGCGAAAAAAATACACGCGAATATACTATAACTCCATACAATCTAATACTTTATTTACGCATTGTCAAAGCTCCAGTTAGGGGGGATAGATAACAATGCTTTTATTGTGAAACTAAGTGAAAAATGGTGCACTTGCAATAAGTGTTTTGCATTTTGCAGTTGCTCGTGAATGGGGTGTGTTTGTGTTTACATAAATATCTCGTCTGTAAAATATAATAATACAAAATAAGAAAAAATATATAACAAAGTATTAATCTTATAAATTTGATAAGAAAAGTGTTACAATCTCTGAAATGTTCTTGTAGTAAGAGCTCAATCCGTTGATTCTTTTCTTTGAAATTTTTCAAGGGCTTCGCAGCTTGATCTTGAAATTTTGGAGAGAAATTTGGTTTCTTTCTTCTAAACTTTTTCCAATTGTTGGACCTTATATGTATTTTTGGACATATTCATGTTGTACTTGGGCCTCTATTTATAGGTAAAGCGAATTAATTTGATTGGTCGAAGTCATATTTAGGAACGACGTAACATTACTTGATTTTTCGAGTCGCTTTCATTAGTCGATATGTCAAATACTATCCAATTTAATAGAAGTATTTAAAATTGACTCTTAATTATTTAAATAAATTATAAAATTTTAATTGAATAAAAAAGTCCAGATCTACAATATGTAACGATATGGTGAATGCGATGTACTCCATTACATGCTTCCGTAATACAAATCGAAGAATTTTTTCCCGATTGGAAATGAGTACTTATAGAGGTCATCCCCTTTAATGTTATTCCTAATTCAGCATATATGAAAGGTAATGATCCGGGTTGACTTCAGAATACGAAGATTCGAAGTGACATGGGCTATCGAAACCCTAATTCTTCTCGAAAATGTGAAAACTGTAATAGATCAAGTCACACCAAAAGAAATTGTCCGAATCATGAAGTGAATGGAGGATCTRGCAGCAGATAGTATGKTCATTTGATATGTTGTTGTATTTGCGTACTTCTTTTCTATTTCTATCAAATATAATATATGTAATGAGAATGTTACTTTCTTTATCTTTAATGAGGTGTTGTTTGCTTATATTCATCTTTTAACATTGATAAATTCTAAGGTGAAATGATAAATTGTTGTTTTTCATATTCTGTGATAAGTTTGTAGGCAATTTTGAAAGGTCAATGTTGTAGAAATGAAATTATTAGATGAAAAAGCGACCTCAATGTGCAYCTTATTTTGGATAATAAATAATAACTTGACTTATTATTTTTACTTATTAAAGAAAAGGAMAAATGAAAAGAAAACATGGTGCAACGTCACATCATATTAAAATGAAAASKAGCCACGACACGTCAGCGCCATGTTGCGTCACCATGCATCATATTAAAATTGTGTAGTTTCAACATATTATACGTTATATTRTAATACCAKRCCATCTTGAGATGATACTTCTTACTTAATGCCTTATGGCCATAAGTAAAAAAAGAAAAGGGAAAATAAAAGGGGTAAGCSGCCCCTCACTCTGAAAAACAAGGCCAAAGGATCCAAACCCCATCTTTGCCAGCATAGATTCTGTTTTCCAGTTGCGGGTACGCTGCAGTCTCTCTCAGGTCACACACTCTCTCTCTCTCATACATTCGCCTCCTAACATTACATATAGAAATATAAGCATTAGTATCTAAATCTCAATTCTGATGTATTGCGGCAGGTGATAATCAACGTTCTTTGATAGACAGCTGAAGGAAAAGTAGAGAATATGGACGGCCAGGAGAGGTGGTGTGTGGTGACCGGAGGGAGGGGGTTTGCGGCAAGACATTTGGTGGAGATGCTGATCCGATACAATATGTTTTGCGTTCGTGTTGCCGATTTGTCCCCGTCCATCAAGCTGGAACCGGATGAGGAAAGTGGAACTCTCGGTCAGGCATTGAGATCTGGTTGTGCTAGTTACGTGTCTGCTGATCTTCGCGATAAGTCCCAAGTCGTTAAAGGTATGAATATCTTTTGTTAATTATTGTTATTTGTGATTGTTTCTTTTAGTGTGTTTGACCTGAAATCTGTGTTTAGATGCTAACAAGCTCCGGTAAATACTAACCCATCTCTATTAACTTAGGATATTGATCATTTACCCAGAAAAGCGTTGGAGATTGATGATAAGTGGAATGTTGAGTGATTAGTTTATATTTGATGGCTGCAAGTAACTTCAAATGCTTATTTATCTATGTTCTATTAGCAGACAGTTAGTTCAACTGTGTTTAGATGCCCAGCGAGATTCATTGCCAGTATCTCAATTGTAGAAGTTACAATACGAGTTTATGGTGAAGCGTGCAATTGTGTGTCTGCATGCCAAATATATGTCCAATTAATGGACCTCATTGCTTCAGTTTAGGGTTTCTGGGGAAAAAAATGTGTTACCAAGAAGCCCCATTGGGAATAATCAAACTAAAGAAGTTTACTATTCTGCTAATTTTCTTGTAGCCTAACTGAGAATACTCTATATTTGGCTCATAGGCACCTTGGAGGTCATCRTTCAGTAAACAGATCGGGGTTTTCTGTTTAAGGGTGAAGGTTGACTACTCCTAGCTCTCCTGACTCTGCAACACTGGAAGCCTAGTGCTTCTGTTTTGCCCTTTTCAAGTGTTTTCTTGTGACTGATGTTTTATTTTGAAGAAAAGCTTTTGTATTTTATTTTTTCCAGTCAGTGGGATACATTATCAGTGTAGAGAGTCTTACATATTATGGTGCTTTATGAATTCTTTAAATAAATGATTCTATGGGGATATGACTGAGCATGTATATTAGAAATCTCAAGTTTCTGTTTCTGTGGAAAAGGAATCAATGATATAATTGAGAATAAAGAAAGTACACTACTCACACTCTATCACATATCAGTAAATGTTGATGAAATTAAAGGTAGTATATTAACCATAACATTGTTACTATCCTATAAACACAGAAGATCATTAGAAAGCACAAACATCTCTGGCTTTTCATTCTTTTTTCCCGGTCCAAAACATAAATATGTATATTATTATTTTGTGTCCTCAGATAGGTCTTCTGCAAGGTGCCATTTCAAGAGATAAATTAAACCTTGTTTTGATGTTTTGTATGACTTATACAATCTCATAACAGTTTCGAATTCTATTCTAAATACATTTTATTATACAACTTGAAGGCTCACTTTTTTTGGAAAGGTATTGAAAAATATTTTCGAAACATCTCAAGTACATTTCTTTCTTTTCTATTCTTTCAGAAAACGCAATAAGAGAGCATCAAACTTTTGGGTAAATAATGTAGTGGTGGCTTAGATAATTTACGCAGAATGCGAGAGGCAAAATGCATTGTTTGTCAGTTACTCAATGTTACTTTTTGTGGTTATCTTTAAATTGACTGAAACTGCCTTGTTTGTCAATAACTCTGTCTGACAACTTTTTGTTATCTCCTCATTGTCTATTGTACATTGAGTGAGAATTACATTGTTTATCAATAAGTCAATGTTACTGCTATTAGTTATCACCATATTTCTTTTGGTAAGTCTAAGGTGTATCTGATTGAGCTTATTGTAATCTGGTCCGTTACACTCATTGCAGCCTTTGAAGGAGCCGAAGTTGTTTTTCACATGGCTGCTCCAGATTCATCCATTAATGATTWTAAGCTGCACCATTCTGTTAATGTACAAGGTGAAGTCCTTAGATAGGAAAATAAATGAAAGAATTTTCATGCATTTCTCTCTCTGCCCTTTCAATTGAACTACTTACTTATGTTCCTGTTTTTAATGTCTAATGTTGTTAATAGTATTGCAACCATGACCTTGCAGGAACACAAAATGTCATTGATGCATGTGTTGAGCTAAAAGTAAAGAAACTTATTTATACAAGCTCCCCAAGTGTGGTTTCTGATGGAGTACATGGGATTTTTAATGGTGATGAATCATTGCCTTATCCAGTTAAGGTAGGATTTTAATTTGGTTTTAGGAAAATTATGGGAGCTCTAACAAGTTTTCTAGTTTTTCCCTTTTCTATTAATGCTCTTTCACTGGTTGCTATAGCAATCTTCTTCCTCTCCATATCCTCTGTAATGCAGTTGCACTTTCCTTTTCTGCTATTTCTGTTGGATCAGATTAATGAGTTTTATTTATGGATGATTATACTACCTTGTTTTTTATTAGTAATACTACAACTTGGCTAGACTGATGTGCATCTATAGTGCAAAAGATTCTATGCATAATAGGTGTTGCAATTCTTCAATGTCAGTTTAAGTTTCCTTCTGTTGTTTTGAAATGACTTATGTTTTTCCTTTGTTCAATAAATGGTCACTGAAGTTATTCCTTCAGTTTATCTTATTTTTTATTCGGATAATTACTTTTTTCCTGCTGCTTCAGCACAATGATTCGTATTCTTCAACTAAAGCACAAGGAGAGGCTCTGGTTATCAAGGCAAATGGAACCAATGGCCTTCTGACATGCTGCATAAGACCTAGCAGCATTTTCGGTCCAGGTGATAGGTTGCTTGTTCCTTCTTTAGTTTCTGCTGCAAGGGCTGGGAAATTAAAGGTAATGAGTACAGTTTTTTCTCTTTAGGATTTGTTGACATGTCTTTAGAAGGTTGAMTATTATGAGTTGGACATGTTGTATAAATGTGTCAATGGAGTTCCAGAAAGTCTAAATACTCTGAGTTTCTAGTTGTATGCTAATTTTGGGTTACTTTTGACATGACTAAGTACCTTTGACATTTATGCCTTTTATGCAACAATCTTTAGATTGTCAATATGCTTTCTACCGGAAAAAGAAAAAAGAGAAACTGTATGATATATTGTTTCATGTTCTCGTTTTTCATTTCTTTGATATATTGTTTATTCACATCATATAAAGATGAATATTGACATGTATCTCTCTAATTATGTACCATGTGATTATAGTTCATTATTGGCGACGGCAACAACCTGTATGATTTCACTTATGTCGCAAATGTGGCACATGCTCACATATGTGCTGAACGAGCACTGTCATCAGAAGGACCTGTTGCAGAGAAAGCTGCAGGGCAGGTACTTATTGAATCTTTCAACAAATTGGTTTTTGGAAATTTTTGAATTCACTGGTGATTGTGAGCAGCTCTCCACAGATATATATCCTATTTCAAAATGAAAATTTGCATTGGTAGCTGTTATGGAATAAAATTTCAGTACCCTGTTTGCCTTTTAGTCATCTTGCATTCTTAATTATCTTGTAGTTACCCTTCATCTTACTATTCACATGGTTCAAGTGTCATGGATTTTTTGTTGTAAGTTGGCAGGGTTTATAGGGATTTAGTCACCCAACTTTCTTTAGATTTTTGCATTGACAGGGTTTAGTTACATGTGTCGTGGATAATGTTGTTGTAAGTTGAGATTCACGTGTTTATAGGGCCAGCTTTAACGTAGCTTAAAAGCTGAAGTTGACAACTTGAGGTTGCCTGTATCCAAATGCTAGCATGGACTTTGCGGAATAATTTAAATTTAGACCCACTCTTTTTGTCCGTCTTAGTTTTGTGAAACAATGAATAAGTTCGCTTCTCCTTGTACAATCTTGCAAGTTTTATCACTTCAAGCTGCAATAKTTGAACATATTACTTCTCCTATGTCATTAAGTTGCTTCTTAAGTACATTAAATCAGTAAAATCCTTGGGTAGTTTAATGTGAAGACGAATCTTGCTTTGTATTAATCTTTTCCCCTGCAGGATGTTCTTTGTCTATTGTCCTTTCTACCTTTTTACTTAAATCTTTTTGAGGTTTCAATTTCTTCCACCTATTTATTCAAGAAAAGACTGGCATGTGTGAGGGATTCACCAGTTTTGAAATCTTTCTTGTCAAAGAGGATTATATTCAGTCATGTACATGCTAAATCTGAACCCCTCTAGTTCTGCAGCAAGTTATTTTTGCATAAAGGAGGTTAGAGTGTGAAGATGGTAAAAATTAATTGGCATTCTTTTGCCTTTAAATCATTTGAAATGTAGTCGAATTTTATATTCCCAAGACATGTGCTTGAAAAGTTGAGATCCCTTTGTAGTTTGCAGAGGTAGCCATGCTAGAGAGATAGGCCAGGCCATATAGTTAGGAGATAGAGATGCTTTTAAGTAAAGGTTTGATAGTATTCACTGGCTGAAATGCAGCTATGATAGACTTTTATAATTGACTCTCCTTTGCAGCTTTATTCTTTCGTGATTGTCTCTAAGTTTGATTGTGCAGTGGGTAAGGGGATTTCAAATTCAAGCTATGATAAGGATGATTTAACAAACTTCTAAATGAAAATGACAATAAAGAGATAGTCCTGAGAGTTACAGTCAGAGCATCAAACCCAGCAATCACTAGCAGTATTGCTTAGCAAATAAAAGTATTCTCTCCTTGGGAGATTGGGCTAGCACCAAAATTTCAGAATGCCAAACCCAGCCATCACTAGCAGTATTGCCTAGCAAAGAAAGTATTCTCTCCTTGGAAGAGTGGGCTAGCACCAAAATTTCAGAATGCCAAATCCAGGCAGTATTGCCTAGAAAAAGGAAGTATTCTCTCCTTGGGAGATTGGGCTAGCACCAAAATTTATAGAAATCTGCATTTCATTGGGTGTGATAATCTGCCTTTAGTGGCTGGTGGAAATGGGTTATATAGCCATGGGTGAAGAGTTAAAGGTGCTTTAAGGTTAACCATAAGAAATCTTATGTAATACTCTTCTAAATGTAACTGAAACCCCAAATGAAGATATTTCAGCAATTGGAGAATCACCAGTGTACTTTTGAGCTCAAAATACTACCAAAAAGAAAAAAGAAAAAGAAAAGAAACATTCTTCAGTGTAATAAGACCTAAGAAATGCTGCTTAATTAGATCAGATCCATGTTCTACTTGTATCACTATTTTACCTCCACACTTGCTTAGTGCCCTTGCAATAAATTTTGCTAAATCTAAACATGAGTTTCAGCTTTGATTGACCCGACTCTTGAAAATTCTCTTGCAGGCATACTTCATAACCAATAATGAGTCCATCAAATTTTGGGAGTTTGTCTCGCTTATTCTTGAAGGTCTTGGATATGAAAGGTATGTCATTCCAAACTTAGAGATGATAGAATTATTCTCTTTAGCATGTACCTGTAGATTATATGCATGGAGGGGAGAGGAGAGGGAGAGGAAGAGCGAGAGCAAGAGATCAAATTTTGGGAGGTTTTCTTTCTTACTCACTTAAGTGGATATGAAATTTACATTTTCCCGAAATAAGAGTTAGAGATCATAGAATGAGCCTCTTTGGCATATACATGCGGATTGCATGGAGAGAGAGGGAGAGAGAGCATTTAGTTCGTCTGTTAAATTGTCGTTATGTTTAATTTATTTTTTAAGTATACTATCTTTATTTCTGATTTTCTGTAGTATGCAGGCCAAGAATTAAACTTCCTGTATTTGTGATAATGCCACTTGCACACTTGGTGGAGTGGACATATAAGATGCTGGCTCCATATGGGATGAAGGTCCCGCAGTTTACACCTTCTAGAATGAGACTTCTCTCTTGCAGCAGAACGTTTAATTGTTCAAAAGCAAATGACTTGCTTGGCTACACACCCATTGTATCACTTCAGGTCTGTAAACTCTTTTATGTAATTAGTGCTAACATGGCTATGTGAAAGTATACTTAATTTCTGGTCTTTTTGACGTGTGGAGCACTTGAGTGGTCTTTTTGACGTGTGGAGCACTTGAGCCTTTTATTACTCCAGAGAACCAATATTTTGAATGTTTACATGATATTCATCTCTTACGTGGTCAAATTTGTCCTGCTGATGTTCTAAGCATGCCTCATGTTTAAGTTTCTTGTGGTGATTGATCTGAATGTTGTAAAGAGTACTATGTGTTTGCTAGACTGAAACTTAACATTTGATAATTCTTTCATGTATTTTGATTCCCCGCTTCTATTATTTTCTTTTTGAGAATGTAAATTTGATTTCTGCAGGATGGTATTAAGCTGACCATTGAATCATACTCACACTTAAGAGCAGAAGTTCGACCTAGAAAGGATGGCCCCTCAAAAGCTTCAAGATTTCTAGGTGGTGGAAGGGGTAAAGATGTTTATTTCCTTTATCCCAAAATGCAGTTTTTCTCTGCATTTCACTGTTCTACTTGTGTTCTAGGTATTCCTGAAGAGATAAAAAATTTGTTATGATTAACTGCATAAATTCGTAATATTTGTCTTACTAAATTTTCTTTTTAACTATTCTGAATATGATAGCCTAGCTTTTCAGAAGGGGTGAGAAGGTGGATACTGATGACAACTGACAACTCGAGTTCTGTAATATTTCCATAGGTTCTTTAGTTTATTTTCAGAAGGTTTGAGAAGGTAGATACTGATGACAACTGAGACAACTGAGACAACCCGACTTCTGTAATATTTCCATTAGGTTCTTTAGTTTAGAAATTTTCAATTTTCAAACGAGTTCCAATTATCTTTTCACTGAACGTCATACCCAATTCAGGCCAGACAACATATTGGACAGTGGCTATATACTTGTGAAGACTTGGTAGGGTTCAATGACTGATGCTAACTAGTACACAAGAAGTTAAATAGATTGAGACCATTTTTTTTCATATAGTTGTTATTCATCTGTCATTAGGTTCGCCCTTTAATTTAGGTTTCTAGCACTGTAACCAGATTACTTAAATACAGATTGTCAAAGTGCTTATACTCACTGGCAAAGTTTGCAGTAAATGGCAATACAGTGAAGGTTTATCATTGTGTTACCTGCTGCTGCATTATCTCTTATCGATTGTTAATTCCTCTGCTGCAAAATATTCTTTAGATAKTCAAAAMATTTGCCACAGCACATCTGAAAAATGTGCTTTATGATAATAAAACTCCTACGAGGGGCTTCTGTTTTCATTATAGTGACTCTATTGTAAACTAGCATTGTGATTTAGCTAGAGTAATAAACTGTGTGCATGTCAAACTGTAGGAGGTAAAAGCATTTGAGATGATGCATATATTTAGCATACCTACATAATGTGGTCAACAGTGAAAACAAATTCTGATCAACAATGGTCCATTTGCAGTGGCAGACACACTTCTCTGGAGGGATAAAAAGCAAACTCTCATAGTTTTGTTAGTTCTGGCTGCAATATACTTCAGTTTCATAGCATCTGGATTTACCATCATAACTGCAGTTTCCAAGCTTCTTTTGGCGGTTTCAGTTTTCCTCTTCATCAATGGGAAATTACCTGAGAAAATGTAAGCAAGCATCTTTTCTTTCTGTCTATGAATTTCTGATGTGTGCTTTTCTGGCTAAGCTTAGCGCTTCCTGAAAAACCTAAGAGGTGAATTATGTTTTTGAACTGTCACTAACYTAAATTAAAGGGCAACCATTAAAAACTTTTGGCCCCTATTGAACAAAGCTATGACATAACTTGATGTGCAAGAATGTCTGTAGTAAAGGTAAAACAGTAAATGCTACCCACAACCACCCAAGAATACACCACACTTTTGAAATAAATTTAAGTGTTCAATACAAAAAGATAACCATCTCATAAGCAATCAATTTAAGTGTTCAATTAAAGAGAAGACAATTTATAGTAGTTCAACCCTACGAAAATATTTACATTCACTACCTAAAGCCTCAACTTTAGGATTTTCTCAAATCCACTAAATTTGCAAAGCACCCACACAACACAACTTACAAGAGGGTTCACATGCCAAATGTTTTATAAACACTTTTGACCTTTTCTCTGCTCAAACCTCAAGGAAAAACTCATTAAGGGTTTCATGTCACCTTGCGACATTTTAATCACAAAGATATGGAAAGAGATAGAGGTAGAACACTACATCAAGTTTAGATATACAATTTAAGCACACCAACTTTCTCTTCAAAAGACTTCACCAGTAAAGCCCAAATTCAAGAATGATGTGTTCAAGAAAGATTTGCAAGATTAAAGCTCATGAAATTTTTTTTTTTTTTTTTTTTCCGAGTGTAAAAGTAGTCCTTTGAAGCTTATAAGTTCTGCCTTAAGAATTGCACAGATCTGTTCATAAAGTAGTTTGAAATCTGTCTGTAACTGTAAAAAATCTGACTGTAACTAGCGTTCGGACAGTCAAAACAGTTTATGATTGTCCGGAAGTGCGTTAGCAACAGGGTAACGGACATCCGAAACCTAATGGATGACTTTTGGGAACAAGGCTAATGTTTCTGATGCATGAGAAAATGATTGTGCGTCCAAAACTCCTTTTCTTTGAAAAGCTTTCGGATACAGCTTTAAAGCAAAACATAACATTTGAAACTCTTTTAAACCCAAGTAAGATTATCAAAGCCAAATTGTGTTTTATCAAATTCATGAACCAAAAAGCTTGAGATTTTGAAAAATCTATATGAGATGACTGGAGAAACTCTTATGCTTGGGCTTTAAGTGTGAAATCAACTTAGAAGAAAATGAACTAGTTTACAATAATAGAAAGAAGTAAAACTCAAGTAGTTCTGAATCTATTGGAGATGATTCTTCCATAAGTCTTGAATAATTTGATGTCCATAAAGAATTCTTGTCTAGTCATTCTAAATAGACTGATACAAGTGTTCAGATGAAAAGGACCTACCACAATAATCCAAAAATCATTAGTCCCTCATCAATATCTCGTTAACATTGAAATAAGATTTATTAAAAGCCTTTATGCTTTGACTGTCTTTCTACTCAAAATCATTAAAGCTGCTGCTATCAATTGCCATAATCAATGAAAAAACACAGAGAAAGAGAGAGAGAGAGAGAGAGAGAGATAATTGTTCATGAATGCTTATGTATGGCCGTCTCCTGGACAGTTTGGGTTGTAGAATTGAGAAGGTTCCTGAGTCAAACTTCCATGTTTCGGAAGAGGTCTCCCATCATGTTGCTCTATCATTAGCCTCACGATGGAATTCTACTGTCAATGACTTGAAATCTATTTGCAGAGGGAATGACTGGATCCTATTTGTTAAGGTAATTACATGTATATCTACTTGCTAGTTGGACTTCTTTGAATATAGTTACTTCGTTGGATCCTTTCCCTAGTCAGAAAGTAATTTTCTGAAATATGTGCACAGGAAAATTCTTTGGAGGTGCTTTTAGTATTTCTTTCAATTGGGAGATCATTGAAGGAAGGAACATAAATTGCATTTTAATAAAAACAATATGTCTTGTAGCATTTTGAATTCTTTTTTTTTTTTAATCTTTTTTGTTGCAATTATTGCATTTATACTTAAACTTATATCTTTAGTTTATGTTTGTGATTAGTTGTTGAAAACAATTGCTTTAGTATAGTTACTGGCGAAAGCAAAGTATATATTGAAGAAATAGATAAAGCACTTAAGCTTTTGCTGAAACAAATGAAATTATCTGAAATGATAACTCTTAAGTTGGTCCCTTTTTTGTCCTTCGGCTATGTTTAGCGGTATTGTTTGTTGCTACCATTAGTTCAACTTTGCACTGATCTTACATGTATCAATGAAACAGGTAGTTTTCTTTCTTTTGATTCTGAGCATTCTAGGAGCCTTTTCTCTGGACAGTTTGTTTGTCATAGGTATGTTATCCTCGCTCTCTCTCCTGTAATTGTTATTGGCACTCTCCCTTCTTACTTTTTCTTTTAGGAGACAATGTTGCCCTTCCTTTTTCCATTTCCCCATTTCGTCCCCGCATTTTGGTTTTTGGGCTTCATTATCTTCATCTGTACTTCCTTCTTTATCTCATTTGATATAGAATGGCCCGTCTCCGAAAGACCAATGTGGGCATCGATCTGCCAGAAAAGGCTGTGTCTTATGCCCTGCAACACTAAGTCATATTATGTGAGGCACACCGTTGTGCGCATATATGTAGGGTTTGCTAGGAATGCTTGACGCTTACTTTTTAGTGAGACTGTCTCTATTGTTCCAAATTATTTTTGGGTCTTAATAGATGCTTTCACTCTCCCTCTGAAATGCTGTGGTCTCATCATCTTCTTTCTGTTATTTCAGGACTTCCCTTTGCCTTTATTGCTTTCTATATATACGAGAAGAAGGAAGAAGAGATAGATGGTTTAGCTCTAAAACTTCTTTCAAAAGGCTGCAAATTGAAGTCTGACATTGCTGGAAAGGTTTTGAACTCCAAGAAACAGAAATGATGTGCAAATTTGTAACCTTCCGCATCACTTTCCTCCCATTTTCTGCATTCTTGTGCAGTCTTTTGTACCCTTCTCAATCTGGCTAAAGTTTGCCGTCACCTGGGAAGTCCTCGTCTTTTTGTACCAAATGCACGCTATAATTTAGCTCCATGGAGAGATCTCTCAATGTTTATGCCTGAAAAAGGTTGTGGTTCTTGATTCATATGATCTTAGTGTGAATTGGTGATATTGTTTGAAGATGTCCTTAGTTTTCTTGTAAACGGAACACATTCTTGTACGATTGGACCTCGTGTTTAGAGCCATTTTCTTTAATTAGCATGCTCTGTTTCAGGCACTGGCTAATACAGTTCTGTTTGGTTAACATATCTCTGGTTCTTTGATTAAAGGGTTTGGCCTTGTAATTCAAATGCTATTGTCTTCTGTGTAATTCATTAGCCATAGTGCATTCAGGTGGTCATTTAACTTGTTCGTTTTAGTTATGATATCAAGCATATTGTTATTTCGGTGAAAATCTGTCAAGTGCCCGGAAGGACTATCAAAGTTTCCAAATGCCACTCTTTGGACATCTACATGTGAACTGACTACTACGGGTGGTATGACGAACATTGTTCCATATACAAGTTTTGAAGAAGTTGCTATGCACACATTCCTTTTTTTTTTTTTTTTTTTTCTGTTTTTCATTTCTTCTTCTTTCTCTCTTTTATTTATTTATTTTTTTTACTCGATAAAGATGCTCTTTATTTTATTTATGGTTAAAAATAGTTTATGCGCAATAGAGGAGAATGATATCATATTGCTCCTTTAATTTCTTATATTCTTCTCTCTTTTTGTAATATTAGCACAATGCATGGGCAGTTACATGTATTAGAAATCTTTAATAAACTAGTAGTTTTATGTAAACCTTTTAGTAACTTTGGCATAAACTTACATAAGACGGAAAAAATAAAAATAAAGTATTGTATTCATAATAAAAGAGATGAATGTTATGAGGAAGGTGTATGTGTTATAAGTAGAGTTAGATGATGTGCAGCAAAGAATATAATAGAAAAAATATATTAAAACATTTTTAACCCAACCCAGTAATGATCATTTTTATCTTATTAATTAATGATAATTCCTAATAAACAATTCACTAATAAAAAAAATCGTAATGACATCACATTGAGATGTAAGTCCTTCATTGATATATCATCATTCTCTTTATGATATCTTAATTATTCTACATCCAACTAAGGCAAATCTTTCGATTATTTTGTAGTCAATGGTGAATTAAGATACTGAATTCGTAGAAATTGAAGGAATATACGCAAAGCATATTTGAAATGTGGAAGAATATCCAGATTATTAGTAAGTTTCTTTGATATTTCCGTATTCATTATTTTTCATACTTTGTTCTTGTCTATATATTTTCTTACTGGATTCTTCATTTCACTCAAAAAGAATAGAATTCTGTTATCTTCATTTTCATTTTGCTAATTTGAAATGGCTCAGGCTGTTGTCTGTGTTGTTCTTGAAACAATTCAAAATTTGTTACTTGAAGAAGTAAAGTTCCAGCAAGGAGTGAGAGATCAAGTTGAAGAAATTAAAGCTGAGCTAACTCGGATGCGATGTTTCTTGAAAGATGCAGATTGCAAGCAATATGAAGATGAAAGAATACGCAATCAGGTTGCACAAGTTAGAGAGGCTGCTTATGACATAGAGGATAACATTCTTGAGTATGTTGCTTTTAAAGTTGAATCCAGAAGGATAAGGAATTCAAGAAACTTGCTCAAACTAATTTTCAGATTTTTCAATGAAGTGCTTGTCAATCATAGGGTTGGAAATCAGATTGTGGTCATCAGAGGCAAGGTCACTTCTCTTACTGAAAGGTTACAGACATATGGAGTAGAAGCTATAAGTGATGAAGAAAGTTCTACTGGATATGGGCGAAAAAACGAGCTAAGGCGAGCCTATTCTCATGAAATTGATGATCATTTTGTTGGATTTGAGGAAGATATTGAACTTTTAGCAGCCCATTTGTTAAATGAAGATCACTATCGAGTTGTTTCAATTTGGGGTATGGGCGGCCTTGGTAAGACCACAATAGGTCGAAAATTGTACAATCATCGTCGTGTTCGGCGCTATTTTGATGACTTTGCTTGGACATGTGTGTCTCAGCAATGGGAGAAAAAGGATATCCTGCAAGGAATTCTCATTAAACTTATGCCGGAGAAAAGAGAACAAATTGTTGCTATGAGAGATGAAGAATTGGTCAGGCAGCTCCATGAAGTTCAAGTGAACAAAAGATGCTTGGTTGTTCTTGATGATATTTGGTCGACACGAGCTTGGGATGCCCTCAAATGTGCCTTCCCTACTTTTAGGACAGGCAGCAAGATTCTGCTTACAACTCGAAACAAGGAAGTAGCTTTGCATGTGAACCATGTTGGCTTTCTCTATAATCCTAGGTTTTTACATGAGGAAGAAAGCTGGGAACTACTTCAGAAGAAAGCATTTCCTAGAAGAGATCACACAGGTTAGTTTAACAGCTTTCCTCTAGTTCAACTTAATGGAGTTGCGCCAAAGATGTTCCAAGTTGAAGATAATAGAGTATTAATGTTAGGAATAGTTTGTTGAATGAGATATTGTACCTCACTACACCTTGCCTAATTTGGAACCATTTTTCTTCTGGTCTTCTTCCGCTTTCATTTGATTTTAGGTTTACGAATGGATAAGCTTATTAGATTGAAGTAGCAGGAAGATCAACAGACTAGGATATGGCTGGACAACTTTAGAATCTTCTTAATTACTAAGAACCTAAGAGGGGTTCAATGGCTTGGGAAGCTTGATCAGGAAATTCAAGTCAGTCTCTATACATAATTACAAGACTAATATAAAGCCCTTGTTCCTCATAGTATATATAATCCATCATTTATAGCCTGTCTTCATAAGAAATTTTCACATACACTCTACTCTTAGTAAAGAGCATCCGACAATGACCTTAAGGAAACTAGTCTTGAAACCCTTACATATTGATAAAAGATACAACTGATCTAACTTGTGGATTCAATAGAGAATATAGCAGAAACAGTTATTAAAATTGCACAACAATGAATTCTCAGTTAAGACATGAGAAATCACATGCATAAGAAGTTTCATCACCATTATAACATATCAAAATAGTTACCAAAAGTTGTCCCATAGAGAGAAACATATGGTTCCTGACTTCTATTCTGCACCACTTCATTTACTAATTTGTATTTAAATTTTCAAATTCTTCTGMAGTGAAACATATATTTCTATTTTAAATTCTAGAAAATAAACCTTTCCTGTTTTAGCTTTTTGTTTGAAAATTGCAACCTGTACTGACCCTTCTTTTTGGTGGATTGGCTTTCTGAAGTAGGCTTCGGCATTGACCAGGAAATGGAAAGTCTAGGAAGGAAAATGGTAAAACATTGTTGTGGATTGCCACTGGCCATTGTGGTGCTTGGGGGACTTTTAGCAAAACGACATACATTGAGACAGTGGAATATTGTATACCAAAATATCAATTGGTACTTGGCTAAAGGTGAAGGCCATGAAAAACAAGCAGTAACAAATGTTCTAGCTTTCAGTTACCATGACCTGCCATATAAATTCAAACAATGCTTCCTATATTTCGCGAAATTTCCGGAAGATTGTGAGATCAATGCTGAAAAAATATATCAACTTTGGTTGGCTGAAGGTATGATATCACCTGATGACCAAGCTGAAGAAGAAACGATGATGGATGTGGCTGAAAGGTATTTGAGTGAACTAGCACAAAGGTGCTTGGTGCAAATACGTTTGAAGGAAACCACAGGTGGTATTAAAACCTGCCGGCTTCATGACCTTATGCGTGATCTATGCCTGTCGAAAGCTAGAGATGAAAATTTTACTAGGATAATGGATTTCCGACATGAAAGGAACCCAATTGATTCATATACATCAACAGCCTCCATACGTCGAGTTTGCATATATGTWGATGGTAATTCAAAGGGCTTCACTCCACCAGCTTTTGAACATGTACATCACATCAGGTCAGTTTTTGTTTATGCTAATGATTGTGGAGGAAAATTATGGAGAAACTCAAGATTCTATTTCAGTGATTTCAAACTACTCAGAGTTTTGGATCTACAAGGGTTTGGTGATGCTAATGATCAGTTACCTGAATCAATTGGAAGGTTAGTCCACTTGAGGTATTTGAGTATAAGAAATTCCAAGTTCAAGAAGTTACCATCCTCACTTGGTAAATTGAAGTATTTGCAAACACTTGATTTAGAAATGACTGGTATCTCAGTACAAATGCCAGATGTTCTGTGGAAAATGGAAAGGCTAAGGTATATCTATCTCCCAGCACAATTCTATACTAAAGACAACAAAAAACTGAGATTTGATGGTTTGATTAACCTAGAAATACTCATAAATTTTGATACAAGCTTGTGCAATGTGAAAGATCTTGAAGGATTGATTAATCTTCGAAAATTAAGGACAAAAATCAAAGAGAAGCTTGAGGATTTGCCTGTGATCCTTGACTATCTTAGCTTCACACCAAGTCGGCTTCGACGGTTTTCCCTCTCCCTTCGCCGGCAGGAGTTTAGTTCCAGTCTTGAACTAAGTAGTTTGACAGAGCTGCTTGGTTGTCCTCGTCTTAATAAGTTGTTTATATGTGGTCGTATCAGAAAGTTACCAAATTTTTCTAGTTTCTCTCCAAGCCTAACAAAGTTGTCATTTCAGGGTTCTCAACTTGAGGAAGATCCCATGAAAATACTTGAGAAACTTCCCAAGCTAAGTAGTCTAACATTTTTTGATTCCTCTTTTATTGGAGAAGAAATGGTTTGTTCTGCTCTGGGATTTCCTCAACTCAAATACTTGAAGTTGTGGAATTTGATCAACTTGGAGAGGTGGAAGATGAGCAGAGGAGCCATGCCAAATCTTTCTCGTTTAGTTGTAGCGTACTGTGAGAAGTTGGAAACGATTCCAGATGGATTACAATTCATTTCTACCCTCCAGAAATTGAATGCAAGATGGATGCCGAAAGCATTCAAGGATAGGCTTAGAACAGTGAATGGATATGAAGGTGAAGATTTTTACAAAGTTCGTCATGTACCTGAAATTAAACTTGATTGACATGTATTGCAATTAGAACTGGAAGTTATGATCTTTTCTCTTCTAGCTTTTGTGAATGGCAGCGCAGGTTTGAACTCTAATTCTAATTTCCATTTTTGTTATTCTCAAAGGAGAACACATATAGAGCTATTGCTGCTCACCAGGGGAAAACTGAAGCGCCGGTGCCCAATCGAATGGTGTACCGCATATTCATGTTTGTGAATTCAAATATAAAGAATTTAGTGACAAATATAAAAAGTCTACTTACATCACTAAAAGACAAAAATAATAAATATCTCCATATTATCATAAAAATTTGAATATTTTAAAGTCATCTCTATCTTTTAAATATAAATATTATCTTATAAATTACAATAGTCATATAAGGATGTCAATGAAAAATCACAAATGGGTTTATAGTTACTTGCTGAGTTGATGATGCCTGCTTGTGACTTTTGCTGGTTGAGAGTCGCAACTTCTCAATTTCTAATAAGTAATTTGAAAATATAAATATAAGCTTTAGAAAAATAAGTAAAAGATAAATACAATAAATACAGCCATTGAAAATTTGAATATGAAAAGGGCAGATGTAAGAACTACCTCTAGATGCACTTTAGAAAAATAATGGGAACATAAAACAATAAAAAATGTTCTATGATTATCAATTTTTTAGATGAATTATTTTTAACATCTAAACTTGGATTGTACAAGAAACCTTCAAAGTTTGACCAAATTATCAAGTACATACCTATAGTTTCAATTTGATCACTTTACCCCAGTTGAGAGGTTCCACCTAAAATATTTAGTTTGCTAATGATAGATATAATGAAATGCCTAGAATGCCCTTTTTTTTTTGTTTGGTTAAATATTGAATAATAACTCAAATGAAATCTTCAAATAAATATCATATTTAAAGATTATCTTTTATTTAGAATGCTATATATTTTTTTAATATAGAAAACTAAATTTTGAACAAAGAACACAATGAATTTATGAATACTTTCTTAGCTTTTTCATATTATATATATATATCCAAAAGTTTGATAAATAAAAAAATGAGCACCACTCAAAGATCTCTTTAACTTCAAAAAAACAAAAAAATAGATCTCTTCAATTTTCAAAAAAAGAAACTCTTTAGTTAATTTTATGTTCCAAAATACATATTATAAAATTTAGCAAAGAATATATATTCATAAAACAAGAAGTCATAAAAATAGTTAGATGAGTTAGTTAGGTGACAAAGTATCTCACTTAAATAAAAATATATAAAAAGGCCGGGCATTTCATTATATCTATCATTAACAAACTAAATATTTCTAGTGGAACTATTTAATTGGAATGGAAAGTGATCAAATTGAAACTATAAATATGCAGTTGACAATTTAAGTAAATTGTGGAAGGTTTCTTGTACTTAACCCCCTAACTTTTACCTTCTAAGCTTTAGAAAAGAAAAATCAAAAGTGATTTCTTCTAAGAATGACTAAAGAAAAACCCTAAGAAAAATAAGGATAAAATGAAATTGTTTTCACAATATAGTTTCACCAGTTAGATTCTTGATAAACCTCAATCAAAAACTACATATTCTAAGTTTCCAAACATTTATCATTTATCCGCAACCAAAAAAATACCAAAATAAAGAAAAACARAGGACCAATTAAAACATTTTCCATCCATATTCTTTCAAGCTATTCCTATCAATGGCTTAACTTTATGAAGACACCTAGATTCACTAACCGGATGCCTTTAATCATAGTTGGACTACAGTTCATGACAATATATGGCAACAAAGTGAGGTGGCAATACATTCAAAGAAGACAAAACTAAATTGCTTCTTTTTTCATTTTAAGTTCTTTTTTGAAATGCATAATGGGCCTATTTCACTTGAAATGGGGTGATGTTGAATGAGATATAGCCTGCTCATGGAACTCTATCTAAAATGACCGGAATTTCAAAAACTTATTGTCTTACCTATTTTATGACCTCAATATTGCACTGATTGGGAATATAAATATTTTAAAGAATTCTCTGGATCTTAGCATTGTAGAACACTATAATTTGTTACCAAAATCATTCTAGAACCAGAGTATGACCTAAATATTATTGCAGTGTCAACCTGAACAAACAAAACTGGACTCTCACTATCCTCCGACTTTCAACACTTTTGGGAAATTGAATTGCTCATGAAATGTGAATTGATTCATATCTATGGACTTCGTAGAACCTTAGGAATATATGGGAATTGATTTAGTAAGAAATCTCTAMTTAGACCTCAAGATATAGGTAAAAMACATCCCACTGCTAGGTTTAAGCATAGTAATCCTATACCTACTGATTCTGCCATAATTGTGAAATATCTATAAAACAAAACTAAGAGAATGTGAGTGAAAACTAGGATAACTTAGGATTAATTTAAGCTTAATTTTAATTAAATTGGATTTCTAAAACTTAAGATATGGGCCACAACAATAAAGCACTATCAAATGTAATAAGTTTTACTTTATCCTACTATCCTTTAGACCGTTTAGATGAACCTTAGAATTAGGCCAACTCCTTAAAGTGAAATAATCTGGCCTAATAAATTTCCTAACCAATCAGGATAATTTCCTAATTAATTTCACTAGATTCGAATACATAAAAGTCAAGATATGACTATTTTTCCAAATTTGAGTAATATATATGGACAACTTAACAATCTATTCTAGTAATTGAACTATAAATTCATAACCACTTCAAGAGATAAATTAGAATCATTTCGTGACTTGTTTTAGGACACAAAAATCAAGAGATTTAGCCAGTTAGATACGCTACTGCGATAAGGTGAGTTCCTTTCGCATTTCAAAATTCCAACGATGTGCGATTTTTGTGCTACTCTAGAATATGATTTAATCATTCTCGAATACTTTACTAAGCTTTCTTCCATCTTTGAAATTCTCAAAAATACATATTTTAGGCTCTTGATATGTTTCCAAGAATTTTCGTGCACTTGAATATGAATTCCTTCTGTTTTACGACTTTCTCAAAATATGTGATTTGGTACRCTAAAAGTATATTACAAATCTTTATTTTAAATATCTTTTGGCACGAGAAACCTACTTTCTTATGATTTTTATCTTTATGACTCAAAACGAACACGTTACTTTTGATACTTGAGAAAACTTCATGAAAATTACTTGAGCATGATCTTGTATGGTTCCTTATGATAATGGGACGCGTACTCTGTTGAAAGTCTCAAGTGACTAGTCGGGCGGGCAAAGTTCTGTACTTAGCTGGTTATTAGTATGAGTACCTCTTAAGACTTCAGGCGTCAGTTCTCGAGATAACTATATGACATATTTGGTAGTTATACGTGTGGCAAGTAGGGAATGCATCAAGCAGACGGTTGTATCTAATGTACCCACCATGTACTTGGTGGACGCTCATATCCTTGGTTAGGARGTTGAGCCGAGATGAATGATTCATATTACCCTGCTAGCTGGTACTCTTGCTTGATGAGGATATAAGGTTGAAAGTGGTATGCGCAATACGAGGATATAAGGCTGGTAATACTGACCCGGTGGAGAATGTCTTCARCAGATATTATGTGCATCTCGTGTTTTACAAATGGCAAAGCCTTTTACTATCRGTTTTATGCACATTGTAATGCTAGTAATACTGACCCCATGGAGAATGTCTCTAGAGGATATTATGTGCATCTTATCTTTACATGCTTGATACCTTAACTTGTCATGTTTTCTTGAAAATGATTCAGAATATTTTCTAATTTATACTTACATTTCGTACATATTTTTATTTTATTTTCATAACTCGTTTTTATTCGTAATTGCAAATTAATCTTATGCAACTGGATTTTGAATTCACATGCACACTACGCACTAGGAAGTCATTAGGCCTTGCTTATCAGAATCTTTACTTGTACTTTAGAAAYGGGTAATTATGTTGCAAGGGAGGACGAGAAACATTAGGAATTTGAGATCTGAATAAACTTTGCATTTTACCTTTGTTCCTTTTATTTGCACTAGCTTTTTGCTTGATTTGGATTGTACCCTGACTGCCGAGAGGCACCTGCCTCTTGTACATCCCCCAATGGAATCTAGAAGAGGGTGGATCGTCACAGGTGAGGGTAAAGTTGTACTTGAATATAAAACTTATTGAAAATTACATAAGTATTCCACTTGATCCTAATTAAGTTGAGCCAATAATGATTTTCCTTAAACTTTTTAAAAATTATTTACAGCATATAATTTTATTACAAAAGTATACTATTTTAATATATCCATTTTTTAAACTAAAAAAATGCATATGAAACATTAATGCATTCAAATAGAAGTAGATGAGAAGTTGAATAATTAAAACCAGATAAATTAACTAAAACCTTTAAAAGAGTCAAAAAATTTGTCATTCTAATTATCAGAATGTAAAGAAATGATACCAATGTCATTATCCCAAGGAAAAAATGCACATATATAAGAGYTATCTATACTTATAAGTTTCATAAAATAATTCATAAGTTGAATTCCAACATGTTAATAGCTATTATTGTAGCAGAACTCCACTAACATAGTCCACSGAACTACTTTTGGAATCCATTATATAAGCTAGGAGCATGTCCTCCTAAGTTTGTTACCCTTACAGATTTCCTATCGGTCTGTGAATGATATGTTGTGCTAAGTGATAAGGATGTCTTGACCTCCTCCAATCTTTGCCAAAATCAAGAAATGAACCTTGTATCATGATTATACACAATCAACATCGACACTCCATGTAAACTGACTATGTTGTCCAAGTAGATCCGTACCAAATTTTCTATTTTATTTGTAGTCTTCATTGGGAGAAAATGGCCAGACTATTTTAATCTGTCTACAACAATCCATATTCCATGATTACTTGACAATAACCTTGTCAATCCAATAACAAAGTCCATTGTTACATGTTCTCATTTCAAACGGGAATCTCCAATGGTCTCAATGATCCTCTCAGTCTTTGGTGTTCGAGCTTAACTTCTTAATAGACTAAAAATGTTTTCACGAATTTTTTGATTTCCTGTTTCATTTCTATCCACCAAAAGTTCATTTTTAAGTCCTGATACACTTTTGTTCTCGCTAGGTGTATCAGGAACTTCTTATTATGGGTCTCATTCATTACCTCCTGCCTTAGCTGTGAGTCTAATGGTACACATAGCCGACCCTAAAACCAATGGATATTGTCCTGCTGGAGTTCAAAATAAGAACTTCCCCAAACTTGAATCTGATACCTATTTGATGTGGGTGAAAATCTACTACTTTTACTAGTATTTTTCTGCCTATCTCACACTCGTCGATATGTTAAAGCACTACTTTGTGCTATTTTTCCTTGAAAATTTTCTTAATTCCATCAAGTGACTTCATTCTTGTTTTATTGCGAAATTGAAGAATTCATAAGAGTTTACTGAAGTAAAATATCCTATTTTATAGGAAATGATTCTATTCTACATGTGATTTAGAATAATGCTTGATGAAGAATGAAGCAATAGTTATTGCTATAAGATTGTTGCTCTAGCAATAAAGAATGCGAACACAGGAGCATAAGATAAATGAAGAAAAGTTCAAATGAGAAAGAATGAGTCATTATGGAAAAAYATTATCTTGTGAAGCCATAATGTGACAAGAWGTCTCYTTGTAGCCAAACACCATAAAGGACAAGTAGGTGCTTTGAAGGAATAAGAATTTAACAACTATCCTTGCTTTATGACAACTTTTTGCAGAACTTTCATGAGTAGCTTCATACAAAAAACAAAAGAACAATTTTGAGTGGGAGATTTAGATTCAACAGTGAGCAACTGCAAGAAACAACAGAGAGAAAAGAGGTGAGAGAAAGGCAAAAAGGGGAAGAAGCTTGGAACAAGGAAGGAATGAGGAAGAAGAACCCAAGAGGACTTCATCGATTAGCTGCACCAAATCCCCTTTAGGCTTTGTTTCTCTATTTCTTTGTGTTACTTTGAGATGTATTTTGAGATCTTGAGCATCAACTCTTTGTATTTTCTTGCATCTAATAGCATTAACTAACTTTCTAGAAGTTGGAAACTTGTTTAAACTAATGTACTAAATGTTTCATTAAATGCTTTCAGCAATGTATGCTCTTTATTAATGCTCTTTTCAAGTGTATTTATTGATGTGCAATTAGTGTTTTTTAGGCAATAATGATGTTTGTGATAGCTACTAGTAAGGTTGACAAACATTAAAATAGTGGAAATCTTGAATAGATATGGGTTTGAATATCTTAGGATATGTGACTAATAAACACTATAGACATATATGTCAAACTCATAAAATCATATAAGACTTGTGAATTTGTTTGAGTTCTTTAAGCTAAGTAACTCCAACAGGTAGAATAACTTAGTGAAACAGAAACATGGACCAACAAACTGAAATGGTGAGGTCATTGCATGTCTCGGTTTACATTTTTATTGTTGTTAGACCTTTGCTATAGGCGATGATGCAACTTTGATGTTGTAGCACTGCTGAAATGACTTATTGGACATTAGTATATTGGATATTCTTAGCTCTACTTAGCTTTTAAGCCTTTAATCATCTTACGTGAGCTATTGTTGTGACCTATTATCTAATCTTAGATTAGATAAGTTTAGATCATTTTACTTTATTGTTGTGACAATCATCAAACAAACTATTGATTTTATTGAGAATTTAAACCACTACTTTTGAACTTAATTAATCCTCATGGGATAGATATTCTATTCACTCTATATTACTTGTAGACTGTGCATACTTGCACAAATGAAGTTTAATTGCATATGCAATTTTGTCTATCATATACAACTTAATATCTTCTCCTTAAGCAGTCATAACCTACTTGAGCAGGCTACATTGAGCTGATGGTGTGGCTAAGCATTTCGCCATCAATTTTATAATTTTGAATTCCAACCTCTCAAAGTGAACGATTAACTCTCAATGTTGAGTCCAAACCTCTGCAAGCTTCCTTCTTAAGACATCTACCACATTATTCGCTTTACCTGGATGGTAGCTAATCTAAGTCATAGTCCTTTGTTAACTCTAGCCACCTTCACTGCCTCTTGTTCAGTTCTTTCTGCATGATCAAATTCTTCAAGCTCTTGTGATTCGTGAAGACCTCATATTGATTGCCATTGAGGTAATGCCTCCAAATTTTCAAGGAGAATACTATTGTTGTCGATTCCAAATTGAGGGTAGGGTATTCCAACCTCCTTTTCAATTCCTGAAAACTTTCTCAAACTTAGATGTCTATTTGAACTTCATCCTCTATTGTGTTAATTGAGTCAGGGGTAACATGATTGTAAAAAACTCTCCACAAATTTCCTATAGTACTTGACTAGACCAAGRAAACTATACTACTCCATGTCCTGAAATCATGTGACGCGAGAAGGCTATACAATACAATCAAAATTCCCACTTAGAGACCTTTGCATATAGTTTCGCTCTCCTAGCACTTGTAATACCTCCCAAAAGTGCTCCTTATGCTTCGTTTTCATAGGTGAGTACACGAGGATGTCAAATTGATGAAGACTACCACAAACTTATCCAATTGCTATTGAAACACACGATTCATCATATCAATTAAGGTTGGTGATGTAATGGTTAGGTCAAATGACATTATACATGAACTCCTACTATTTATGTCTCATCTTGAAAGCCATTGGGAATGTCCTACAGAGGCTTAATGCATGATTTGTCGGCGCCATACGATAAGAAGCCTTTGAAATTAGTTACGCTCTAAGGACTAGATTTATCTTGAATTTAGTTTCCAGTTTCGGTGGTATTGCTGGCAATTTATTTGGAAATACATCAAAAAAATTCCAAAACACTATCAGATATCTTTTATTCAGGCTATTTTCTACATCTAAAACACACTTCAGAAATCTATGTGCCATTTCCTTAAATTCTTACAAGCCTTTAGGGCCGAAGTAATATGTACCATATGACTTTCACTTTTTCAGATGAAACTTTGAAAAGGAATTCCTCTCAACCATAAATCCTGAACCTTACATTCTTTCGCCAACAAAATACCAAAGTATGGTTTTAGATAATCGACCCATACCCATATTTATGTCAATTTAACTATCCTAAGCTGAATTAAATTAACACTAAGCTCGTATTCTCCTAAGTCTTAGCTTACAACCACTAATAATGGAATTGGAGACTAAAACTTCACCCCCAAATGTATCCACTTGATAAGCATCCTCTAGTTGCTTAGGAACTAGTTCTAATATAGAAAATTGTATGGATATAAAAGAGTGGATGGCCTCATAGTCAAACAAAGTATAGGTAGAATTAAGTTAACAATAAGCTCGTGTTCCCCTAAGTCTTAGCTTACAACCACTAATAATGGAACTGGAGACTAAAACTTCACCCCTGATGTAGCCATTCGATATTCATCCTCTAGTTGCTTAGGAACTACTTCTAATATAGAAAATTATGTGGATACAAAGGAGTGGATGGCCCCATAGTCAAATAAAGTGTAAGAGGAAATGGTGTTTTTGTATGCTGCTACCTGTTACAACTTCATCAGCCTCCTCATGGGTCAAAAGACAGCTTTGTAGCGAGTTAGTTCTGCACAAGGCAATCTGCTATTTTGTGCCTAAATTTCAACGAAAACAAGATCCAGTTCTCTATCGATACTCTCCCATATGTGCTCTCTCGCATGTTTTGCAAGGTTTGTTTTGGCTAGACACCCTAACCTGTGGTGGTCCTCTTGCTCGTAGAGGCACAATTCCCTTGAGTGGTCACGCTACTAGACCCGACCCCAAGTTGAAGTGGTCTTCTAGCTTTGTTGTTGGAGTGGAGGACTGAAAAAAAAAATCCCTTTTTGTCATTTTTCTTTAGAGTAAGAAAAATGGATAGGAAGCCAAAGGATCCAAGAATGGCAGTAACTTCAAATATGAAATGTATTTGCAATATTTGTCTTCCTACCACTATTTAAGGAAAAACAACCCTACAAATAAAGATAAAAAATGATTATTTCCTTCAATCTTGGTTTATCATATAGAATTTACATATTGTTTTCAAAAGGCATTTTTTTTTTTTATTCTTTATCCATGAGTGTCGATGTTTCTGGTGACGATCCGTTGCCTGTCTTGCGTTTACTATTTTCTTTTCAAGGAAGTAAACAAGGTGGGTCTACATTCTAGAAAGGAAAGGGAATGTGCTCTCTCGCAGGTTTCGCAAGGTTTTTGCTAGCTAGRCATCCYAACCTATGGTGGTCCTCTTACGTGTAGAGGTGCAAGCCCCTTGGATGGTCGCATTACTAAACCCGACCCCCTATTACTTGTCACATACTTCGCCATGGCTTGGGTTGTTAAAAAGGCGGGACCTCTTGATCCCTCTTTTTGCTTCCCCTTTTTTCATAATAGCCTGAATTTTACTCTGTGGTCTGTACCAACATAGTCACAGGAGACCACTATAAACAATCTAACTTGAATTATCCCCGTCAGACTTTCATCAAACCTTATCATTTTCATTGAGTCATTTTCTAATACTTCAAGGACAAACTTACCTAACAAGTTGAACTTAGGGGCATACTCTGCTATTAACGTTCTTTCAATCTACTTCAGATTAAAGAACTTTTTCTGTTTCTCCATTCCCTGTGAGCTAGGAAAGTAATGCTCCAAGAAAGCCCCCTTGAAGATATTYCATGTCAAGGGCTCTCTTCTAAGCAAGTAGCTTGGTGCAGTGCCTTCTAACCAGATCTTTGCATCTCCAACTAAAAATTATATCGCTACTTCTCCCTAGAGTTCTTCAATCACCTCGAAGATTCTAAAGTTTCGCTCTACGTACTCAACCTCTTATCCATTATTTTTGGATCTGCCACCCTACTAAAGATGGGCACATTTTCCATCCTCATTCTATCATAGAAAGATATGATGTTGGACATGGCCTTCTCTACTCATAAGAGATTATGCCATAACTTGTAGTGCAATTATCATTTATGGTAGCATAGCTAGGTAGCCTGAGTAATGGGTAGCGGTGGTTGTGCATCTGCTCTTTGAGAAGGATGGGGGCGTGACATCCTTGATTAGTTGATCTGAAGCATCCAAGCTTTTGGCCCTCTAGTCCACTAGGCTATAGGTGGACCATACTCCCTTTTAAAAGTCTTGTTTTTCTCAATTTGGTTGCCAATCTGATTAACGTTTAGCAAGTTATAAGAGACTGATATATGTACGCTCAAGTAAGGATTGAGGGTCAAAGAATAGAAGAAAAGAATCCCAACACAAGACATATCATAAAGAGAAAGCCACGTTGTAATACCTTAGCCTAATGGGGTCATATTGTAATTTTTGATTGAAGTGTGGTTTAAGAGTGAATAAATAAATATATAAAATATATTAGTTGTTAAGGTTAGATATAAACCTTGTTATTACACTTCTATCTATTATTCTAAATACCAGAAGGTAGGTAGCTTAGCTAGAGACTAAGAAACCATCACCTGTGGCACCTAACGCACCAATCTTGGGAAACGAGTTAGGAGAATTAAGGAGTGTATTTTTTGGGTAGATTTGTGAGCGTGTCAGTATAAAGTAAGTGGAAGAATTCCTTTTTTCTGAATTTTATGGTAAAATCTCCATTTAATTTGTTAATAAAGGAAAATTAGATTGGATATGTGGCTTTTCAATGTATGATTGATGATTTCTATTTACGGTATTGTAATTATAAATTCACTGAATTTGAAAAAATCAGAATATTTTGTTTGGGACATTGTCTAATTTGGCGTTGAGATGAACATGTTCCACCTATTAGATTGATCCACGTAGCAGGGACTAAACTCTATAACCCCATTGTTTTGGCCTACCTGGCACGATAAATAGTTAGACCTGAATTCAGTGTTTGGTCCAATTGTTTGATTTAATGATGTCCCAAATTAATTTATTTTTATTGGTATATTGTACTGCGAATTAAGATTAATCTATGATTAATTTGGAATTGCCCCTACCTTTTTCTTATTTTTGTACATTCAGCAATTGATGGGCACTAAGCCACTTCACTTTTGGCAGCACTATCACTATAAGTTTGGCTTAAGGGGTTGGGCACATGGAATGCCTAATGGTTGTTGACTCTTGAATTTTAACATGAAGACAAATTCTTGGTCTCCTTATGGTCATGTCGGCTATGTAATCATCTCTTTATGCATTATGTATTTTTTAGATACTTGCCTTTTCTTCCCCATTCAAAGCTTCTTCTATAATTATTTCATTTGTTTTCTTCTTTCTTTTGGCATTTCTTGGCCAATGTCCTGGATAGAATTTAGTGTGATTTGGTGACCCTCACCTTTTCTTTTCTTGGGAACCTTTGTCGACTTGTTGCCTTTTGTCCCTTCTTTCTTGGCTTCTATAGTGTTTCTTCATCTTACTCTATTCCTTTCTTCATTTTCATAGCACAATTATATAGGAGGCACATGTAATAAAATACATTAAAATTATTCTTAATCCTCTCGATTTACTTAGGTTATTTTATATTTATTTTTATACTATTGTCCGTTTTATTTTCTTTTCCTTAACATGTATTCCCTATTATTGATATAAATCTTGAAATGTCTTAGAACCATAGTTTTCTAGTAATTGTAATAAGAAGGATGAATTTCTCTTGATCAATAATATTTGATTTAAACTGTAACACTCCCAAATTAAGAATTACCCAAACCCTAGGATGTTAATATTCACATTTTCATAAATGCAAAAGTAAAGAAATAATTTTAAAATTTAATAAAGAAAATATTCATTTCCAAATACATAATCTCCAAGATRAAAGTGCATATCAATTGTCAGAAATCTGAATACAATTAAAATACCAAAATTCATAACTTAATAAAGAACAACCACTTAGATCCAAAGTTTACTAAAATATTAGAATTTTATAAACTAAATTATTGAAAACGGGAACTATCTGGGTCCAAAGTCTGCCCCCAAGCAATTTCCTCAAACCACCTAACTATCCTCATCTGAAATATAGAATTAGGAAAAAGGGTGAGCTAAAGCTTAGTAAGAAAACTTCATGCATGAATGCTRATGATATGCATTATTTGTAAAATATTTTGAAAATTGTACCCCGTTACTTTAACTTTTCATTTCTATCATAAGCTAACTTGGTGTGTCATCTGACCTTTTAAGCTTTGCAATAGGTAATATTATTTGAAATTAGGTCACGTTCTACTGGTAGCATCCTAAGGCGGTTGACATTACATTCACGTTCACCTTGTAAGGAATTCAACATTTTACTTACATTTCCACCCCTAAAGAGGGCTAGGTAGGGAGGCATCGGTTCTACATGCCCCATTCTCCTTTCATGGCTTAGGCATATACCCTTTTATTTCTCAAAACTTGGATACATATGTTATAAAAACTGCATTTTCAAACTTTCCTTGAAACATTTGCCTTTATTAGATTCATGAACATGCAACATAATAACTTTATTCGATTAGCAAATGAAGTCCCATGGGTGCCTACGACATCAATGTGCCAAAGTCTAATTCATTACAAAAAGAATATATATAAAGGAATGTTTAGTTTATAAAGCTCAAAGATGCCTCTTTAAAACTCCTTATGACTCATTTTCCATCCCAACAAAGTCTGGAAATGTATATAACAATTAGTCCTTCTTGAATTATAATAACACTTCAAAAGATAGATTTTCATTCAAGGGTGGCCATGGAGGGTAACTATGAACAGATGACCCATCCTTAGCTTTGCCTGTTCATGGACGGTATATTCTATTCGTGCATACATCCGTGCATGTCCACAAAGTTCAGAAATAGCTACAAACAAAGCCATAGACGATATATTCAGTCTGTGCACGCATCCATGCAAGCGCAAAAACTTAAAAAAAGTGTAAACATTAACATAAACACAGGGGGAAAAAAGAAATTTATACCACAAAAGATCAAACTATGTACTCATTAAATACATACAAATCACAAATAATTCTTGGGGATACATACAAATCACAAATAATTCTTGGGGAGAATATCTTTCTTGAATAATTTATCTTAAAGTTTTCGTGAAATAGAGTAGAGTTCTAATCTAAAAAGGAGACAATTGAGTTACTATAGGTTACRWATCAACAAAAAATGAAACTAGATACAAGACTTACCTTTAATTGCAGAGTGTATGCCCCAGAAGAGCTAAAGAGTGCTCAAGTCTCAAATCCTCCTATTCTGGCTTCTTCTTATTCCTTCATTAACTCCCAAAATGCAATAGAAATATGGTGTAGGGTTGATGAGAATAGTTTAACGTAAGAATAATTTGGGAGTTGTGGAGGGTGTAGTTGTCGGTCTTGAGTCAAGCTAAGCCCAAAATTGTCCAAGGTCCTAATTTGACTTATTTGGTCTACAATAAAAAGAACTTATTTAATGTAGGGCTTTAGGAGTTTGGTTCAATGGGTAGGCTCAAATAGGTTATACCCAAAACTAAATAATTTGTTAAATAAGTGGGCTCTCCCAAATTCAAATTAAATTACCCAAATAGAAATAAAACTGGAGTTTTCATCAAAGAATTTCATTAACTAAATGAACAAGCTTGCACAACATCAATCAATCAACTAGCAGTAGTAATAATAATAAAATTATTAACTTTCTAAGTCGCATATTGATCATCTCCGCATCCAAGTTCTTCCATTGCATAAGTAAGAATACAAATGCCAATGGTAATAAATCAAATAATTAATTGAAAAATAAATTATATAGTTATGAAATAATTCATAAAAGCGGGAAAATTAACATGGGGTGTACATAAACTTTGTTCAATCCCTGAAAAGGGGGTTCTTCTACTTAATGTGTAAGTATACTCACTCCATAAGTTTCTCCTTTTAGAACAGAGAACATCTGGATATGAGTTTGATGATGATATTTCAGAATGAGGGCCCAGGATCCTAAGTTGTTGAAGAATAAGCTAGAAGSTTKAATTATATTTCAATACGTTTTGACATTAGAACTTTGTATTTTGAATTTGATCATTTTGGGTTGCATAAGATTGAATGTATTTGGAGAATAAAGAATTATTTTTCTTTATTTATCAATAAAGTTTTAGAGAGCTCATTGCATAAAGAGGCCTAGTACTCTTTGAGGAAAGCTTTAGAGAATACGACCGTGTCTCGTCCTAAACAGTCTAGACTGATTCTAAGGCATGCTATTTAGTAAGAATTACTAATTTTATTTCCTAAGAATAATAATATTCAAGTAGTTTCAACACAGATGGGAGATAACTAACTAGAACAAAATCACAAAGGACATCTTACTAATAGAAATGTACTACATGTCTTTTATTCAAAACTAGGTAACAATCTAGTATCAAGCTAACAACCCTACTCAAATTCCTAAGAGGTCTAGAAATTCAATCTCGAGACTAAATTCTTTCCCTCTTATAGGTTTGTATCTTGGCCACATTCATTCCATAAGTGATTGATATATGCGTTCTCCTAATACTCCACATCCCTTAATAGCTCCTGCTTTCACCCCTCGAGGACATCTATCCTCTTCCTTAGTTCACGCCTTTCAATTTCCAATTGTATGCTTATCTCCCTTTTTCATTTGCAAATCTCTCTTTTACTTATGTTGATCTCGCACTTATTGGCTTCTGCCAAGTAATGAGCTTAGTGTATTTGTTCGTTGAGAAGTTTCTCTTTTTGTGTCTTAAAGGTCTCTACTTTCCTCATCAATTTTGAATATTCACCAAGGGAACTGTAGTCTTGCTTTCATCTTTCATTAATTGTCATCTAAGAGTACAGAAATTGATTATAATTAAGGCATGTAATATCAATCGTAAATTAATAGTATAAAATCTTAGTATAATTAACATATGCAGGATTGCCACATTACTAATGCACATTCTCATCCCAATTCTAAGTGTTCAATGACTTAATTTTATGCAAATGATTAAAACCTAGGCAGAATACTACGAWATGTCATGCTCCAAAACCAAGTCAAAACTCATGTCTATGGCGTGGCACAGTCATATTCTCTAGGCTTTTCACTAAAGAATACAAGGCCTTCGTACCTAACAAAATCTTCAAAAATCCTTTTTTTTCCCTCTGGAAAGGGAATCATATATTGCCAAAAAAATTAATTGAAACAATTACAAAATACAAGACTTCATGTCACTCACAAGGGTGAGGATAATGTGCTTGTGTGGGAGCAAAATTAGTACTAATATTTTCACTTGAGTGGAAGTCCACCCGTCATGCTGGCATAATTTTCCATACTTGCAAAAGAATACGATACATCAAAAAAAGAAGTCGGTTGTGGTCAATATCTACCATCCAGCAACTGTGCATTGCGAACTATCCAAATGTTGAAGACTATTCCTGCAAAACATATTTCCAATGAATACTTGGAGTAATACTGTAGTTGGAGCCTCCAGATTAAGCTGAATCGAAGTACCAGAGCCGGTGCTTGTCCAAAAGAGGTTGCTCATGTTGCTTGATACTAATTGATCCTAAATAGTTCTTGCCTTTACATCATTTCGAATTACATGTGACGTTGAGACTCCTGCTATTTCTCACAACGACTGCAACGCGAGCTGGCCAAGATATTCCTCCTCCATTAACTTAATTATTTTTAGCCTAACATGAGCCTCCATCCAAAAAGGTACGGACTGTTTTGTATGTTCTGCAAATTTCCAAGCATTCGAAAATCCTTTAAGAAATAAGTAATATCATGAGTGTCTAAATGTCAATAATGATACAAAATTCCAATATTTAAAAATAAATTTAGAGATTTCAATTAAGAGTTCAGGCTACTCTTCAATTTTCGGATCCTCAAATTGTCACCCGCAAGTATCATCAGACTTATATTTGAGATCTTCTTGTTTTGAAAGGGAGATGGAGTTGGGATTGTGAGCATAAAACTTACTAAATAGAACAATTCCATTTTAACTAAGATTTAACAAGTTTTGAATCAAATATTAGTGAGTAAAGAAAATATATATTTTTTGCAATGATTTCAATGGAACTATGGTTCTATCGCATTTCAAGATTATAGTATCAATAATTAACATATATAAATGAAGTAAAGTAAAAAAGGGCATTGATACATAAATAAAATAGGAAAGAATTAAAGTGAACATAATACACGTCTACACAAAAATAGAACTATTATGTTTCAAAATAAAAAGAAAAGAAAAGGTGTTTAACTACCTTATTAGTTAGGAATCGAGATAGAAAAGATGAGTTTTATAAAGAAAAGAAGAAAAAGGAGGACAATAGAGAAACGAGAAGTTTTAATCATAATTTCAAAAAGAATTTTAAAGAAAAAGAGGTGGACAATGTACATTCGTGGAATGTGTGATTAGAATAGCCGAAAATCTAAATTTTATAATTAAAATAATATTAAAAAATTAACTACGTAAAAAACCTCATGCAAAAATAAACTTGATTCGATCGGAAATGTGATGATTAGAATTAAACGTTAAATTCAATTTAGTTTAATCACATAATATCACAAAGGAAAATAGCTCTAATAAGATAATTTAGCTCAGAATCAAAAAATTGAAGTAGAATAGATTAACTGCGCCCAGAACTTGTCTCAATCGAATAATTTAAACAAAAGAATAAAAAGAAGGGAAGAAATGGTCAACATGACATCTACCCTTTTTGAACTCCAAAAGTCCATTTTTATGAGTATGGTACTCGCACAAATTACACTTGCAGCAGCCATCCCCAATTTCAACTCCCCAATCATCATCAAAGCACCGAACATGCAAAACAAATAGAAATTCCTAGAACGTTTTTTACAATTCTACTCACAAACCAACTTTCTAGAAMAATCAGAATCMCAAGTACAAGGAATCATGAGAAGAAAAAATCTCAAGTTGTTGGGATTATTGTTATTGTTGGTGAWTTTTTTGAATTCTGCTGTTRCAAGAGTGTATGGCGGCGGAGTCTTCAAAGTTGATTACAAGTTCGCGGGGATGGRGAGGTCTCTTAGTGCCTTCAGGGCCCATGACAGCGTTCGGCACCTTCAAATTATTGCTGGCGTCGACTTGCCAATCGGGGGCACCGGTCGGCCTGATGCTGTCGGGTCGGGTCATAGTACTTTTACTTTCTTATATGTTTCGTTTTTTAATGTTTTTCCCTTTGAACTTAGTTGAGGATGGAGAATTCTTGATCATTAGTGACTGTACATATATGGTTGAAGTATTTTATTGCATGGTGCAGATTATCATATGCATGGTAGAGAAAGCATTGCAGTGGGTTGGAACACCTTTGATTTTAATATAGTTATAGTTCTGAATCCTTATGGATTACTACAGGAATAGATAAGTATATATTATGGATATGTTTAAATCTATATATGTATGCATGTAATATATGACAAGTACTGAAGTGCGAGGTAGTAACCATTGATCTTTCTATGGTACAGTGTCGCATGATTGTGCTGTTAAATTATAACAGTTTATATGGTTGCTCGGGTAAAATGTTTATGCCAGGTGTAACTGATTGATGTTGTAGTTTTAGCATCAGACTGTTTCTTCTTCTTCTTTTTTTTTTTTTTTTTTTTTTTTTTTGGTGTTATAGGACTGTATGCAAAGGTTTGTGAGCGTATTATTTGATAGCTGTTAAAGATAATTTCTACAGTTTAAAGTCTTCAATTGATCATTTCATCCTTCAATGGTCTTTTGGTATGAAAATATTTAGTTTGACTAATGCAAATTTTGGTTCGATGACCAAATTTATCTTTTCTTAAATTATTTTTTTTGTTTTTCTTTGGGGTGGGGGGGGGGGGGGGTAGTGTTAGTGAGATGGCTGTAGAACTGTGGCTTTACTATTTTCTATTTTGTCCTAACCTGTTTGATGCTCGGGTGTAGGCTATACTATGCTAAAATAGGAATTGGAACTCCTACAAAGTACTACTATGTGCAAGTGGATACAGGAAGTGACATAATGTGGGTTAATTGCATTAATTGCCGACTATGCCCCACAAGAGGTTATCGTGGTGTATGTATCTCCCTTTCTTTTCTTTGTTAAGTTTCATTTTTTCTCTTCAGAAATTCTCCTCCCAGTATCAAACACCATGTACTCCACACACCCCTGCTGTTTAATGTGCGTGGAAAATTTTCTTATCTGGCAGCTGGAACTAACACCATACAACCCTAAGGCTTCTGCCACGGGTAAATTGGTGTCTTGTAAGGAAGAATTCTGCAAAGAGATCATTCATGATTCACCTCCTGGTTGCACAGTTAATGTGACATGTCTATACACTGAGGTTTATGGAGATGGAAGCTACAGCATGGGATACTTTGTTCAGGATGTTGTTCAGTATGATCAAGTTTCTGGTGATCTTCAAACTCAATCAGCAAATGGAAGTGTTATTTTTGGGTGAGTATGAATGTGAAAGTACTGCTTCATATGTCTGCATATGTTTCTTTATAGTTACATTCGCTTTTGATAACCCTCGAGATGCTTGATTTGGATATGTTGAATGTAATCCTTTCTTTTATTATTTATTTCCATGAGAACCTGATTATAACTGATATTTTTATTGAAGAGATTGCGTAATATTACGTCATCTGTACTTTTTAGGTATCTGTTTGTGAGTGTTAATAGAGAGGACATTTTGTTCTTTACAGATTAGAAGCAAGATGCTTTTGCAATGATAAATGATAGGTGGAAAGCATAGTGAACAACCCTGAGAAATATGATCTATCGATCATTTAGTTTTTCCATTCATGCTTCCTGCTATCAACATGAACAGATCTGTAGATGCTCCATTGATCTTTTTAATTGCTTCCAAGGTTTCATAACAGGTTACAGTTTAGGTAGAGCATCTCAAATTTCCGGACTATTTATAGGTTTGTTAATTGTTACAGTGTCTGGTGGGGGAAAATCTGGTCCTTGATTGATACTTTGTGGCTCTTCCACTTTCGTATGAGAAAATAGATCTTGTTCTTGGAGATCTTTTTCTGTTCCGGTTTTTAAGTAGAAAGTAATAACCAGAGTGTAGATGACCATTACATGCACTGCATTAATTGCACAAAATTTGCTGGGAAATAGCATTATGCCTACCTGAACTAAGAGGAGATAGAAGTTTATGTCATAAATGGTCWATATTGTTGGAAGGGTGTCACTTTTTAACAATTGGCCAAAATCTCTCGAGGTGGATAAGGGGGATAGTACATAGCCTCTGAAAATTTTATATAATTTCTTATCAGACTGATATGTAGTCTCTATTTGCAACAAAAAATGAAAGGGGGTTGCATGAATATTCAACTTCAATTTTAGATTTTCTTGAGTTCTATAATAATAATCAAGTTTTTCTAATTTGGTTTCTCCTTGTAGTTTTTTTTTTTTTTTTTGGCTCAATGCATGCTTCATGTTGTCATTCTTTTACATATTGCTTTCCTAGTATAAAACTAATATGTCAAGTAGATCCTATTTGAGAGGACAATTGTTGTACCATATGTGTAATTCTCTTCAGTATCATTTGAGTCTAGAGATATTTTATGGAAAAGATTATCCTATAGATTTGTGTAGCACAAGCAGCTTAAATCAAATGTAACTGCGAAGTTGAACGTGAATAAAATTCCAAATAGTTTCTTGCAGGAATTTTTTGCATTTCTAGGCAACGTATACTTCGGCTGTCTTTTTGACCATCTACCATTTAGTTTGGAAACTATTGTATCAGAACTTTTATCCAGCATGATGGTCAACAAAATATCGACCCACAAAAGGTGAGGCCATCTTAGATCTGTCATCCATTGCCTACAGAAGGCTTCGTCAGGGCCTTTTCGCTAGATGCTCCATGGATTTGAAAGATAATTATGTTGGTTCTGCAAATACCAAGTACCCGAACTATGGCATGGAGTAGCTTGGGCCCTGCATATGCCCTAAAAATGCACTCATATTGACTCCCATATCATCTCAATGTTCTGATTGGATTTATGTAGGATTTGGGGGATGTATTCCACATGGACTGTTATTCTTGCATAGGAAAAATTTAGTCAACATAGCCTAGTAGAAGTTGGTAGTTAGACAAGTATTCAAATTTTCAGAATTAAGAAGACTGGAGGTAGAGCATTACCAAGAATCCAAAATTCTGTAGATTGATACATGCATCTACTTTACAAGATCTCAGAATATACTGTTTGCTCAGAACTTAAACATTACCTATCCAACCGAAATTTTCCAACTTCCTTTTTCTTTTGAGCCCAAACTGAAAATCAGTGTATTTCGTACCAAGTCCTCCCTGTTTAACTGGGTGAGTTTGGACAGTGTGCGTAATTGGCTCAATTATTTTTGCTCCTTTTGGCTACTGGTAGCTGTTCAGTAGGATATTATGGCTGTGATATACTCTCCACTGACAACCACATATCTGTCAGATACTTCCTTAGTGTCTGATGTTTGGGACTGAAAATGGGATCCTTTCAGTTCTGGGAGAACCTTTCGAGTTTAGGTACTTGTTTGTATTATGAGTGTCGGGCTCCGGATTCTTAATAACCAGCTAAAATGTTTGCTGATATTCTATTTAGCTGTTCAAAATCTCATTTAGCTTTTTGTATTTGATGGTATCACAATACTTACCTCAGTCAGATAGCACTTTAAAGGTGGTCTTGTCATACATGTATGTCTATGTGGAAACTGTAACTTAACGAAAATAAAAGAGTGGCAATACAGATCTTCTGTCACTTGCAAGCAGTTGAATTATATCAAACTCAGTTAATCTTTTCTTTTGCTCTAAAAACCAAAAAAGATAAAGAAGAAATTTATTGATGAAAAATATTAATACAAGAGAAGGATGAAGCATCCTTGAGAAAGTAAATTAAAAACACATCAGTGCAACCTCCCAATCTCTCTATAGCAATCCTTTATTATGGCCATGTATGCAAAAACACCATATGCTATTGCCTAAGTGATGGATGAAACTGAATAGGCATTACTGATCTTTAACAAATCATATTACTCCTTTCTACCCATATTGGCCAGAATATTGCAAACCAAGCACATCCATATAATTCTACCTCCATTGCTCTTTCTATAACTACATATTTTATCTACATGAATTCTAGAACTGTGGCATACCTGTATCTCATCAACCAAAGTGAACAATTTCACCCAAAACTCTCTTTCTGTGTGACAATGAGCAAAAATTGATTAGTTGTTTAATTACTGAATTTGCACATAAAACATATATCTCGGTAAGCGCTTTTTGTGTGGCCTTCTCACCTGCAACAAATAATTGGTATTGATTCTATTAAGAACCATTGTCTAGTGAAAGCTTCGATTTGAAGGGAACATAAGCCTTCCAAATTAATTTTTCGAAAGAAAATTGAGTTTGATTATCATTCAATAAATGAGATTCATTTGGTATGCTCTGTCTATTAGTGCATGGCAAGGCTTTAAATTCGAGGGGCTTCTGTAGTTCTTCATTCAGTGGATATTTTGAAGATAATAAAATTGGTCTTACAATGTATGATCATGTGTTTACTTTGTAATTTGGTATTTGTGTTTTTAGTACGCCATTTTGTTTTTGCAGTCATTTACTGATAGCTTCTAGGGTTTTGTTCCTGACATTTCTTGTGGTTTTTGGCAGGTGTGGCGCTGGTCCATCTGCAGATCTCGTTTCATCAGATGATGCACTTGATGGGATACTTGGTTTTGGAAAATCCAATTCGTCCATGATTTCACAGCTTKCATCATCTGGCAGAGTGAAAAAAATGTTTGCRCACTGTTTAGATGGTATAAATGGTGGCGGAATCTTTGCCATAGGGAATGTTGTGCAACCAAAAGTTAATACAACACCATTGGTACCAGATCAGTATGTGTTGCCCTTTCCTATGAGCTTAATTAGTCCTACTAGTCGATTTCTGCATAATAATTGGTGCAATTTATTTGCTGTTTCTGTTATTTCTGTTTAGTTTGAAACACTTGGTTGTGCTTGTTAATTATATTTATCTGAATGTAGATAACTGGAAAAGGCCATGTCGCTGTTGTGTGTTTRATTAAAAATTATATGATCTGTTTATCTAWGCTACATGTAGTGTTTTCAGACATTTCATTAYTCATACCTGATTTATTTAATTTGAACCCAATGTMGGATGATTTAGTATGCTTCCTGAGGTGATTMAGTCYCATGGTTCTTTAGGGACTTCTYTAATTGTAATTGGTTCTTTATTGAGTGGATTTTACGCAGATTGTRACGATGAATCTTTCCACTGCTTGAAAACTAGTGTTTGTAATTTAGAGATTGTAAAATATATACATTTATCTATTTTAATGGAAAAAATTTTGGGTTGTAGGAATCCTGGAAATTAAAGAAGATGCAGCAGAAAATGATCTTCTAGCACTGAGTAACAGTAAAAGAGATCTCCTGGTCTCTCCTCTCACAAGACAAAACTATGAAGCCATCACAAGTTGCAAAATAAGTTGATGATAAAAAAAAAATATAGGCCTTCTTGTTGAAACACTACACGACTAGCCAAATTGCATGTTCCTCCTCTTCCTTCCCTCTCCCACAAAATCCTGTTAACTGGTGGTGCCTTCTTCTACCTGTATTCATGTTTGCTTAAGATAAGCTTAACTGTAAATTAATTTTTAATTTCTTTGTTTAGAACTCAAAAAGCTATTTTGAAGTGCTCTTGAGCTTCTTAAGCCCAGTATGGAAAAAGTTCACTCTGTTTGTACCAAATATGTTACACATGAAACATTTTGAACTCATCTGAGATGGGCATCAAACATTGGAAACCAAAAATGTAGTTCAATCTGATATATTCACTTAAAAGTTTAAAGTGTCTGTAGTTTCCTTACTCGTTAAAGATATTTGGTATTGATATTACATTTTACTTTTGAATCATGTCTATTTGGATATTTGTTGGGGAACTAAATATTTATTTTGAAATTTGTCCATGCAAATCATGGAAGGCCTCATTACAATGTCAATATGACATCAATTGAGGTTGGTCTCGTTCCTTTAAATCTTTCATCTGAGGTATTTTCACTTGGAGACAAGGGAGGGGCAATAATTGACAGTGGTACAACCTTGGCTTATCTTCCAGATGCGATTTATCAGCCACTGGTAAAAAAGGTCAGCCATGTCATTAAATATCTTCGTCTCAAATACATAATCTGAGAGCATGTCTTACTTCCTTTTTATTCTCCATCTGTTGATTGTTATTTAGATAATATCCTGGCAACCCGGGATTAAACTGGAAGAAGTTCATGATGAGTATACATGCTTTGATTACTCTGACAGGTATGCTGATTGATTCCTTGATACAAGTCATTCTATCTTTGTCATTTTGTACATGGAATCTTCCCTATTTTTTATATCTTATTTTATTATTTTATTGTTGGGTAAGCTCTGTAATTTGTAATKTTATAGTCTATTTAGAATARTAAGAGTGTYCTTRAAGAGTGTGCAGACAGAACATATACCAAGAATGTTATCAATTAAKTATCTATGAAGTAGATAATATGTTAAATGTTTAACATTTTCTGGTTGCTATTAAARCATTCACCTTTCATCTTCTCTGTTTMTTGTAGCATGGAAGAGTTCAGCAACTGTAATCTGCTTGTTGTTAGCTTGTWTGACTCTTTTAACTAGTAATMCTTCTTGAACAGTTGGATGGATGAAATTTGTACATAAATTAATTAGAATCAGAATATTGTCATCTTAGTAGAGGATCACTTGTACAATGAAGTTACTTGCCTAGTAATATATGCATCATGCATCCATTATATGCCCTTCCTGGCATGGCTAGAAGATAGTAATAGAGAGCAGTGGTTGCTGAAATTGCAGCTTGAGCCAAGGTTTAGTAGGTTAAATGAAGGAAATTGCTAGAATCTGACACTATACTATCTGTTATAAGTTCAGATAACATATCCCTGTCTTATGTTATTAGAAGTTTGACCATGCGTAGACCCTGCCTTGTAAAATGATGAATTGGGTTCTTTAGGGAATTATATAAACATCTTCATATGTAGATTACATAAACAATTATGTATCTTGAATCGTGCATGAGCTTGTTGAAGATCACATCCTGTAGCTGTTTATGGGAGATGTTTTTGACACATCTCTCATTGCATGTGACTAAGAAAGGATTAGCATGTAAATGATTCTCTCAATACTTTTGTCATGAGGTATAATTGCTTCATACTGAATGAAATCCTGAATTTTTACTGTTTAATAGAATGCAATTTAAACATTGGTTGTACTTTGTTGTTACCTTGGATTTTTCTTTTTATATTTAAGAAAAATCAGATATTTTGATTTACACCTAAATTCTGTGCACCCTTTCATGTCCTTTAACATAGGCGTGGGATGATTTTCTTCTTTTCTCCTCTATCACTTGGTAGAACTTGAAGCAATGAGCCTCTAGATCATATCTAAGAAAAGATTTGTCATCCTATTCTGACATATAACATGAGAAATAAATCAATACTAAAGCTCCATTTCCCATGGATATGAGAATATTAGTCCATATCTTAAAGTGACTAAAATCTCAGTAACTCATCCAAAGAACTTATAATAAACTAAAATGTGTATATTTAGTGCTAAAATTTGCCCATTGTATTTGCACGAGGTGTTTCTTGGTGCTACTTTGTTCTAATTTGTTAGTAATGTTATATATGTAATTGATTTAGGATTTTATTTTTTTATCCACTTTCCGCTTACATTTTGTATGTTAGGATCTGCTTTCTTAGTGCCCGTCTGAGTTATATGATTCTAGATTTCGGTGTTATTGTCACTCTTTTTCCTTAGTTAGAAGATAACCAGTGGAGGAGATTGATTAAGTATACAATGCAATAACTTTTTCTTTCTTTCTTGCAGTGTTGACGATGGTTTTCCTCCTGTCACTTTTCACTTTGGAAGTTCCCTTTATTTGAAAGTTTTTCCTCGTGACTATCTATTTCCTTTTGTAAGTATGATGCGTCATACAAGATTTGCTTTTGCTTTTGGTTATTTTGTTCTTCACAGATCAAACATATGATTCTATGGCATTCCTGTTTGTGTTTCAATGGGTTATTTGTGAAGTTTACATAGTAAGAATTGGAAGCTACACCTTCTCAAAAAGTTGAAAGGTGGATATCCATGTTACCAAGGTCTTGAACTAAAGGTTTAAAAGTATGGCTAGAGAAGCTTGACTAGAAAAGCCTTGTAAACCTCGGAAGTAGGCAGATTAAGATGGATGTAAACGGGTTGATAATTTTGGCATTTCTATCAGATCTATTGAGGTCAGGAAAATGCTTGTTTGATACTGAAAATTGATTGACTATGGAAGTTATTAGATGAATGCAGTGAGAAAGCAGTGAAATTGCGTTCGGAAGAGTGTACGAACATCCAGTTGGACAGAAGGAAATATCTTGTCAAGAACACAAGAAGTTCTATGATTTCAAATATCACTAAATTAGAGTTTYTTYTGGACGTCTAAAGTTTTCTTTGGTATTTGAAACACTAGCTGATGTGATATTTCTGTAGTGATGCAAGTATTTTCCTTTGCCTGTCTGCTTTTGAAAATGAGTTCGCAAACCCTACTATCGTACTACTCTATGGCTGATGAATACTGCCGGTTCTGCCCATTTTTGCATTGTGATGCAGGATGAAATAGGGGTAGTTTTGCCTTGTAATATGCAGCGGAAGAACTTCACAAACTTTTTAGCTCTAATTTGGTTGTCAATTGAGGAGGGATAAGTTCTACATTGTTCAAGAGACACAAAAATCAAATTGGAGGGAAGAGGCTGTTCTGCGGCTGAGAACAGTAGCCCATGAACAGTAATTTGCTGTGAAGAAGATGGGAAAGAAAGGAAGAAAAGGCCGGGAGGGGGGGATAAGCAACGCTTTACAAGGATAAACCAAATAAACTTGTTAATATTTCGTTAATTCACTGCCGAAAGAAGTGCCACTACAGCGTATTTACAATATAAATACTATCAAGTAATCAAATAATGACTCTTAGGACCAAATCTCTGAGAATTCCAGCAACTAATTAAATGACCAAAATATCCTTGTACCTAAAAACATAATCATTAATCATAATCCCTGAAATAAAGGACTCTTAACAAATTGATGACCATAAAATATATGCACATCCATCTTTAGGGCCTTTGCATTCTCCATCACATTGCTTTCCAAAATGGGATTTTATTTATTTTTGTGTGCGGGGGGTTGGGAAGAAGATTTAAACACTCCATGGCTTGTGTGGCTGCCTGGACGGTTTTGTGCTTGTTTGTGTTGAATGACCCGGGGGGGAGGGAGGGAAGGAGATTGTAAYGCAGGTTTCCTAATCCAGCTGTGATATTTATCTGGAAGCATCATCGTATCGATCAGCTAACTAGTTGAATTATACCTTGCTGGTCTATCTCAAGTACATAAAATTTKGGAATATCGCWTSATTGCAATGGAATTACCAGACCATCATAATGTTAATAGTATGAMTTWGSTAAGTGCTTTACAATAAACAGTTTTCTTGGGTTAGAAGRACTGCTTTATTGTTGCTTTGTTGTTTTGTCAATTTATYTGGTATATATCAGACCATCATAATAGTATGAATTTTCCAACTGCTTTACAATACACAGTTTTCTTGGGTTTGAAGAAGTGCTTGAGCTTTTCTTTGTTGTTTTGTCAATTCATTKGGTATATATCAGTTATTTTCTAATATTTTAGCACGATACTGAAAGCAAATAGAGGAAATTTTGCTAAATAAGCAATTGCGTGTTGATACTCTCTTTCCGAATTAGATGTTTGGGATCAACTGCAGCCAATGATCAGGCAGTAGCATGATAAGTATTAAACTAGTCAAAAGGTTCATGAACAGCTATTTGTCCTTGGACTTTAGGTTCCTGGTTTTCATAAAATGATTTACAAGCTTCAGCAGTTATATAATGATCAAATCTATTAGGGCGCCTGCAATATATAAGCAAGGTCTTCTAGAAAGCACGTGCTAAGAATTGGTTTTTAATAAAAATTAGAAGTGCATGAAGCAATACAGTCTATGTGGATGTACTGGGGGACGGTCAGAACTCTAAGAAGAATGAAATTAAATTAAGCTCGTTTATCACTGAGAAGAAATTGGGGTTGGAATTGCTGGAGAATCTGTATCATGTTTAACTAGCTCCTGTCTGGAAATCCATTTAGCTTCGCTTTTTGAGAATATCTCTTACCCAACATTAAAGAGTTGCTGATGTTGAAGTGCAATTGAAAGTAAGAGTCAGCCTGAGATTGGGCCTCTTTGCTTTTAGTGTTAATTCTCTGCCTTTTTGTTCGGATTTGAAGCTCTAGCTCTGACAACCTGCTTGGTAGCTTACATTTTAAACTATCTGTTCCTTGTTCAGGAAGGTCTGATGTGTATTGGCTGGCAAAACAGCGGGGCACTGTCTGGTGATAAGAAAAATATTACACTTCTGGGAGGTAGGCATTTAATTGTTGCTTGTGTATGTTAGTTGTGCTGTTAATTCCTCTCCATTCTAGATTGAAGTTTTGCATGTGGAGAACTTTCCTTTTATAGATAAATATTTTGCAGATGGATTCGAAGATCTTACATTATGAATTTACATCCTTAAATATGAACCATATGTTTTGTTTGGAAAAAATTGTAAACATGTTTTTTAGATCCTTTTCCAGATAAGTATCAAATCCACTAGAGGAAAATGCAAAATCCTTATAATTTGACAATGCTCTAAATCACTAAATCCATCCAACAAAAATGCAACTTGTGCTGAGAATTAAACTATAAAACTGGTTAGCACCATAAACTTGATCTGTGTTCATTAACTATTCCTTTGTTTTTCTTTTTCTTTTTGTGGTGTGGTATAAAGATAACATGCATAAAAGACTGAGTGGGTATTTTCTATTGTTGTTGKCCAAAAAGATTGTATATGCATAACTATAGCTGTAAAATTATATAATTAATTATTTGTACAGATTCTTTGTAGTCTAGGATCCTGTTCTCAGTTGCAGTTGAGATCTGCTTTCAGCTTTCCTTTGAAAGCTGTTTTCTCCATTGCTTTTTAGGTTCTTATTTTTTATTAAAAAAGCTAATAAGTTTTGAGGAGCTATCTTCTCGGTCTTGGTTCTATCTTATGCACTGTGCTCTTATCTAAATGTGGAGTTGTTCAAGTTTCTTGAGGCCATTTGAGGCAGCATAATATGTAAGTGTCCCAAATTCAGTCTTCCAGTTTACATATTAACCACCTAAATAAACTACCTCTACCATGTAACCACCACTATCCTTGCCCTCTTTCCTGTGCAGTATCTTGAGTTTGGAAGCCGAATCCATTATATCATTCATCTCTAGTTAATTCAACAGGCATAATCCTTTACCAAAATTTGAAAAATGTTTGACCAATTTCTCAAAGCAAATTTCACGAAACTATGAATCCAAATGTTTGCAAACTCTGGAACTCATTTTCCTTGCATCCCCAGTAATTAAAGAGAAAAGTATCAATTGAGTCCAAAAATATTACTATCTCCGTTTTTTCAAGTGTGTCACAATATGTTTTTCTTTTTATTGTTTTATTTCTTTTAATATATGAAAGTGTGTCGGATTCGACATATCAAGGAGAAATTAATTGTTTTTTTCATTTTTTTTTTAATCTTTATTCAATCTTTAGGCAATTAATCAAACTTATTCGTTTTTCTTTTAATATATGAAAGTGTCATACCATGCAACCTAAAAAGTCAAACTCTTTTCTCTCATTTTATCTTTTCTCCCACGCAATTAATCCTATTCTTTTCCAATATAAGAATAAAAATTTTATTTGAATAATAATTTCAGATAAATTTATTGTCTCATTAGTTTGTGTATTTTAACCTAATTTGACGTATTTAAAAAACGGAGGTAGTAGAATAGTTAGATAAGGACTTGAGCAAGCTGACACTTAGGTCTCTTTTCTGCTATTGTCCACAACATTTCATGGAGTAGCTGTATAGACTATAAGAGCTAATCCTGTCAGATAAAAACTTTTGGTCCTCTAAACGTATGAATTGAGAAAGGAAAGCTTGATTATTCCGTTTTCCTAAAGCACGGAAGGTATATGTAGGCCTCCACCAATGTTTCTCTGCCCACAGAGATCATTATTATTTTCCATCTTGCAAACTGTAGTGCCCACTCCCCCCTCCTTTTGGGTTAAAGAGAATGTCTAGACACCTGAGTCTGTAAAAATGTTATGTATACATGAAAGATAATAATAATCAACTCCCATGCTTTTTAATATATCTGGCAGAAACAAATGTCGCGTTGTTTCAAATTAAATATTTAGTTAAAGAGATTATTTTTTGCATCCATGCACTTTCTATGAACTTGTATTGCCAGACAAGCCCATTGGGATGAAGAGGAAAAAAATATCCCTGAAACAATCTAGTATTTCTCCCATTCTTAAATAAGGTAACATCTGCATAGTCTGAAACTTCAGGAAAGATTTTATCATGGGCATTGTTTTATTTTCCTTTCTGCAACCTGCCAATTCCATCTCTATTGTCTTGGACTGGCCAATTTCTGTATCAAACACGTTTCGCTTTTCTAGTTTTCGCCTCATAAATGCTTTATTCAATTTGTGTTTGATTGATGTTACTAGCAATTTCTATCTTTGAAAGTTTTGCCAAATAAATGTTTGCACTTTTGATTAGGTACTGCATTCAAGGCCGTCTTCTTCTTCATTTAACAATTTATGTTTTCATGGCATGGATTTATTGGATATATACAAAAGAAATATTTTATTTCCCCCTCAACAGTTGATGATTTGGTGATATGCTGATTAGTATCTAACAAATAATTATTTTCAGTCGTAGTTGACAAAGCTTATGTTATAAAAGCTGATTTTCCCATTTATGTGCTATTGGTGTGACTGTCTTTGTCTTTGTCTTTGTCCACTGATATGTATGGATTCCACATATTAAAGGAAACACATATTGCCAATCTATTGTTTGTAAGATGGTAAGCAACCACCAGCTTACTTTGCAGGAAATGAATACAAAAGAACAGATTCAGAGAGAAAAAGTCAACATGAATCCTGAAACTGCAGTCAATCCTTTGATTCTTGATGCAAGACAAACTTAAACAAGTAGCTCACGAGATTACAATAGATTCTGCTAAGCTATACGAAGGGAAAACAGGTTGTGCTGAATGCCAATGTCAAGAAATTGCAGTAAAGAATAAGAGTAAGAATGCCCTCAGTGTCACACTAAGAGAGAAGAGCTCTAGGTGTCGCACCTAGGATCATAGGTGTCTCACCATAGGGTTTGATTTTGTGGCACAATCATGTTTACAAAGAACAATCTGTCAAAGAACATTTCTTAAACTAAATTAAACTGGACCTCTAAAAGCCACTTAACCTGTAATATCTAGGATCAGTCGGGCTTCTAAACCAGCTCAATTTAGAGATCCAGATCAAAACTGTAGAATCTTATAAAACTACAATGAAATATTGAATTGTATAAACACCCGTAAGATGCTAAAATGCAGCAATTAAATAACAGACTTGAAGAATAGGGCTGTTGCATCCATATCTTAATTCCTAAGTGGGCTACCTGTCCTTTGAAGTGGGCATTTGGATTTTAAAGACATCTTTCCCTATTTTTGTAGACCTTAGCTGGTTGCTGCTATTTGTCTCTATCAATTCCCAGTTCTTGGAATTTGCAAATTTACCACTCAGCATGATGTTCTTATTCTTTATGAAACCACATTCATATCTGAATATTATATGGTATCTAATAGGTTATCACTGTTCTCATACTTTGATGAGCAAATCATGTGGGTGCTAGTTTCTGGCTTCAGCAACTGCTAAATTATGCTTTCAGAAATTTCTTTCATTTTTCCCATTTCATTTTATGTACAATTACCTGATTCTTTTGGTTACAGATTTGGTACTCTCAAATAAACTGGTCTTATATGATCTGGAAAATCAAGCTATTGGATGGACTGAATATAACTGTAAGTATATACAAGGTGTATTTGATGAATTGCTCTTCGTTTATTGATGTGTAGGGATAATGTTACAATCCTGAATAGGAATACTTATTTCATCGATGCTTTTGCTTTGGGTGAATAAAGGTTTTGATTTGACTGGCTTGTTTTTATCTTCCTGCCTCGCTTGGAGGACAAAAGGCAGTCATGGAAGAACGAAAAAGAGCTTCTTTTTCCTGGGGGAGTAGGGGAAACTGGGGTCTAGAATCACATGAATCATAGAATTGTTTATGCTTGGATTAGCGGGTGAAATTTAGCTTGTGTGTTATTTCACTCTCTCATTAATCTCCGTTGGAACGGTGAGGTTGGCATGATGAACTCCAAAGTCTACCTTGTCTAATTTCTTCTCTCTACTGTTCTCCTTTTGTTTTCTTTGGGTGGTAGGGGCTTCGTGGTGTAGGTCAGAATTGATTGCGAGCCTCAAGCATGGATTTTCCTTCCCTTTGGACTGTCGAGAAATTTTTCCTGCTCATCTTTATATCTTTTCCAGTTTCAGAAGGAAGTAACTCCCCTCTCCCCTCCCCCTCCTCCAGAGAATCATGAGGAATCGCTTTTGAACTGTGATAAGATTTTCTACTGGTGCATGAATGCTTGACATCATTAACCATCTCTTTCAGTCTCCTTGAAAATTTGAGGTTAGACCATGAGGCAAACCTGTAGATGTGCATTTTCCAGGCTCTTCGTAGTTTTGAAAAAATTATAAAAATATTTATAAGTCGACTGAACTGCTTTAAAGTTACTGTTTTTCACTTGACATTCAGTAGATTGTGACAAGGAGGGTTTCTGCCTGCAATATATAGATTTTTCTGACAATCAAATTTTGGTTGATTTCAGGTTCGTCCAGCATTAAATTGAAGGATGAAATAACAGGTTCAGTACATCTTGTAGGTGCTCACTCTATATCTTGTGCCCAGAGTCTGTGTGCCCAAATGGCTTTGATCTTCTTGTTACTACTGACTGCTGCATGGTTGCTGWGACTGCCTCTGTAAATATTAGGATTATAGTACCCAGTATAGAAACCTATTAACAGATAGATTTTTATTTGCTCAAGTAACATGGCTGATTATAGGTATTCCCATTTGAAATCGAACAAAAAGTTATTCTCCATATTCTGTCCCAGTCATGGAATGTTAATCAAATTGAGCATTTTTATACGTATATCATAATACATGTTACCAAAGAATTGTGTACATAGTCCTTTGTATACGTCTTATACAATTGATCATACAATGAAATGTAAATTCCATTCAGTATTATCCATGTCTACTATAGTAAGAACTGATTTCCTCTCTTTTCCAGCATCCATGGCTTATTACTTTTCTCTCCTAGGTTAGGGTGATAGCTGCAGGAAATAAATATTCTCATAATTCTTCCCTCTTTCTTCTCTGAAGAATATCAAGTTTATTGACACATGGCTAATTTTACGAGTAAGCGGAATATGTTGTGTCGGGTAATATTGATATGGAATCAATTAAATAAGATTAGATTTTTTCTCTGTGAGTAAAAGGCTTAAATACATTACCGATACAGATTTCACAAGTCTCCCTCGAGGTGTATCCACACTATGATTTCTTTGGGGTCGGATTTTGTTAGTTTTTGATAACTAATCTATAACACCAGGAATATTACCATCTTAAAATTTTATCCTTTTTTCCTTTTTTGTAAATTTATGTTAAAGTTGATCTATTAGTAGTAAAAAAATGAAGAAGAGAATAGAAGAGAAAGGGTTAATTTTGTTCTGTATATATGTGGTTGAGCATCCTAAGTGATAAGTAATAAAGATAAAATTTTATACTTAAAATTTATAGAAGAATTTTAAAGATTATTAAGAAATATTAAGACATTCCAAATTATATTTTCAGTATATTTTGATATATAAGTGCTTATTTGATTCAACTAAATGTGCCGAATTACGTTATCAAATAAAGCCTTAAACATTGCAATAAATTCAGGTTTTATATAATTTTGCAGATCATGTAAACGTATTCGACTTTGATCATTATCATTTAACTTAATTGTTTAAGTATTTTCTCAAATCTCCTCAATGTTTCAATCATAAAAAAGACGATCCATCGTTCAACAACAAATAAAACAACAATAAGGTGTTATGCCCCAAAATTGGGTCTGAACTCGCATCCTAGGCGTGTCACGACCATATACTCTATGGTTTCTCCAGAAGGTAGGGGTTTTTCCCCAATTTAACCCAACTTTTGGGATTTTGGCCGTGTATAACCCAGCTTTTTGCAGCGTGAGCGCTCATCACGTGGACGCTAATTTTAGTAGCATTCTACTTCTAGAGGGACGCTGTTAGAAGTCACGCCTTCTATTTTCTACGAATTCTTGCAGGAACAACAAATGACTGAAAGACGCTAAAATAAATCACGCTCAATTTTATAAGAATAGGCTATTGGTGACAACATCTTCATTCGTATTCTTTCCACCGCTATTTTTTATCATCTTTTGGCTCACCCTTTGTACGTCCTGTGCTTTCAAAACAACCTGCAATGGTCATAGTTTATATATTACAACATTCTCACAACTAAAAATAAATGAAAAAAGGTAACATTTCCTCAATAACATCAATATTTCATGAAATTGATATTGAACAGTTATAACTTATATAAAATAATATTCCACAATATAATAATGTTTGAAATAGTTGGAAAAAGGTATCAACGGAACAACACAAACATAGCCATATTAAATGGCTACACTAGTTACAACATAAAACATCTCTACAATATGGAGAACAATACAACAAAATTATCCAACAAATATGTTCATGCTAAGTAATTGATTCACCAGAATGATGTCCGAACAATTTCTTCTATTATGACTCACTCTATGATGATAGTTCCCGCATCTTTGAGAAAAATTGGGATGTTGATAGTCCACATCACTTCTAATCCTTATACTTCGAGCACGGTCCCTCGAATTTCCCTTTATATTTGGCTTATAGTGAATAAGGTTGAATGGTGCTGGTCTCCAAAATCAATAATGTGGAACCGAGTAGAAATTTTCGATATATACTTTCCGATAGTGTTCCTTTGAATACATTTCGTTAACTCATCCGCTACCCAATCCCATTCACGGCAAACAACAAAAGCATTAGAACAAGAAATTCCAAATTTTAGTCCACTTGTGACAACTATACCATTTTTTAGTCACGGTGTAGATTTTATTTCCATTCTATCTCCCTAGGTATAGACTTGACACTAAACAATCCAAGTTGAGAATCATAGTGAAGTATATGTATACGAGATTTTTTTTTTTTTTATTGTATTAATACCTTCTGTATTCTAGAGATGAAAGAATGTCTATGATGAACCGTTTATTCACGATGATTTGAAAAATATTTCACAAATTTTACCANTTTTTTTTTTTTTTCATTGTATGAATACCTTCCATATTCTAGAGATGAACGGATGTCTATGATGAGCTCTTTGTTCACGATGATTTGAAAAATATTTCACAAATTTTACCATAGTCGTTCCACCAATGCTTTGATTGGCAATGTCGGAGCGTTCTTCAAGATACTGTTTAATGATTTAGATAAGTTAGTTGTCAAATATCTTTACCTATAACCATTATCATGTGCAAGTGTCAACTTTTCACAGTCAATTGCATTCCATCAATCAAATGTGGCTTGACTTTGAAGCTTGATCTTAATCCATGCCTGCTGCACTATACATAAGATTTGACAAGTCTCTGTTAACATTGAAATTGGACTTCGTGTGAAGTAAATAAAATTTATGTACTGCAAATGATGGCTGTCACTCTCATTTGCCAAAAACCATAATGAAACACAAATACTTAGTTGTATATAACGTTCATTGAACCATTGACAATCAAAGTTAAAGATACCGCTACACCAATGAAATTTTATTCAAGTAGTTGATCTCCTCAACCAATTATAAGATCGAGCAAAATCGTACTCGCAAAAACCAAACTGTGACACAAACCGATCTTTGCACACGGCCACTAGTTGATAAAAGACTTACTGTTGACAAAGTTTGATACAAGTTGAGTAGATTATCATGGCTTGTGCAGCCAACTACTATTGCAAGTTTGCAACCTCAAAATTTTGAGTACGATAGCTCATAGATAGAGATGGATATCCTTGAAATTTCATGTCAAATAAAGAAATCTCAGAACATAGTCCTCCTTGTCCATCACATGTATACCATATAAACAAGCATTTACTTCATTTGGATACTGCATATTTAAAAATATTATACTCGAAACATAGATAATCAGGACTGGACCTAAAACCAAGTTAACCATCTCAGTATCAATTGAAAGCCTGCAACAAAAACAAACACTAGATCATCCAATAGAGAAATTCTATTGAGTAAATTGTTTCCCTAATTGTTCTAAAACAACAAATGACTCACAATATATCCAACAATTAYATTTATGAGCATTGCTAGTGCCACTAGGATATCCAAAAGGGGAGTAGAATTGGATTACCAATTAACTAGAATGCTAATTGTATCTTATACCTCTGAAAAGCTACCAAATATTATGATTAAGAGCTACCAAATAAATTTAACAAAAATTAAATTCTAAATAAATAAAAAGATAATAAACAACTTACCTCATGACGTGGCGTGGCAGACAATGGATGGCGACTCTGGTAAGTGGACGAACGGTAACTCCGGCTGAATAATACTGACAGCAAGCAGAAGTGATAGAACACGAATTAGTAAAGCGTGGGGGAGGCTTTTTTGGCTCTTTTACCTTCTGAGCGATGGAGTTAGTTTTGGGGATAAAAAAAAATGATAAGGACGTGAGAAGACGTAGCATTATGCTTATTTAGAAGGCGCTTGTACGAGTAGCGCCTGGAGCTTCGAAGCACTTTACTCTTTAGTGTCCTTCTTTAACCATAGGGCTACAAGATGTAGCGTCTTTCTATCCTTTGATATTCAACAAAGAATTCGTGGAAGAAAAAATGGCACTACTTCTAGCAGCGTCCTGCTCAAAACATAGTGCTACTAGGAGTATCGTCCACACCATGAGTGCTTCTACCTCAAAAATTTAGGTTATGTGCGGCTAGAATCTAAAAAAGTAGGCCAAATTGGAAAAAAAAAAATCGAAAGATAACAAGCCGCCTCACATGTCAAAACTTTTTAGTACATTGCAATCAAATAAATAATGATAAAACTCTTTTTATTCTACAAGTATTTAGTCTTATACATCCATAAATGATAAATTTTCAAAATTTCAATAACATAAAGTTCTAATAATACCATCAATAATATATGAAATTAAATGATTTTAACTAGTCTTGAGTCCAGGATATTAGGCCCTCGCTCCCAGACGTTGTCATTGACTTGGATTCGAGAATTTTCTGCTCTAAAAGAGAAAATGATAGTTTGAGTATACCTAATTGATAACTAGACACAACTCCCTTTAACTAGGGTTGAACAAGATTTGACTATTACAGAATTATATATTTGTAAATCAATTCCCGAACCTTCTTATATCATAAATTTAACTTTTAAGGAACTCATGTAAAAGAAAATGGTTACATAAGAATTTTTTTAAAATTTATTTTTTGTTTCATAAAATCAACCTAGACCATTCAGAATATCTCATGTCATTTCCACGACATTCTATTTTGAATGAAATCACCAATAAAATATCCATGAGTCAATTTAAAATAACCTACGACCCCCTTTTTTAATTAATAAGTAATACTTGAATCTACAATATCACTATCAACAATTTATAAGCTTTATAATATCATTCACAACTTTATTCAAACAAAATCAATTATGGTAATTTGGGTTAAACACTAACTTAAGGTCTAGTTGTTTCTCTTACTGGGTAGGTGAAAACAATAAGGTTCTATGTTTTTGTTCATGCCAACGACTAAGCAGATCAAACGTGTTTATCCAAAGTCAAGTCAAACTATGTTCCAAAAAATCCAAATTTCAAATTGGAAAATTAGCTTTTTAATGCACCTCAACTATATACGAGTCTTAGTTAATATCCCTAAACTTTTTCTTTTTACTTGTGTATATCCATGTTTAATTACAAGTCATAGTAGATATCATTGAATATTTTTTTACTTATTTATATCCCTCATCTAATTACGAGTCATAGTAAATATCATTGAACATTTTTTTACTTATTTATATCCCTCATCTAATTATGAGTCTTTATTTCTATCCCACCACCACTCACCGTGATAAAATTTGGTGAATCCACTCACATGCCTCACGCGCGCCTTTACTTATAGGGTACAAACGTCTTTTAAGGTCAATTTTATCATTTCAAAGTCATTTAAAAGCCGTTTTGATTAACAATAATAAAATTAACCTTAAAAGATATTTGTGCCCTTTAAGTAAAATGCAGATGAGTGGATCCATCCACTACTACTCCTCATGATGGAATCCGGTGGATCTGCTCACATGCCTTACACGTGCATTTATTTAAAGGGCACAAACATCTTTTAAGGTGAAATTTATCATTTCAAAGCCATTTAAAAGATATTCTGGTTAAAATTGACAAAGCTGACCTTAAAAGACATTTATACTCTTTACATACAAGGCACATGAACGGATCTACCCACCACCACTCTCCGTGGCGGAATTCGGTGGATCCGCTCACTTACCTTACATGTACCTTTTATTTAAAGGGTACAAACATCTTTTAATTAATTTTGTCATTTCAAATTTATTTAAAAAGTGTTTTGGTCAAAATTGACAAAATTGAAGAAAATCGATCAGAAGGGGGAATGGCGAAATTGGCCTTAACAACGTTTGTGCCCTCTAAGTAAAAGACACATGTAAGACATATGAGCAAATCTACCAGATTCCGCTACAAAGAGTCGTGGTAGAGGCAGAAATAAAGACTCGAAATTATATGAGGGATATAAATAAGTCAAGAAAAAGTTTGAATATATTTAACAGAGACTCATAGTTAGACGAGAGATATAAATAAGTAAAAAATTGTTCAAGGATATTTACAGAGACTCATAAATAGTTAAGGTGCATAATTAGATGCTTCAAATGGCCACAATTTGACTTCCAAATAGGGTTTTGGTTCCCTCTAGAATGCTTCTTCAATGAAAGAGCATAATTTTTTGCCCTTTTAGCTCCAACAAGAGCTGATTGCAATTTCAAACTCCATTGAAGCAATTCGAGATATTAAGATATACAATTTTGTTTTTATGTGTTTTGCAAGATACTGGTTGCAACATGTCGAACATGGACGTAAAATTTCTATTTGGGCACGACTTTTGCAGGGTCTCAATGATGATGCCATGTTGTTCTTCAATGGATTTGGGCCTTTGTTGGGGCCCTCTTTATGCTGGATATTTCTTCTTGATTTAACCCGTTTAATGCCTCTATAAAACTTTTAGGCCTTAATCTCAACCTTGTTAACTTTTTGCATTAATCTTGTTTTTTCTGATTTGCAGGAATTAAATTTCATTTTATTAAGAAATTTTCTCGAATTCTCTATGAGATAATTATACTTAAATCCATATTTACATATGCAATTTTAACTCTTTAAAATCCTAAAAGCAGTAGATGCAAATATAACCCATGATTTGGTGTATGTTAGCATTTTGCCTGTTCAAGACCCTGCCGAAATGATCGAGAGAGGCATCATGATTGGTTTTCAGTGAAGATTTCTAGAGCTATTTGACATAATTCGATAGGTATTTGTGACAGTTTTGTTCACATTCTTTTGTAAAAGTAGGTTTCTGATTCATTTTGAATTCATTGCAACGCACAATGATTAGGGATAGCCTCCCTCCGAAGTTTACATAGGAGAATCAAATTTCTTGTCTCCATCTAGATTTTAATTAGTGATGGAATGGACCCATTAAGAGTGCTGTTAAATACCTAAGGAAATAGGATCCTTTCCTACCAATGTAAACTGAGCTGTTGCCTCTTACTGCAATTGCTAGGTTTTTTTGTTAGTTTGGCTCTCTTTTCGAGAGCCAAATAGACATTGGCCTTCTTTTGTTCCCCATTTTGAAGTTTGGCTTCTACCTTCCCGGCGTCTTTCCAAAGCCATAATGCAAGGCCTTCTCGTGTATTTCAATTTTCTGAGACATAAATACCATACATGAGGGTAGATACAACTTCAATGGGCAGCGTTATCSCCATACGCCATCTCGCGTTTTAATGGCTCTTTGATTTTACACTTTGAATGTTAATATCCACTGATATTGCGTCATATCCCTACATTTTCATCAAATATCTTGTTTATGTAACATTAGCCTGTAGGACCCTCATGTCAATTATCAAATAATAGTCGACTAAGATTAGCATAAGCCATAAGCATGTGTAGGGAGTATGAATCTACATTTTTGTTAAAATTCTTAAAGTACTTAGAGTCAAAGGTTATGTTGATTTCGATAAAACGAATCTAGACATTAATTGGATAAATCGTAAACTGGGATAACCCTAACTTTAATAAAATTACTTTAATGTCTCTCATTCTGAGCCAATAAATGAAAACCTTTAGTCACTTGCATGCATGGGAAGTGACGTGCAAATGGCCAAAAGGAAATCAACCTCTTGACCTCTTGTACTCATATAAGACCAAGACACAAATTTTTTTCATATAATCCAAGAGAGTCCAAATTAAGACTTTCTCAAGTGACTTTACAAGACTAGACTTCCAATGTTTTTTTTTTTTTTTTTTTCCTTCTTTTTTTTCCTTCCTTGGCTGAGTGAATCAAGATATTGCTTCCCAAGATAGTCTGTGACGAACATTTATTGGCCAAGTATAAGAAATCAAAAAGAATTTCTACTCTTTGTTATAATTTACTTGGATTACTTGACTCTCTTAGTATCCCACAGTCAAGTCTTCTTGGAATCTTTCAAAAACTCATAAGTTGAATTCTTATCTTATCTATGCCAACCGGTTTCTCTCTTCTACTTCATGCTGAAGTTTGGTCAACTCTCTTTGCCAAGTGTATGGTGCCAATATACAAGTGGCAAGCCAKCTCAAAGAATTCATGCAAATTGATCCCTTGGTCTCTCAAACCCCATCGAAAAGTCTTACTTCATTCCTCCTTTAGCCACCTAGAGAAAATTGCAATCCTTGTTCAAAAGTTGGATTCTTGTCGCCCAGGTGGAACGCCATGATTGCAAGACAATCAACTTCACTTTGTCTTCCTTGGTGTAGCTTGGTCCTTCTACCACAAACTTCATTATATACAAGACAAACCCCACTTTGCACATCACACTACCTTACTCTTAGCTAAGAGTATTTAGTTCCCTTCCCTCTCAAAATGTTTCTAGCCTACTCGACAAGAACACCTCCAGGTATAAGCTTAAGTTGGTAAGTTATAATTCTTCTAAGTCTACTTTCTTTCCTTCAACAAATACCCTCATTCCTTGTTAAATTTTCTTAGTTTTGGTTAGGTTCTTACATTCCTGTTGTATCCACCGTGCAAGTAACTCTAAGCTCCCTCACCTTACTAGGGAATCGTTTGTTCATTCTAGAAGCTCCTAGTATCTCGGCTGATAAAAACTAGAAAGGTAACTAGATACTCTTTCTTGATTGCTTAGTTTAGTTACAGGAGAAACCTTGTTTAGCATGCTTTGTTTGAGATATTGAAGAAAATTGTGTTGGTGATAAACTTAAATATGAGAATGCTGAAATTTAATAAGGATATGATATGTGTTTTGCTATGTTGATTGATTATCATAAGGTGATAATGCATGATATGGTGGTGGCGTAATGTAAGGCATGCTAGAGTAAAATGTTTTTGGTCTCTTGGCTTGAATTGGACTTTATAGAGAATAAAAATACAGTACCATATCAATAAATAAAGGTGCTAAAGGAGTACAGAAAGGCAAGAACGAATAAGATCGATTTCTACTAACAAGAAAGTATGCATATAGACAACTTGTCACCAGTTGACCTCCATTTCCTCAATTTAATGCGATTAATATGGATCCATGAAGAAAGAATGGATTTAGAGGAATGATAGCTTTACCTCTTAGGAACAAAATAAGATCAAAATCACTAAAAGATTTGATCTAAAACATGAGATATGAGTAAAAGAGTGAGACATGCCAGTTTGAAGCAAGGATCAGGTATCCTATTATTTTAGGAAAATTTTGATTTATTTACATCATAAAATGGGGAGCATTTTATATGGTTGTAATCTTGCTATTTTAGAAACATTTAAAATTTTGACCTCACTGAAAAAGTATTCTTGGAAGGTGAGATATGATGCAATCACTTAAACTTACTAGTTTAGATTTCAAAAAATGTATCTCATTGTTTTAACCATTATAATGACTTCGATATAGCACMAAGTTAGGACTTATTTATATCAATAGAATCCTCTACATCTTAGGATTAAAATATTATAGGCCTTGTGATTAGGATCCTCCTAGAACTTTAGAAATAACCTAATTATTGAACCCCTATTGGTAAATTAGGCTAAACTAGATTGTATCATACCTCACAGATTTGAGAATATTTGCGAAAGAATCCAGAAATTTTGGATAAGGTGATGCACATGTATGAACTCCTTAGAGTCTTACAAATTTTTATTAATTATTTTGATAAGAAAACGCTTGGTGAAACTTGAGTTATAAGTGTTTTACCAACTATTGCAAATTTATCACAATTCTGGTCATTATTATATTTTCAGTAACTGTTTACCAGTTAGCAAAACATTCTCGTGACAACCTCTTCACATATTTAAAAATCTTGCAAATCTAAGGATACTAATTTCACTAAATTCTAATATGTAAAAGTCAAGTTACGAGTATTTTCCAGAACTTGGGCAATTTAAAATTGTTTTCCGGCAGCTTAGCCTATTTACCCTACTGTAGCACTTGACGTTGCTCTTGTAACCCACACCCTTCGTTCGGATTCGTTAGAGTTATAGGACTTGAATAAGCACATGAATTTAAAATATACAGTCATATAGCAACTCCGATCTAACACAAGGTCTAAATTGAGACTACCTTGTGACTGGTTTTAGGGAACGAAAATCAAGAAAACTAACAAGTTAAACACGCATCAGCTCTCATAATCAGGTGAGTTCCAAAATTTGATTTTCTTAAAGACTTTTACGGTATTTGATATTTAAGACAAGAAATGTATTCTATCAAATTATTCTTGATAATTCAATTCTTGTTACAATTTGTGCTTTAAAAAAATAAATAGCTTTTGATATTCTAAAAGTATTGCATGACTCGTGAAGCATATTTTACAAAAGAATCTTATCATAGATCCATTAGGTCTTGAAATTATATAAGGATGGAAACAAAACCTAGTAGCAATCTTTATATCAAGTTTACATTGTAAGTTTTACTGGGTACGCATTATATACCGCATTCGGACAACAACTAAAAGATCCATTTGAGGAACCTGGGCATTAATTGAAGTAACGAGCCTCCCAATATTGGGAGGCTCCTTACTTAAATTGAGATAATGAAAGATCATTTCACCATTTTAGTTGGAACTTTAGGCAATTCTTGAAAAAAATAGCGAAAAAAATTATTTCCAAATTCGAGACTATCTTGTACCAGTCTATCTTAGTTAATTATATACTATATCCCCAACATACAAGTTTATTGATCTAYGAAAAKATCTCACCTATAGTATATCAAAGAACACAGCTCTAGGCTTATCAGACCACCAACTAGCACTCAAGTACTAGGATGATCATCCACTTAGTAGTAGTGGTATTCCGATTTCTATAGGGATAGTATTTTAACAGAAAAAAATATYACAGGTCCTACTCTAAGTATATCAAATACGCTTATGCAATTGGAGGGAACGGACTATCCACTGACTAAGACAAGTCATTCACCATTAGAATCCATTGTACAACGATCTCATCATGATAGCATGCCCAGTTCCATGAAAAGTCCAAYAGGCATTTGTCTTGCTAATTAAGTAGCCATGGTTTATGCCTAATTGTGAAGAACGATCCATCACATAAATCATTTACTTAATTGCTTGGACTTCTACCAATGAAATATGCAATTCAATGTATRTATCAAAATGGAATAGATGAAATTACTCTTCTAYTGTAATTTATAGAAATACATTGTCTTTAGKGTATATTATTCTAACATTGCATTCAAAATTGGATTTATTACTCACATACACACTGTGCACTCATTTGGAACTCACTAGGCCTAACTCATTTTCTTCCACACATGTTTTAGTGACAGGTATTGACTGTTAAAAGAAGCAGGGAATGTGTCAAGGAAATTAAGGCGACCTGTCTCTGTACTGTTTCAGCTTAGTAGTTCAGTATTATGTAGTTAGCTAAGCCTTGTGTTAGACATTTGATCATACTTCTCCGTATTAGCTTTGGATCTATTTTGCGTTTGATCAGGGTCTATAGCCTACCTGTATGTATTTAAACTTTGCGGTTAGTCTTGTACTTAATTTGTGTCAGTGATTATATACATGTGCCGACTGTCGGAGACAAGCGACGACAGATATTCACCCTAATCATACCTAGGGGCGTGTGGATCATCACATGGCCTTTCCAAAATGCTTGCAAACTACATCTTCATTACAACAACACAACAAAAAACAGCAACATGCCATTTTAACCTTAAAATATCAATTTCATAAAATAAAATAAGCAAATAACATCCTCATTAAAAGATCAAAATGAGCAAACAACATCCTCATCCTCATTAAAAGATCAAAATAAGCAAATAACATTCTCATTAACAACAACATTTATAGAAATGAGTCTTGTAAAATGACATAATAAATAGATACACGATCTATTAGATCTTCCACCCACTTCACGACCAGACGAGTCCTTCTATTGTGACCTATTTCATAACAATTCTCACATCTTCTAGGCTCATTGGGATTTCAGTAATCCATATCACATTGGATCCATGTAATTTAGAGCAGACCTAAACATTTTCCCTTCATATTTAATGGATCATGAATAAGATTGAAGGGTGATGATCTCCAAAAATATTTATTTACAACTGGAAATAAATTTTCTCTATATGTGTTACGGTAGCATGTAATGAAGTAAATAATATTTATTAAATTAAGTGCATTCAAACCCCGTTCGCAGGCAATTGCAATAGCATGTGAGTAAGGAATCCCAAATGCGATCATTTATTGCAAGAACGCTGATTTTCACTCAGTTTCATAGTATAAACATTCTTACCCTTTCCATCTTTTTCAAATGAAGTTTTAACATTATAAAGCCAAGTGATAAATTGTATGGATTCACAATATATGCCCTTGACTTTCTTTCACTGTCGAAAAATGTTTTTAAATTCTAAGCGGAAAATGATGTCTAGAATGAGCACCTTGCTCACGATATTCGGCAAGATACTTGATAATTTTAGCAAATATTGACTCTACCATTTTGAACAATTTTAAATTTTAGTTTAAACAGTTCTGAACTTCCGTCTATTTATTTAAATTTGTACAAGAGAAGATTGATTTTTTTTTTTTTTGGGGGTCATTATGGGGAAGCTAAAATGACAAAAAAACCCAGGATAGTGTGAAGGGAAATCTTCCTTTTTCTATTTTAGGTACAAGAGAGATGTTGCCATGATTTTGAAGACAAAAAACACATGGGTTTGGGAGAAAAATGAAAGAAAATTAAAAACGATTCTCATAATCTTAAGAATCCCCAGTGCATCATGAAGGCTATCTTATCGCTTTTTTGAAGCAATAATTTCAAGACGAATTCTACATCAAAGTGAATTTGCTGGAATAATTTTATGAAAAAAATAACATTCGAATTATTAGAGAGTTGAAGCAGAAAATAAATAAACATTTCTTACAAAATATCAGAAAACAAACAATTGAAGCAGTGCAGAAATAACAAAAACTGAATTACATGAGCGAATTGAATAGCAAAGAAATAACAAAATAAAAGCCGATGTTATTAAGAGTTTTCGAGCATATACGATTGGATAACAAATCGGATAAAATATTTTATCCTAATTTTGGCCCAAGAAGTCAATGAAAACGATGGCAAGAGTGATGTTATTAAGAGTTTTCGTGTATATATGATTTTCAAAACACGTATTAAAATTTTCATTTAAAACTCAACATAGAAAAAGAAGATGCTAAGAGGACTCGCGTTTTCCATTTAGTGGACCCCTTGCAACCTCGCGTTAAACCAAAGCTCAAAATGGGCTTCAAAACAAAGCCAACGGCTCTGACAAAAAACCTTGCAATTCCGCTATAATAGCTATGTTTCTTCCAGAAACAAAAGGTCCATCTTTCTGGCTTCTTTAGTTCTAACAAATGTCTGGTCACCCTGATTGCCTCTTCACGCCAGCTCATCATTTTCTGTCTTCATATCCTTTACTTGAGAGAATTGCCAAGAACATTCCTGACAGCTTAGAAATGGCAAGCATGAAGATGTCAAAAAGTGGTGACAAACCATTCCCCGCTGTGGATATAATCAAAGAGCTGAATCCAAGCCAAGACGAAAGCTTCGAAGCGGATCCTATTTCATCTCAGATTGCTACTTCAAAGGAAACCAAGGTAAGAGACTCGTGTTTTTATTGACCCTTTATCTCGAGGTCCAAGCAGATCGGCCACCCACCTTGATCATCCTTGTATTTTGATGTTGAAGGCACARGATGGAGAAAGACAAGGAGAAAATGAGGATAGCAACAATGAAGCACTCAGGCTTTCAGCACGAAATATATTTCCTCACCAGTAAAATTGATTCTTCTTTTTTTTTTTTTTAAATATTTTATATTCTTATTGTGTAATAGATCAGTAGATACCTGAATCCTTTGCGGAGTAACGGGGAGTCCGGCATACTATAGTGCCAGTGATGGATAAATGACTTCCTGGWTTGTAGAATGAAGCAACTGACRTCCTAGTTACCATATGTTTGAGCTRTCACCCTGTGTTGTATTRCCATTAGTTCACCCTCAAGGRGCTGGAGATTACACACACTGTCATCTTGGAAAAGTAAGATAATCCCATCAGCACCAGTGTGTCCTCCAAGTACCTTAATCAGTTCTGGGTGGAGAACACGTTTTATAGTTGCCCCTGGAACCATAAAAGACATTCTTTACGTAGCCTCTCCCAAGACCAAGCTTCTCAAAGAGCAAGTCAATTTACTGCAAATTCCTTCCTCATCTTCCTGTATTCATACGCTATTTAAGGATTTCTGGGATGTTTGACACTGGAAGATAACCTCTGGCTGTATCCGCAATAAAGCCTTGCTGGCTACTAACTCCTAGAACGCCTAAGCTCCATGAACTTCTTGTAATGCTCCAAGAAGCCCCAGTTTTCACAAACATCTTTTGTCACACCCATGGTGGCCGTTCTTCATATCCGTAATGCTTTTTCCAAGCGGACCACCGGGGAGTTCTCCTCCATCTCTGAATTCTTTCTCTCTTTCTCTAGAATTGTTTGTTTATGATCCAATGAAACAGAAAATAGCAAGAAAACTCCACCATGATACTCCAAAATTTGAAGAAAAGAAATTGCAGTAAAGTTCGTAGCTTCTTCTTCTATTTGTTCCCTCGGGTTACGAGCATCCGGAACAAAACTATGGGATGCCTTCTTTTTTGATTTCCAAGTTCTGAATCTTCTTAAGACGGATTCCTTTTGTCATTTTTGAAAAATTGAAGAAACTTCTATTTTCAAAAATTATTTCTGCAATAAATTTAATTAGTAAATATATACATACATCTCTTTTGTACGTTTTTAGAATTTATTTTTGTTCAATAAATTGGATTATTAATGATTAGCTAATCGATTATCAATATATGTTTCAGGCCAGGTTGTGGTATTCGCTTCATTGTCATCGTAACATCATTTGCTACCCTATAATTGGAGGTCACGAAAGTCCTGTCCTATGCATCTTTTATTTGAATTCCAAAGAAATAAATTCGACAATCAAAACAAGTAGAATGTCATAAAACATGCAAGAGTATCAATTCTCGGGATAATCTCTTGGTAATGAGATTAGGCATTTACTTAAGAAATGATACTACCTCCTTTGAGTTTCATTCACAAAATAATGAAGAAAACAATTCTTCTTTAGAAGCCAGCGCTTAGTCTGTGATAGAGATGACAAATACAATAAAGGTCAGCAAATATTCTATCATTGACAACATGTGCCACGCATCCACCTCTTTAGCGTTGCTCGTGAAGCCTTCGGCTGATCCATTGGAACCTGGTGACCAGAATTATGAACCTTAAGGAAAGTCAGAGGACCATAGCTTTATTTTAGCCCTACCTCTGCGCCCTACAGTGAAGGTAACAACATGAGTTGCTAAATAGGATTTTTGGCCAGATCAAACCATATCTTTCACCCATTTTGTTCCTGCAAATTTTAGGTCTCATCGTTAGATTTTAGTTCATTGCATCCTTTGCAAAGTAATACAATTGAAGATCGATTGGAGTTGAGTGAACAAAGAATGGAGAATTTTGAAGTTTACCTAGCCATTAACAACAGATAAAGCAAGTTTTACAGATGAGAAAGAGAACTCATGATATATCACCTAAATGTTCTCTAAGGAATGGGGCTGMTACAAGATGAAAGTCTTATTAAAGGAAAAATGGTTCTTGTAAAGTTTCAACAACAAAAATTACTAGTACATTGTCAATTTGTTATTTAGGCACCGACTAGGAAGTTCAAAGGACCAAAATGAAACAATCAAAAGATGGACTGCACTGCTACAAGGCAAAATCAACCGCAGAATCCATTTCAGGTAAATCAGAGATGAATAATGGTGAGTTATAATAGATGAGCACGTTAAAACTCCTACCAAAAGCAGAGTTCGCATTAAAACTGTCAGGAATAATTCAGCCTCCTGGTTTTGGACTCCTTTGAACAACATCCTAGACCACCCAACTTCATGCCTCATCTTGACAGGAAAAATGAGGTGTCATCTGAGTTTGCAACATCACAGAAGAATTCTACACATAAGTAGCAACGGAAGGACATGTATCCCACTGAATGCAACATCCAAGTGTAAAGTTTCATAATTCTAAATCAAAAATAAGTATTGATGAAAACTTTGTATTCTCTAACGGGAACTCATCAACTCCTTTGCAACTGTACCTTAATGTAAGGTCAAGGGAATTAAAAGGGGAGGAATGGCTCTAAAAGAATTGTGACTGAGTAACAATAAGAGCTTTACATGGCATTCTTCAGTAAACTGGACCAAGTCCTGCCCAAAATCTTCATATGTAAGATACTATTCTCTCTTACTTTTGTTTCTACTTCATATATTTTTTTGTGCTCCCAGATTTTCCTTCAGCACTAAAATTCCCCTGAAGATCGACTTGAAGATAGACAAAGACTTGAAAATTCCCTTGAGCTCCCAAACTTTGATTCSCATTGACTGAACCTTGAAAAGTCTAGCTACATGGTGGGTCAAGCCTAACCAAAGATTGGAATTTTGAATAAAAAATATATTYTTTTTAGATGCAGACTTTGCTATCTGCAGTGAATCAAACTAGAAACATTTCAGGTCAAAACACACAGAGGCAGACTGAGAGAAGCAAATTTATCAAATTTATCAGGAATACTTAATGAAATAGAACAACAGATAAATTGCATCCACGAGCATAAGACAAACTCCAGCAGCCAAMAAAAGAAATAAGAGAACATAATTTGGCTTCTATGTGATTCGAATAGAGTATCATACAGAAAGCATTCTAAAGATCATTAAGCAAAAAATTCTGATCTCCACAGTTCTTTTCTTCTTTCCTTTTGAACCTCAAGGTTTTYCCTTTCGAGAACGTTATCTCTTGCATTCCATAGACAAGACGGGCACCTAATAATTCATAAGCTAGACTACTTTTCCTTGGTTTTCAATTATGTTACTGGTACTGTTAATTAGTTTTGGAGGGCGTCGAAATTATCAGCGTAGAAGAATGTTTTGTAAGATTAGAATCTAAAGAAAAAAAAGACAAGGGTGGGAAGTGGCAAACCATGCAATAAAGAAGATCTTGCTCTTTCGGCAATTATCAACCGTGATGAAGTCGAAATCAAAGATGGCATATCAGCAATCATCTTTAGGAAGGGCGGCTGCCKGGTCATTTTAGCCTTCACCAGCAACCCAACTTTGTCAACAGTCACCAGCCTGGACTTTCCATCAATCTTGAATACTGTATATCTGTGCACCTTCTTCCATTTCATCTCCATGAATGAATTTTTGCACTCATCTGTTACCCATATCCCTGTGGTAGCCTAATTTACACATGAACAAATTAAGTACACATAATTATACTAATGCAGTTTCATACCTAGTACAGAGAAAAGAAATGATTTTTCATCACATGCTTACCAATTCTATATCRAGCTTGAAGAGGAACACCAATCATCGAGCTATGGTTGCCAGCATGGAAGAGGAATTGAGGAAGTAGAGGAAGAGAGGAACTGGAGAGGGGGCAGGGAGTGTGTTTTCCGTGTTATCAATTTGTTCCCAAAACAAATAGGAAAACGTGGAAAACAAGAAAATCTTGCTCTCTGGTTTACTATTCAAAATTATTTTTTATTTTCCAAAATGCATTTTGAGAAATGGACAAGTTAGCGCGTCTTTAATATTTTTGAAAACGGAAAATAGAAAATGACTTGAAAACAATAAGAGAACAGCTCCTTAACATTTTAGTAAGAACTAATTCTCCAAGAGAGTAAGCTATAATCTTCTGATACAGAGTGAAACTATAGAACATTATATTTTATCACCACGTATGAAGGTAAGAAAGAATGATCTGCACCAGTAAAGCAAGATAACTATAATAGGACCAAGACATTWTACAAATGGAGACTAAAATAAACATTTACAACATCAGATAAATATTTGGTTCTCTCTGTTGCCCCTTTTCAGAAAATTCCAAACTAGTATATTCCATGTTACATCACTAGGTAKAAATCCACYAGCCACACCTCTATCTAGAAGCATGGAGGCATCATTAAGCATGCCCACTTTACAGTAAGAACTTATCAGAGTATTGTAGGTGATAGCATCAGGACGAATTCCTTCAGACTGTAACTTGTCAAAAAGGTATAATGCCTCCGCAAGYGAACCAAACTTACACAAACCATTTATCAGACTGTTATATGTGATTATGTCAGGCGTCAATCCACGATATACCATCCCTCTTAAAAATTCAAGTGCATTATGGACCTTTCCTGTTTTACACAAGCCATTGATCAAAATATTGCATGATATATTATTAATGGMTATTCCTTTTCTCATCATCTCTTCAAAGAGTCCCAATGCTCTCTCAACGGCCCCACCTTTGCAGAGTCCCTGTAGAAGGCTATTACATGTGACGTGATCAAGGGTGCATCCTCTAAATAACATTTCATTTACAAGTTTGAGCGCTTCTTGAATGGCACCTTTCCTCAGGAAAGCTTGAATTAAAATGTTGTATGTAACTGTATTCGCAATGATTCCCTCAAGGAACATATTCCGATACATCTCTAATGCTTCATTAATCTTATCAACCTTGCAAAGCCCAGATATCAAAGTGTTCAAGGTGTATATATCAGGTTTGCATCCTCTTTTTGACATGTCAGTAAACATTTCCAATGCTTCTTGCGTCTTCCCATCCTTGCACAAAACAGATATAAGACAGTTATATCCCACTGTATTTAGGCTAAGACCATTAGCTGACATCTCACTCAAAACTTCAATAGCTTCCATTATCCGTCCTTCTTTGCAGAACCTGTCAATCAAAGTGGTGTAAGTGATCAAATTGGGTTTGCATCCCATKAGCCACATCTCCTTCACAACTTCACCAGCTGATGCCAACCAACCCTTCTTGCAAAGGCCACGAATCAATATGTTATAAGTATAAATATCTGGCTGGCAGCCAAAGCTTGACATCATGCCTTTCATAATAGCTTTTGCTTCATCGAAATGACCACTCATCACATATCCATTAATCAAAGTATTGAACAATACAACACTGGGATTAGACACTCTATTCAACAGTACTCTAGCTTCATCTRCTTGACCTTTTCTGCATAAACCRTGAATGAGAACTCCAAAAGTTATAGAATCAGGGTTGAAACCACGAAGAAGCATCCGGTCAACCAATTTGGCAGCCTCATGAATTCGATCAGTGTGACAAAGGCCAATAATTACATCATTGAAAGTATTGACATCAGGAAGGCAGCCCATCAGAAACATTTCCTCCAAAAGTCTYGATGCTTCATCGACTCTTTTGGCCTGAGAAAATGCATGTATCAATGTCTGATAAACTACTGAGYTTGGCACACACCCATGTTTCGTCATATCTCTTAGAAGTGAACATGCAGAATCTACATCATTCATCACACACAATGCTTTTATCACTCTGGCAAARGAACAAACATTTGGGGACACGCCTTTATTCAACATTTCATAGAAAACATTAAYAGCAACTTYAGGACAATTCCCATCCACTAGAATTCCCATGACAACGTTGTAAGACTTAAATGAGGGTTCACAAGAAAAAGTACTCCTCATATCCAGAAGCAACCTAGTTGCTTGCCCAGGTAAACCAGCTCTWYCATAATGCTTCATAATCATGATGAAAAGGGACTCCCTAAAAACTAGTCCTTCTTCTTTCATCTGCATTAACAATCCGTCTAAAATTTTAAACTSCCTTGCTACGCCAACTTTGTCRATCAAGGYATAAAAGACATCAAAAGAATGGCAATAGCCCTTCTGGGAACCAGCCTTTTGGAAAAGTTCCATAGAYGTTGGAACATCTATAGGTAGTGCCAGCAGTTTATTGAGCTGATACGGAGTAATCTTGTTGAGTGCTTTCCGGAGCTGTTTGAGGTCAAAAGGCTCAAGYAAATTCTCCCATTCATTCTCAGACTCTGAGCCATTACCCTTGGCAATTGTAACACTGCAAATTCCATGAACCCCGGCAATGCATAATAAACAAGGACACCTTTTTTGGAAAGAGTGATTTTTTCCGCATACATGCAGCAGTAGTTTTAGTCTTTTAAGCATAATTAAGAATAGCAAGCTGAAAGTTTTCAGAAAACCAGAGATTGAAATACCTTACATGTTAATAAGGATGCATTCTTTCTCCCCACATGGAGCTTTATTAACCAATTCAATCCATGMGGAATACTCTCATTTGCAAAGTGACATTATGTACAGCCCATCTAAAGAAAGCAGGTATTTGAATCCATACTTTATTCAATCCAGTGGCTTCAATCCCGAATCTGATCTTTCCCTGCCATGGAAATCAGCAACCCAGAGCTCTATTGGGCTTCAATTTCTCACTGGGAAAATAATAAAAACAAGAGATCTTGTTTAAAATTTACCTCCTACGTGGGAAGATAATTTAAGGAAAGAAAAAAATTGGGAAGAGGTGGGAAGTAATCAAAACATTTTTTTATTGGGAAAGACAATAATAGGACAGAATGCTCCAAATATCACTGAACTCAAAAAGAAAAGAAAAAGAGAATTATATTATGGCTTCAGAATATGATCTATCCTAATCACGACACCCCCAAATGCTACCAAGTAATACAAGTTATTGTGGCAAATATTTGCATACTTAGACCAATAAAAGTTATCCAACCCAGCAAAACCAGTCACAATAAAACAAAACACAGCAATAAATAAATAAAATAGAWGACAGTTAGAGCTGATATGTCATTATAGCTCGTCTCAGATGGAAAATTTACCTGCATATCATCCTATGAATCCATGAAATAGGTTATCATTCAGTTAACATAATGATGACTCACTTCTAATCTATAATAAAATTATAAGGTGCACCATGAGCATAACAGTTCAAGAGATGTGAGAGGCCAGTGTAAGATTTAGTACCAGCTGTTMAAAGGTACAYAGCATGCAATGGAGATTAAACTTTGGATACCCATCCAGCAAAATTSAAGTGATAGTTAGCATTAGGGATGGATCTCTAGCTGCTTCTCGATCCATTTTGAAAATATAATTTTGGAAATAAAGTGATACATTGTTTTGAAAAGAACAAAGACTAAAATGAAAACAGATGCAAAAATACAAGTTTAAGATCCATCTTTAAGCAAACAGTACCTTTTGCAATAGAGTCTGGAACTTCAGAAAATCACCAGTCCTCCAAAACTATAGATTGAACCATTTATGAAGGAATCTGCGCAATGAATACGTAAAAGGTGAAAACTTGTTTTGAAGAAGTAAAAATTAGTTTTAGCAGAATAATTCTTMATCAGCAAATTGTAAAATTTAAAATTCCAAATGTCCAAATATGAACTTTAAACATGTCTCAGGAAATAATCCATTGGAGGTTCTATCTCAAACCCCAGACGTATATTTGCGCAAATTATAGTYGGCATTCCTTATACATGAAAGCCCATTGGAGGAAGGAGAGAATCCCAGTGATATCAATAACAAACAAGCTCTTAATTACCAAAAAAGGGTAAAGGGAGAGAGAAGGGGTGGAGAGACAGGCTCATTCACAGGCCTACTGCAAACCTCTGTTGGAAGATAATGTGAAATACAGKAAAGGGCTAATTAAACTTATGAATTTCTCTTCCTCACAACCCCAAAAACTAGCTAAATAAGTAGGGATTAATTCAATCAGAAGGAATTACCGTTGAGTTTGGAGTATTTGTTGAATGAGACATAAGTGGCTACTACTTCATTGAATCTTTTCCCACCAGATCAATCTATTGGCTCGGGTATGCGTGTCAGAAATTTAACTGATAGGATTTTGTTTTGGTGTCTAAGAATTCATGTTGGTTTAAGCAACAGATTTTGTCCAGATTTATGATGGTAAAATTTGGTTGCAAAGGTTTGATTATTGTGGCATGCCCAAGTGAAGCACTTATTTTTGTGTTTGCTCTCTCYAAATATTGCTTCTTTGGATTATAAGTAACTTCATATCTATATTACCAATTGATGGGCAGCATTAAGATTGCAGAYGGGAGGTACAACTTTATTTTTAGTGCTTCTTGGAGATTTCCGCACTCTTGGCAGGTTGTTATTGCTTTTATTTTTTTATTTTTTCTTTGTTCTGCTTTCTACTGTAATATATTTTTTCTTCATTATGCTATTGTTGAATCTTAAGTGCTTTCTTGTTTACAAGATTAAATGACCKGTATGTTATGCAAAGTCTATCATTCAATAGATTTCCCAACTGAGACAGGTCACATAGMACTGAATAAGATATTCTATTAAAAGAGAATTTGATCTTTTGTAATTTCTAGGAMAGCATGCTACTAATATTTTTTGGACGACATTACTTCCTAAATGTGCATATGCTTAAGGAACCCTTGTGTATACATACTAGTCCCCTGAAGACTCAAAAGAAGTTAATTGAACTTTCTATTGCTTTTTCTCAAGCCTACAAATCTGATAGTTCTTAGGATACAGAGATAAGTTTCCAGGGAAGACAGGCCCTCTTTTTTGGTACAACCCATCACCACCATCCCCCTCTTTGAATCTTTTGTTGCTTCTATTCAATGTTKCTAGCTCTGCTAGAAAATGCCTGATATTAGATTTTGGATTTTCTTCTCTTTGGGGAAAGTTTGATTTGCTTTTATGATTGATTGCAGCTGTATATCTTGTTATAAACTAAAACAACGGACTTGACAAAAAACGGTAGAACATTTTTTCCGTAAGATCACTTCTACTATCTGTAACTGTTATCCTTTAATTCTAGTTGACGCGCACCACCTTCGTTAGATCTCTACGTAACCCGTTGTCGTTCTGTTGTTGGATGATACAATGACCACACCTCTATTTACATAATCACGTAAATGAACTAGAACACGTCTTGCGCGGCTTTTAACTCATCGTAAGACACTAGGACTAGAACTCATACGACGGTCTATATAGCGGAGACGGTGCATAAGACAAAAATCTTTCTTCTTTTTGTTAAGTTGTCATAATGACTAAAGTAAATTTCACAGATTTCCAGTTTTCTCGTAAAGAAACGGTTTATGAGTGATACTGAACACTTTATTATTTAATACTCTTAGGCAATCGGAGATTTGGACTAGATTCACTGTTCATTTAGGGTGTGATGTAGACATGTCCAGAACGAAAAGGAATATAAAGGTTTTGAACCTCATCTACCGTTTTCCAGGAGAGAAAACGTTCTGTTATAACGCTTTTATATAAAAAAGAAAACACGCATACTTTCTTTCACTATCTACTCTGAATTCTTACAATTCTCATACAATCATTCGTTGGACACTGAATTTATTCTTGTCTTTTACTGGTGTTATCCAAAACTTTCTTTACTATTATGGTTAGTGTTCTTGTGTAAGACGAAGTCCATTAGGCAAAGTGATGGTTATCTTACCTTGCGTTACCTCAAAATATGAACAAACCTACTTCATTTGATCCGACGATGAACTATCTAGTTTTGAATGTAATCAAATTCTCCTTCTGACAATAATGGTTTTTTTTAATTTTTTTTTTTTGGA